>MU119318.1:0-154550 GCA_014904845.1 Acephala macrosclerotiorum
AATTTGTATGTAAAGATACATAATTTTATGCGGTGCTGTCTGTGCGGACCTCCCCTGCTTAGCGTGGACCATGTCTCAGCAGACGAGGGGATAAGAGGGGGGGTATCGCTTATTAAAAACTTTGGGCTGCAAGGGGTTGTTTGTGTGGGTTGATGCCTTGTGGCCTGTCGCCATTCTAATCGTATCCAAATTCGGAGGAGAGAGATGTCCCCAGATGACTCCCCTCCAAGGCCTCTCCCGACAAGTTAACCCTCGTGTCTAGGTCTGTTTGTGGAACTTGCAAACGAGATCAAGAGGCCCTTCTTGGAAACTTAAGGCCTTTGGGATTGTCCATGACCCAGGCTGAATTGTCCTGCTGGTTTCACAAAGCTTGGCTTTTGATAGCTTCCTTGACTTCCTGTCGTCGTTTCAGTTTCAGTGGTTTGCATGTTCTTTTCCCAGCGCTGGAAGGACGCACCACGTCTCCATATGATCATTTTTAGATATCGCATTCTCCTAACCTTGTGCGTCGCGAGAGGCGACACAAAACGGTCGCCGCCCAATTAAGTGCTATCACATCGCCCCTATCATGCCGAGGTTCTGAAGAGTGTATACGGGCATGAACAAATGAATTTGGAGAAAGTCTGCGTTTGCATATGTAGAATATAGAGGAGAAGACTGGAGTGAACAAGATTTGAGGCACCTATGTTTGAGGGGGCTGGGTTTGGGGAAGAATACCAGTTGAGGTGAGTAGAGGTTGAGGTAAGTAGGATTTGAGGAGCAAAGAAGTTGAGTTGAACAGGAATTGAAAATTTTGAATTTGGTTGAGGGTGGAATGGAGGAAGGAAGAAATAGAGAGATATTTGAAGTGAGTCAGGAACTCCGCTTTGGGAAGGCACGATGGAGCGAGGCAGTAGCGAGGTGGCTACTGGGGCAAGTTCCCCATGCATGAGTACTTTCAGAAGGGCGTATTTATATAATGAGTCCTGCAAATTGTTCGATCATGGTTGTGCATTGTCAAAGGGGCAGAGCATTGCCATTGACTTATTTTCATTGAATCGATTTCATGGTGCGTAGCATTCAGGGTATTGACTTCCAGCATATCTCGTTATTATCTTTCAGAGAAACACAAGGAGTCTTCTCTGACGATGGTGCAGCATCAAACATTTCAAAGAAGTCTTTGAAGTATTTCCGAAAAGGACGAACAAGCATTTTGCAAAGTCCAAGAAGAAGGTCAGATATATACTCACGCCTCCCTAGGAATATCTGTCCTTCACAATATCCCCGTGGACGAGGCCATGGCTTTCAACACAGACAACACAATCCAAGATCGATTCACAACTCACTGGTCTAGTTCCAGTGACCCCGGAGCCATAAGATGGGCCAAGCTCAAACGCATCCACTACGAGAAGGATCTTTATCAAAACATACGTGATCTACTAGGCGATTATACCGGTCCTTGTGGAGAAGAAAACATAGACATCAACAAGCTTCGAGCAGCGAATCGCGCCTCCGATGAAGCAGATCGACGTTTCCATGCCCGTGATCAGGAACTGCATACCAGCGAAAGCTCAACTTATACCACTGCCGACTGGTGCAGAGATGTAACTCGGGGCCAGAAGTTGCGTACTTGCCGCTATCACAAGCTGATGCTCGACACTATCTCACAAGGTGTCAATATACGGATCCTGAAGCTAGAAAAGGAATTGAGACGGAAAGCTGATCCCGAGAAGGCGAATCTGATCATTAAGATGAAGATGAATGACCCTGATCTACAGGAGATGTTGGTCCTGGTTGAGAGAATGCGGATTCTGGTTGTAGAAGAGGCGGGAGCGGGTTGGGACTGGAAGGAGGGATGCAAGGCGCAGATGGTTGTGAGAGAGAGGCAAAAAGAGTTTGATGGTGTTTGGGGAAAGTACATTGAATTTGTGCCGGATAAGGTGGCCATCTGGAACTGGTCTTTGAAGTTGAAGGCTTGAGGATTGAAGTTTCTCTGTGTGCTTGTGCAATCGTGGGCAGAAGGAATGACGCTCACAGGTGGCAGAGATTTTTGAGAAATGTAGTGCAATTTGCAAATCCTAGGTACGCCGACTCGCGCCTAGGTCATCATTTCATCATATTTCCTACACCCATACAATACGTGCTTTTGAAGAAAGAAAGGGAAAATATCAGTCTTCGCCCAGTTCCTTTCGATGATCATGCATTCTTCGCACTCTCACCAGCCGCCTTGATCGCCTCATCATCACCTCTCATCTTCGCAAAATGAGCCTTGATATCCTCCGCACTAATTGCCTTTCCAGTTCCTGCGAACTGCTGGAACAATGGCTTGAGCTTGTCCTTGAGATGGTTGAACGCCATGACACCCTCGATCGCTCTAACGCGGTCGACGTTCTTCAGAGCACTCTCGCCGCGGTCGTAGATGGAGCCGCTACCAACAGTGCTACCTCCGGCTTCTTCCTCGCTGCTAGAGAGTGATGGCTCGTAGATGATTTCTTCTTCGATGAGCTGGTCGTGAGGTTTGAGAAGTGGGAAGCAGTCTGAGCAGTGGCAAAGGTGGTCTCGGAAGTCTGCTTTGAAGAAGAGAGACATCTGACCTGCTGGGGCGGGAGGAAGAGCATCGAACTTGCAGATTGGCTTCTCTTCTGCGGGCTTCACTGCTTGGGCTTCTGAAGAAGTATCTGTGGAGGTGGTCGCTGGTGCTGAAGCCTCCGCTGCCACCTCTCCCTTCACTCTCTTCGACCTGTCAGATGCAACAGACTCAACATCATCTTCAGCCTTTCGCTTCTTCGGGGGTGCCAGATGTGACGCGATCGCCTCCTCAGTCTTGGCAAGCAGTCCTCTTTCTGGAGAAGGAGCCATGCTTCGCAGGAACACTGGAGCGAGGAATCCAGGAGCGCCAGCGTATCGCTTGATCCACGGATGCGCCTCAACACATTTGTAGCAGATGAAGCCTTCGAAGTCGTCTTCTTGGGGAAAGCCGGGCGGCAGAGGTGGATCGTCATCTTCGTCTTCTTCCATCTCAGGGGGCTCGTTCGGTGCAGCTGTTTCTCCGATTCGTTCCCCAACAACGTTCTCTGCCACTTCCGTGATCGATGGCAATAAGCCCGTATATTGCGCCTTCTTCTTGTCGCCTTGTTGGCTGCTCGACTCAAACCAATCCGGTCTCAAACCGACCACACAGCCTGGATGCCACCAATCTTCGCCACATCCTCCCGTCTCAGCAGTACCTAGTCCCAGACATTGGAACATGGTCCCTTTCTGCTGATGTGGATCGTAGTCGCACTCACAGCCACAGAAGGAGTTCCTGAAGTTGTGGTTGTATTTGTTGTCACGCGCTGGCTCTTCAGAATGGACGCCACCCTTTGTATTAGTTTCAGGATTCACTCGGATCGTGCATGGTGATGTGGCTGGCAGACGTGTTGTTCCGCAATCGCAAACAAATTGCCTTTTGTTGAAGAGCTCAACCAATGTGTGTTCGCCGTGGCATTGTATGGAACAGGAGTAGCATACTCCGGCGGGCGTGTACGGGTCGGCGGGATTCGATGGTGGAGGATTGCATGTTAGGCAGGAGAAGAGACTTTGTCGGAGTTTGCCTATCGTCTTTGTGCAATTCTCAAATTTCTGTACAACTAGTAAGCGATGGTGTTGATCGAAGAAGAGTATCGCCTCACGTATGGTAGAGCTTCGCGCGCATCTGCCTCGAGCTGCAGTTGGCTATTGATGAACCTGTGAATATTTGTCAGTATTACACTGAATAATTGGTGACGCGCAAAGTTCAGATGAAAGGAATGGCAAGCAAACATACTCAGCTGCCGTTTGCGAGTCGTCTGACTTCGCAGAGAAACTTTGGCTTCGAGAGGGAATGCTAGTTTGGCTGCTTGCGAGCTCATTGGAACTCGGGGCTGGTGCTGGTGGTGGGTCCATGATATCTGCTTGTAATGTTCTGTTTCTTAATGATGGCGATCGTGATGGCGAAGTGTTTGGGGAAGTTGCGAAGGACGCGATTCAGCCTCGAGTCGAGGCTGCTGAAACCACTTAACACGTTCGATTAATTAGGATTAGCGCATAACGCGCAGTCGCGTTCAACGCGACTCCTGAAGCGCCTTGATTTTCGCTGATTTCTCCTTCATTTCCATCCCACCTCAAGACTCTTACCAACACTCTCGGTGTATTCAAACACTTCGATTCTTCCATACATCTTACAGGAGCCATTTTGACTTCTCAACAACATGAGGTAGGCACATTGATGTTCATTTTCTTCATGTCCCGCTCTTGATACATCTAGCCCCTTTTCCTGACACCTGCTGATTTTGATCTTCAGTTCACCATTGCGCCCAAATATGTCTTCTGCAAATCGCGGCCTGACAGGTGCCAGGAGTGGTCGCAAACGCTCCAGAGAGCCCGAAGATAACAATGGACTCGCTGCTTCTTCTCCTGCTGGAGATATCGGATCTTCACCCCCTATGTACCCTATGCAGCACGGAGGCGACGATGATGACGACGTGGAAGAAGATGTTGAGCTTGCGCTGGACATTGATGACGCAGACGAAATGGCTGAGGACGAAGATGGAATTGATCTTTTCGCAAACAACTTCGAACGCGATTACAAGTCTCGTGAAGACGACCGATACGACGACAGAGATATCGACGATGAGGGCGATTATGAAGATCTTGATGTCGCAGAGAGGAGACGCCTCGAAGCTCGTCTCAACCGCCGAGATCGTGAACTCGCTCGTCAACGAAGAATGCCAGCAGCCTTCCTTCAGGATGAGGACGATGAAGGTGATCTAGATCTCACGGCACAACCACGACGACGTCGTCATCACTACGATGAAGACGAGGATGAGGATATGCAAGACGATATCATGGAGGAAGAGCTTTCTCTTGAGACTTTGCAGGATGTCAAGGCATCCAGCTTGGTTGAGTGGGTATCACAACAAGCTGTCCAGAGAACCATCAAACGAGAATTCAAAGCCTTCTTGACAGAGTACACCGACGAACATGGTACTTCAGTCTACGGAAATCGCATCAAAACCCTTGGAGAAATCAACGCAGAGTCTTTGGAGGTCTCGTATGACCATCTCTCTTCATCCAAAGCCATTTTGGCTTACTTCTTGGCCAACGCTCCTGGAGAGATGCTCAAGTTGTTTGATGAAGTCGCGATGGAGGTCACCCTTCTGCATTATCCAGACTACGAGCGAATCCACTCCGAGATCCACGTTCGCATTTCAGACTTACCCGTCCACTATACTCTTCGTCAATTGCGTCAAACTCACTTGAACTGCTTGGTTCGAGTCAGTGGTGTTGTTACTCGCCGAAGTGGAGTCTTCCCTCAATTGAAGTATGTCATGTTCGACTGCAACAAGTGCGGTACCAGACTTGGACCTTTCCAACAAGAATCGAACGTCGAAGTTAAGATCTCTTACTGTCAGAATTGCCAATCTCGTGGTCCATTCAACCTCAATTCCGAAAAGACTGTCTACCGCAATTACCAAAAGCTCACCCTTCAAGAATCACCTGGCACTGTTCCCCCTGGTCGTCTTCCTCGTCACCGTGAGGTCATCCTCTTATGGGATCTCATTGACAAAGCCAAGCCTGGAGAGGAGATTGAGGTTACTGGTGTCTACCGCAACAACTATGATGCCCAACTCAACAACAAGAACGGCTTCCCTGTCTTCGCTACAATTCTCGAGGCCAACAACGTTGTCAAGTCCCATGATCAACTTGCAGGCTTCAGACTCAATGAAGAAGACGAAAATCAAATCAGAAGTCTTTCTCGCGACCCACAAATTGTTGACAAGATCATCAATTCCATGGCTCCCAGTATCTATGGACATATTGATATCAAGACTGCTGTTGCGTTGTCACTTTTCGGTGGTGTAGCCAAGGATAGACAGGGCAAGCATCACATTCGTGGTGATATCAACGTACTTCTCCTCGGTGACCCAGGAACTGCCAAATCACAGGTCTTGAAGTATGTCGAGAAGACAGCTCATCGTGCTGTCTTTGCTACCGGTCAAGGTGCCAGTGCTGTTGGTTTGACTGCCAGTGTCCGCAAAGACCCGCTGACCAGCGAGTGGACTCTAGAGGGTGGTGCGTTGGTGCTCGCAGATAGAGGCACGTGTCTCATCGACGAGTTCGACAAGATGAACGACCAGGATCGAACCTCCATTCACGAAGCCATGGAACAACAGACCATCTCCATCTCCAAAGCCGGCATCGTCACTACTCTGCAAGCTCGTTGCGGTATCATTGCCGCCGCCAATCCAATCGGAGGTCGCTACAACTCTACAATTCCTTTCTCCCAGAATGTGGAACTAACGGAGCCTATTCTGTCACGTTTCGATATTCTATGTGTTGTTCGAGATACTGTCGACCCTGCTGAGGATGAACGACTTGCTAGATTTGTCGTTGGCTCACATGGTCGTTCTCATCCAGCATCTCAAGCTGCCGATACTCAAAATACAATGGACGTCGAACAGGACGAGGCAGCTACGCAGAAGAAGGAAGGCGAGATCCCTCAAGAACTTCTTCGAAAATATATTCTCTATGCACGAGAGCGTTGCAGCCCTAAGCTCTACAACATCGACGAAGAGAAGGTGTCGAAGCTCTTCGCTGACATGAGAAGAGAGTCATTGGCAACTGGTGCATATCCAATTACTGTAAGTTTCTAGCCTTTGATTCCATGTGCCTCTCTAACGCACTCAGATTCGTCATCTCGAAGCCATCATGCGAATCAGCGAGGCATTCTGCCGAATGCGTCTCTCTGATTACGTTTCTTCTCAAGATGTCGATCGCGCCATTGCTGTTACTATCGACTCCTTCGTTGGCAGCCAGAAAGTCAGCTGTAAGAAGGCTCTTGCGCGTGCCTTTGCCAAGTACACGCTGGCCAGGCCTGGTGGTGGTAAGAAGACAGGAGGTTCGAGGAACTTGGAGCGTGCTGGCAGAGCACCTACGGCAGCAATGGCTTAGACATGGATTGTTTGTTGGATCAAGGAGTTAAGGATACCTTGTTAATACGACTACACGCATTGCTTTGTTTGTAATAACCATGATAATGAAAGAAATGCTTTGTATATTTGCTGAGTTGTTTGTGAGAAGTGTTTGATTTTGCCATGTAGTCTCCTATGAGGACGAAGCTCAGAGTCTCAGGTAAACCCATCTCATTGCTCTCAGATCTAGCTCTGTCTTAAACAGTCCATGCTGACTTGTGATACAATCCATTAGAAATTTATAGAGATAGGATTTCCTCACTGGTCTGCGTAATGTCCATATCCCTTGAAACACCTCAACAACTCCAAGCCTTCATCACAGCTCATGACATTGAGCGGTCCTGAACGATTCTTTGCACGTCTATCCTACCATAGCGTCGTCTTTGCTGCTAGTTCCTTGAACTGCTTCTAGTATTTACCAATGTCCCATATTTGGTGAGACGATGTGAAGCATCAGAGTATAGCATTGAAAGCGCGCGATAATGACCCAGATGGTAACCTTTGGGAAAAACTTTGCGTGCAAACTCGCCGTCGAATAATGTCCCAGAAGAATACATAAAACAAGTGATGAGTTCCTCGCATTGACAATGTTATTCAGCAAAGCTTTGCTTCATCAAAAGATAGCAGAAATGGAGTCCAGTAATCAAAGCTTAGAACATCGAGAAATATATACTTGCTGGAGGTCATCCTTGACAACTCCCGCCAATCCATTGCAGAAGGCCAGATTTCCGCAGTAGCGCGGAATACCGCAAGAAAGATTACCCGTTGCCTTGGTTAATAAACCAACCCCGCAAAGCCTTCCGATAGTTGAAAAGGACACATCAGAGGGTCGCCCATATTGGGACAGAAGTCCGAATGGGGTGGCATAAATGGCTTTCAAGCTCAAGACAAGGCTTTCCGAACTTCCAACAGTGCCCACTCTGCTCTTTTCGGCAGATGAGTTCGGCATGTGTCTTCAACGCAAAGTAAGTAGTATATCGCCAAAATTTGACATTGAAGCTCACCGGCCGTGGACGTGTCGTCACAGATCTTGCCAATCGCTTTCGTGGCTGCCTGCATCCGACGAAGATAGAGGTGCATACTAATGAGCCTCCGTCGTCGCATCTCGGTAGCATCGCGTTATTTCTGTACATGCCCTCGCAGTCGTTCTCCCTGCATCCAGATGTGCCTCGAGTCCCAACATCCTCAAGTGTGGAAGGGGGGGGGGACTTCCACCGGGGAAAACCCTCATGCCTCCTCACGACCCACGCCCACTTTTACTTCGTAGTATGGGTTCTGAATATTTCGGGTATGCTTCTAGGCCTATCAAACACTTGTCAAGCGTCTCTGACACCGACACCCTTTGCCGTGTTCAGACAAGCTTTCAGGCTTCCCCGGTTCCCCCAACTTACCAAGCGAGCGCGCGGGGAACGATGCAACTTCAGGGGTCAAGTCCACCATATCCACAGGGGCGTTTCGGGGCAAAGGACTGGCCACCAGGAGCTCGCGTGGGCCGAAAGTCAAATTGGCACCAATGAGGAAATTGCCGTGGAATAAGTGCTTACAGTTTGATGCAGGTGAAGGGGTAGAACCATGTTGACGACGCAAGTATGTGGCAGGGGTTGCACATGGCTTTGGCGCCATCCTGTGCAGCTGGGTTTAAATAGTAGGCCGTCCTCGTGTCGAGGAACCAAATTACTGGAAATCTCTTCGAGAAGAGCGATCTGTCCAAAGAAATCACTTCTGCTCGAGACATTTCGAGCGACCATCACGATGGATCAGAATTTGGATGAAAGAGTAAGGGCTCCTGATATCTCCAATGCATTTCATCGTGCTAACAACCCGTCATAGGCTGTGCGGGAGTTGGAGCAGGAGTTGCACACCGAGATCTATCCAGGCACGGAGATCATGACAGATGTTGGCACGCATCACTTCGTCAAAGCAGCCGCAGGACAGCACTCCGTCTTGGTTCCTCAGCCCAGCGATGATCAACATGATCCCTTAAATTGGTCGCCGATGTGGAAGGCATCTGCCATGTTCTGTTCGACCCTTGTTTCGTTCTCCCAAGGCTTCGGTCCTTTGGCATTGGTTGGTTGTCCCGGAATCACTTCGAAGCAGCTACTTACCTATCGCTTACAGGCTCCCATGTTTGGAGATTACATTGAAGAGTTCCATTCAAACTTGACCGACGTGATTCAGTTCACTGGTGTTGCCATCCTTGTGCTTGGATTCAGCAACTTTATTTGGGTGCCCATACAAACTTGCTTCGGAAGAAGACCGGTTCTGATTCTCTCGACCTTGATATGTTTCGGCAGCAGTATTTGGCGAGCCAAAGCGAACTCGTACAACAGCTTCATGGGAGCTTGTGTCCTCAATGGTATCGGGGCAGGCCCTGCAGAGACTGCACAGCCTACCATCATTGCAGACGTTATCTTCCTTCACGATCGTGGGAAGTACCAAACACTCTACTTTGCGTTCTACTTTGGGTCACTTATGGTAATGCATGCCCTATTTTCTTGTGCCGATCAAGTCCTAATTTTCAACAGGTTGGTCCAATCATTTCCGGACCCATGGCACAAAATGTTGGCTGGCGTAACTTTTGGTGGTTCAACACAGCGCTCCTTGGATTCACGGTGATCTGCTGCATCTTCCTCTTTCCCGAAACGAAATTCAATCGCTCGTTCATGCCGCAGAACAGCCTCGTTTCAGGCTCCCCACCTCTGAAAGGCTCAACCGAAGAAGTCGAGCTATCGGTCGCCCAAAATCACACATCAACCATTGCCACCGATCACGCAGACCCAGAAAAGACAGCACCTGTGCAACCGCAGAAGTCGAATACCGCAGAGAACGGACTCGCACATGTTCATACTCACGACGATCCCTGGCTCGGCCGAGGAGCGCCTTCCAAAGCGCAGTGGAAACTCTTCCAACCTTACGAAGGGAACTTTCTCATGGAACTGTTCATGCCCTGGAAACTCCTACTCTTCCCCATCGTCGAGTTCTCGTCTTTTGTCGTGTCTTGGTCTGCATCTTCATTCTTGACTTTGAATTTGACTCAAAGCCAAGTATTTGCTGCTCCTCCTTACAATTATACCTCTACCGTTATCGGATTTTTCAATTTTGCTGTCTTGGTAGGGGCGATGATCGGATTGTTCACTGCCGGACCGCTGAGTGATGCGATTGCAGCGAGATTGACGAAGAGAAATCGGGGTATCCGCGAGCCTGAAATGAGATTAATCGCAATGATTCCTTACGTGATACTGATGATTATTGGCAATGTGGTTGTGGCAGTAGGGTATGAGCGTCAGTGGGACTGGAAGGTATGTTCTCTTTCCCCCTTTCCTAACTGAGGCTTGGCGCTGACATCTAGAAGGTCATTGTGATCATCGGGTATACATGTGCTGGTATTCAAGTTGCGGCACTTCCATCGATTTCCTCGACGTACAGTATCGACTCTTACAAGCCAGTCGCAGGCTCGATTTTCGTTGCGATCACGGTCAATAAGAATGTTTGGGGATACGGGTTCAGCAAGTTCATCACACCTTGGACTATAAAGAGTGGCTACATCCCTCCTATCATGACGAACATGAGCTTGATTACACTGTGGTGTCTGACTGGGATCATCTTCTGGTACTTTGGAAAGACATTCAGGAAGTGGACGAAGAATTCGAAGGTTCACAGCATGTGAGGGGAAACTCTTGTGATGGTGGGAGGATGGCTAGGATGACTCGAGGAATGTACACTCGTTGATAGAAGCACATACACCAAATTAACAACGTGCATCCCATCCCTTCTTGCGATCACCTACCTAACTTCACCCGTCACTTCGCCAAATCTCCACCCATTCTATCCCCTCGCTCGTAAGGCGTCAACCCCCTCGCTTAGCCGACCAAATTCCGACTAAACTCCACTCAACACCTTTCATTCTTTATAGATTTAAATAACAAAATCTCATTCAACAACCATGAGCCGCATTCCGTTTAGGCAGATGGATCAGGTCACTCATGGTTAAGAGGTGGATCAAGGGTATAAAATCGCCTGGCCCGCATACGAACGAGATCTAACACCAATTCGCGATCAAAACTGCAATCGACACCGAGCAAGTTTTTCATGGCCACCCCATATCGGAGGGTTGGACCGGATTTTTTGCTGGGGTTTCTGTGAATAGTGATTGAACATTTTGACGCGTTTTTAGGAGGGGGACCGTATTTTTTTGACGTGCTGGTTTTTGGGATCGCGAGCGGACGAGCTCGCTTGTGAAGGGGCTCAGGAGGCAAATGAGAGAACAGTGGTGGCTTGGCGATATCTCGCGCTGTAGAAAGGCTTCTTACTATCTGTACATCTACTTGCATTTGAGTGACGCGAAACCTTTTCGGGACTGTCGCAATAAAGCCTTGATGGACGAGATCTGGCACGTGGCAGCAACAAATTCCTATCTTCCTTCTTCAGACTGGTACAATCTTAGTAAATATCCTAGCCTCTTGAGATAACTTACAAATAAAATTTCAAGCTCATCTCAATCTGCCGACTTTCATCCCTACATGCAGCTTCCCACATCAACGGCTTAACGCCACGGTCCCAACGATCTTCCCGCAGAGCATCAGCACCTTATCTCTATCTCCAACTCCAAAACCCACGGTAATAAGAAATTGCTCAACGTTTAATTGGCTGTGTAACCGAATACGCAATACGAGCTCTAAACTCCATGGATGAGAAGCTCTCAAGTTTTAATCTCCTCGCACAAAATCTACATCATGGACTTGAACGTCGCAAACTCCGCTCACTTCCTCTTTCCCTCTGAAAAGTAACTTCAAGCGAAGTTCTACCGTGGTGATAACGGATTTATGAGTTTGTGGTTTTTACGTTTTTGAGGGTTTTGAGGATTTGTGGATTTGTAAGGACGGGGCAGAGGAAATCTCCTTGATGAAGCCATGGAGTTTATGAGTTGCGGAGTTTGGTGCTGTGTTTTAAATCCAGGTGCTTGGGAAAAGGAGGTATAAGTATACCTCGAGAGATATCCAGTGGAGGTCTCATCCTCACCATCATATCAACACAATCAAGCAAAGCAACCGTTTCTTAAAGCCAGCTTAAGGCATCAAAGCGTCTCCAACAATCAACAACCCAAAATTAATCACCTCAAATACCAACACCCTCAAGCACCAAAATCCTCAACAACCAACATGACATCCAACATCGATACCATCCTTCTCCTCGGCGCCACCTCTGGCATCGGAGAAGCCTTCGCCCGCTACTTCCACAGCAAAGGAAAGCGCGTCATCGCTGCCGGTCGCCGTCTCGAACGTCTCGAAAAGTTGAAGTCCGAACTCTCAGGTCTTGAAACCTTCCAAATCGACGTCGAAGATGTGTCGAATATTGAGTCCAGACTCCATGGGCTGTTCAAAACATATCCTGATCTCGATAGCGTGTTTGTCATCGCTGGCATCATGAGCTTGGGACAATTCAAGGATCCTTCGACGACCAGCACTCAGGGAATTGTCAGTGAGGTCACGACGAACTTGATTGCGCCGATGGTGATTGCTAGGACTGTAGTTCCGCATTTGCTAAGCTTAAAACGACCTACTACGTTCATCACCGTCTCGTCAGGGTTGGCTTACATGCCATTGCCGTTCTACCCAGTGTACAACGCGACCAAGTCCGGAGTGCACACTTTCACCGTGGTGCTGCGAACTCAGCTCGCTGGGACAAATGTCAATGTCATCGAAGTCGCGCCTCCGTATGTCGACACGGAATTAGATACGAAGATCAGAGAGAAGCAGAATGAGATGCAAGGTGGCAACGGTCATCCCCCCATGCCATTGAAGGAGTACATGGACGTGACGACCAAGCAGTTGGAGGAAGGGAAAGACAAGGAGTTGGCGACTGGGTTCTCGGCCATGGGTGTCAACGCCTGGAGAGGTGCTTTCCAGCCATTGCTGGATCGATTCGGCTTTGCTGGCTGAGTTTGAAGACATATGCGGAACGGAGAGTTTGAGTAGTGGAGGTACACGTTTGTGTTGCTTTTGCTTGCTTTACCATCGTCCTGTTTGCGAATATATCCGTTTACACCGTGCGATTAATGTAGCCAGAATATGGAAAGTCGACCTTCTCTATTGGTGCGTGTTGAAGTTGTTGTGTTTGCGTGTCGTTGGTGAAATCATGGCTTGGTTGAGTTTGGCCTGCCATGAACTGGTCCCAGATATCCTGTACGTGAAGTCAATTACTGTGTCAGTACTGAAGCAGATGTAGTGAACTTACCCAGTTGAAGTCTGCCGCAACTGAGAGGTCTGCACCGTCTAGGAACGAATTTTCCATCACTGTATCAGACTGAGGTGATGGTTCCTGTCTCAAACAGCAACCAAGTCCGAATTGGTCGGTGAAATATGGACTGTAGCGTAAGGAGTCGACGTTTGGGTTTTGGGCAGATGCTGAGATGGGAGGAGTCAAGTTGATGCCAGTGGCAGGCATCAATGTTTCCCACGGTTTGGATGATAATTTGGCCAATACTGCGGTTAGAATCTTGACAGCACGTCGAGCATCACGGCAATCATCGATGATCTCCGCCCAGATCGCACGAGACGTCTTGATAGCATTGAGCTTGTCGACCTCTGGGATGATGCATTCAGGAACATCTGGTCTCCCGCCAACGCCACGAATGCTCATCAGGTCCAGACACAAGATCATAGCTGCGAGAAGAAAATCGTGGTTCGTGATAGAAAAATTATACCACTTGAACTTTCCTAGGCATCCTCCGGGGTGAGAAGCACGATGCATGGATACTTGGTGCTCTAGGAGTGCAAGTGCTGACCCGACCGAGGCCTTTCGGGAATAATACCAAGTATTCTTGTCAGTATCTGTCGGTGAGGCTTCCCAATACTTTCGATGTAGTAGGCATATCGCTTTGTTGTAAAATAGCTGGAGAATATACTTCTCCATAACCCGTCCTGGTGAGTCGTTCTGCATTTGTTCTAGGGTACCTAATTGTAAGTGTGGTGGAATCATCTCTCTAGTCTGTAGCAGCACCAGGTCAACTTTCAGGACCTCTTCATAAGGTTGAGGTTCAACAAGATGGACGAACTCAATGACCTGTCCATAGGCGCGCATGATGTGCCATTTGACGACTTGATACGAAACTTCAGTGTCTTCGGTAAAGGGTCGCGAGGGAGGCAATTCCGTCATGTCTTCGTATAATTCATGTTCATGGAGATTTGATGGAGGACCTGTATCGGCCTCAGAGTACCGGATAGATTTAGGAAGGCCAATCTGACTTTGGATCAGCATGGCTTCGACACATTTCAGAGTGCAGTGAGGTTTGCATGAGGGACCACAGGTCATACTCAAAGTACCTAGAAAGCCGACATCGTATCAAGGAATGGGAGCATTCTCAACAGGAATAAACTTACAAGGACGGAGAATAATAGATCGTGCTGACTCACAGCCGACCACACACGACGTCTCATTTCACTTTGGAAGACTGTGAGGTTGGAGTGTTTCGACGGATCTCGATGATAGCCCTGTTGCAGAGCGAGTCGAGTCATAGTCCCAGATAACAGCCAAGGACCCAGGTCCCCGTCTTTCTGGTCTGCATACTCGATCATCGAATACAAATTTAAAGTTTCGAGCATGAAGTCAACCTGCAGAGTCAATATCACACTCAAACTGGATAGAGCTAGATGCCATAAGAGATGTTCCAAATACTCACGGGTTTGGTAAGATCTGCAACTATGAGACATTGGACGGTCCGCACACGGTACAGTTCAGTTAACGCAGGCGCGGTCCCTTGGTATTCCGGGGGAATCTCGTTGGCTCGAGTGTATGATTGCATGGCGATGCAGAGCATCGAGTAGAGAAGGCCTACCCAGACGACCTTCGTCTTCGATGAATCGACCCAGTGCTGGCTGTACTGGACTGGTGTTAGCGCCAGGAAGATCGCAGGGAGAAGATGGAAGTACCTGCTTGAGAAAAGTTGCTTTGTGAAGGACATCTGAAGTCATTTGTGAGCATGAAAATCAAATTTTCGTGTAGTTCGGCTTACATCTCGCAGGAATTGCTGGATTGTAATGATCAAAAAAACGTAAGACGAGCTTGTCAGCTGCTTCTTTCGTAGGCAGAGAAGCCAAGATAGTTGCCCGATCCGGAGGTTGTGTCAAGCCTGAGAACAGTCCTGGCCGGTGAGGGGTTGCAACAGCAGGCTCAGGCTCTTGCAAACCGCTGGCAAACTCAATTCTATCGTTCTCTTCGCTCCATGCGTCTTTCATAGCTCCCAGCTAGGTCATTTGTAAGAGAAAAGTGAGAAGGAAGTCACAGGGCAACTCACATCATTCAGAATAGCGTCCCAATGCGTGCTTCTCGTGTCAGCTGAGATTCGTTGACCTCCAGTCTGGCTGAGACTGGGGCTCTCATTCAGACTCTCTTGGTTCACCACGTGTGGAGACTGTGCCGGATTGCCTCTGCGTTCTGCATCACTGGATATCATCGACAATATCGAGCTCTCGAGGCGATTGAGACGCTTTCTCATGTCCTCTGCATCTGAACGAGGGTTCGCATGGCTCGACTTCTTCTCAACCTTCTCGGCATACGTGCATGAAGCAGCGGTAGCCTCGCCTCGGACAACACAGTTTTGACAAGGTTTCTCGCGATTACACTTAAGTCTGCAAAAGAAATCATTAGCACGTGATCAGTGTATTGGCCACTCCTGGTAGAAACTCCTTGAGAGCAAGAGCTGTCTGTCTTACTTTCTGACTCGGCAAGCCGTACATGATAGAGGGACACGCCTTCGGGTCAATCGATGTGCATTTGCTCGTTGTGCCAGACGCTTAGGTCCCGTGCTATCGGTTGCTTCACTAGGGGCTGTCATGATGAACAGTCTTCGAGGATGACTTGGCTGAACAAGTGGTTTCCCAAGCACAAGACGCGATGTTGGATACGAGTGTAGCGTCAAAAGAATAGCGAGAGCTTCAAGCAGTCTAGGGGCGAGATCCTCGCCTAGGCTTCGGGTGCTGACAAATCGACAGGGGGCAGGCACGACTTCGAGCACACCAATCAAATCACTCCACTCGCGAGGCTGCTGGTTGGTGACCCTGACCGAAAAACATCGAGGTCTCCTGTTCAAACTCTTCTCCTCTGCAGCATGACGACGAACGATATGGCGGCCGCACGCCTGAAAAGACGATGCTCCAAATTAGGCATGGATTGTTCCCTTCATGTACAAGTAAGCAGGAATCCGCCACAGCACCGTGTCCACCAATGAGGTGATGTCCATTCGACCACCGGGAACGGTGGAACTCCGCAAGATGCTGACCCTGGCAAGGATCTCATTCACAAGGCTACAACATGCTGACCAACCTCGACTCACCCAGAGCTCACCCAAGACAATCGATCACGATGAACTCCATGTCTGAGCATCTTTAAACTTCGTACATTTCCCCCGCTTCTCGATCGCACGTTCTGCTCCTTGAAAGCGCGTGTTCATTCATGTTTGGGTGTTTTTCTTCATCTTCTGGCGAAGCGTAACAAACCCCTCGCGAACAGACAGCTCGGAACTCCGGACAAGGCTGCCAGAGTAAGACCATGTTGGGCAATTCTAGATCCCATAGTGTGGAAGGCGAACCGCCTCGGAAGAGGATTCGTAAAGGCACAAAGAGTTGCTGGGAATGTACGATCAATGGATACCCGTTCTGATCGGTGCTGATCGTTTCGATAGGCAAACGGAGGAAGGTGAAATGCCAGTTATCTTCCGAGGATGTCCCTGTTTGCTCAGGTTGTTTGACTCGAGGAACAACATGTTTGAGCCAAGAATACCCTGAAGAGCGAGACCCCTCGAGCGGAACTCAAGTTGGTGAGAGGCTTGGTCGGATTGAACAAGTTCTAGAAAAACTCGTCGCAAAGATCGAGCAGTACGAAGAAGAGGACAATCCAACCCAGAAGATCTTGACGCCAGATTCATTGAGTAACAATGATGTCCCTACTCCGGTTGCTGTAAATTCTTATGCGCAGAACGAAAGTGCGCCATTCAGACAGCTCTTTGACAACGCTTTGGTGAGTAAAGATCCTCTTAGCATAGGATCCAACTAATTTGATTGGATTGGTACCGGTACGCCTTCCCAGTCTCAAGCCGCCACTCCTGCAACACAATCAGCTAGTACCAAAACCCCTTCTTGTAATCGAACGCCCAAGCTAGAAAGGATTCGACAGGCTCTATTGGATCTTCTACCAACACAACGGGAGACCAACATGATATGTGAAGCGAGTAGCTCATGGTTCCTTGTATACGCCTTAGCTCGCTTGAGCAACGAGTCTTTAACACCCTCAACTTTCAATTTAGCTGAAGTGTCGAAAAAGCATCCCACGCAAATCGCACGTACTGTTCTTCTTATTGCGGTCTGTCTCCAACAACTTGACCCAGATTTTGACACATCACAACTTCGTCTGTATCCTACAGTGGAAGCGCGAATGGACAAGTGCATCAATGTTGTCCAGGCTCTTATTACATCTGACGACGAGTTCGCGAGTACTGTGGTGGGATTGGAGTGTTTGGTTCTCCAAGGAGTTTTCCACATCAATGCTGGTAACCCACGACGTGCCTGGTTGATATTTAGGAGAGCAATAAGTATTGGGCAATTGATGGGCATCCACAAGCGCGAATGTACGCTTCCAGGCGGTCGACAAATATGGTATCAGGTTGTCCAAGCAGACCGTTATCTTGTAGGCTCATTAGCATTCCCAACTCATGTGCATTCTATTGATACTCTTTGATAGGCTCTCTTACTTGGTCTTCCAGCAGGATCAGAAGATGGTGGTTTTGGCCCAGACGAGACGTTCGAAAATCCGGATATGGACAAGGATGTGCTGTTCTCCAGAAAGCTTTGTGATCTCTCGGGTCGAATAATCGAGCGAAATCAATCAGGCAGTTCGCATGCGTACCCTCCTACACAGGAAATTGACGAGGCGCTTGAGAAACTCGCAAAGGCTATGCCTCCGGGGTACTGGGAAATTCCAGAAGTTGTGCCCAACGATCGCTCCGAGAAGGCAGCGCAGATATTCGATCGGGCCATGACCCAAATATGGTTTTACCAGATCGAAGCACTCACCCACCTGCCCTTCATGCTTCGTGCCTCCACGGAGAGGCGCTTCGACTACAGCAAATTTGCTTGCTTGAGAGCTTCCAGGGAGATGATGGCCCGCTATCTCGCCTTGAGAAATGCCGAAAACAAGTCATTTTGCTGCAAGGTGGTGGACTTCGGGGCTTTGACTGCATGTGTCACGCTGTTCCTTGGACTTCTGGATCCCCTCATCGACACCGAAAGCCACCGAGAAAAGAATCAACGAGAAAGTGACAGAGCGTTGGTTCAGACCGTTCTAGAATCCATGGAACAACTATCTAATAGAGGCAAAGATGTTGTCGCAACACAAAGCGTAAATGTGATCAAGTCTCTTTTGGCAGTCGATGATCCTTCAGGAAACAACAACGGCAACCTCAAGCTCACGATACCGTACTTTGGCACAATCTCTATTGTTCGGCCACAGGCAACTCGACTAACTGGTCCCACAGCGAACCTTCCATATGTTCAACAGCAGCAACAACAACAACCGCCAAAATCCGTACGGCAGGATCAACAATTGCCTTCGCAGACTTGGGGGAGTTATTCTCTGCCACCTACACAGGACTCAGTCAGTCAACCAATGGTTTCCTTCCAAAGCTCACAGTTTCCACCGCTGCTATCAGAACAACAATCTATCCATGACTGGGCACTACCCGAAGCCGATACATTGTTTTTCGACAGTCTGCTGAACACTGATATTGAGGGCAACTGGATCTTCTAATCGAATTTGCGCTTGTACAACACACAGTGCAATATAGAGTCTTTGGAGTGGAAAATATCCGTAAAATTCAACTCAGTCATAATCATTGTGCGACAAACTTACACTTTATAAGTGAGTTCATAGAATGATTCAACTGTGCAAAAACAGTCATCTTCCGAAGTCAGTTTTCAGGTCTCCATAGGCCCTGTGGTGACAATTTGCCATACATCACTTCGAATTCAGCCAGGAGAACCGAGCCCTGAACGACGATACGAGAGTTAAAACTACAGCCACCGGCGAATTCTAGGCTCAAGAATATGCTAGCAAGCAGGAGTTCCAAGTTCTCAAGGTCTTCGGACTCAAACTACGCCTCAGTACCACAACGTTGGACCTGGCAATGGCTCAAATACCACCTCAAGTCTCGCATATCAACTTGGCACTCCAATCCCACCTCTACCCTCCCAAGTCGTCCTTCAACATTCGAACGCTTTGTTGATCTTCCGATTGAAGTCCACGCTTGATTTGGCACTTCTCTCTCTCTCTCCATCGCTCATTCGTGGCCTTCGACACCAAAAGAACGAGCAGCGAGCTTTCTATTCTCAGATTCATCATCCCGTACCTGCAGTTCTGCAAGCATGTAAAGAAGCACGCTACGAGATTCTCCACAATGTTACCATCGATCAAAAGCATTCAACCTACAGGCTGTATGAATTCGGATCAGAAACGAGAAAGAGGGTGAATGCGGTCTATATGTGCTTGGAGATCGATGCCCTTTTCCTCACCACTGGATGTGCGCTCACCTCTGACTCTCGCTGCTTTCGAAGTACTTACATGTGAGCGGTCCAATACATTGATGTCGCTCTTCTCAAAATCCGACATCTTGCTCTTCCCCAACCATCTCAGCCCATCTAAAGGTTAGCGTGGGATTGTACACTTCTGCAGATCTTACCGAATTTCACTTGTCTTGAGACTTTGACGATTGTGAGCAACACTATGAAGCCGGCTCTACCAGAAATTGATGGGGAAATGAATTTCCAGGAGTTGATGTTTGTTGAGGCGGGGGCGTTGGAGAGTCAGTCGAAGAGGTATACGTGGCTAATCAAGAAACTTAAGGAGAGCTTGAAGGACACTACTTGGAAGGCACCGGTTGTGAAGATTCGAGCGAGGCAACAGATCGAGGAGTTTAGTTGGTGATGCGACAAGGCAAGACAGGGGTCGAAAAAGCGGCGAGCGAGATTGTGAAGCGAGGTCTACCATTGAGGATCGTGATGTCTCTCTCCCTTTGTATCAATATCTTCGTAGACTTCTTCCAGATGGAACTACTCTGAAACACCTCTCTTAGCATAGCGTCCACAATACAACCTTGGTTTTCATGTTGAAAGGGGTGTATACACGTGATGCGGTTTGCCTTTGGCTTCACGTGCTGATAACCACGGAAACCTTAATCGCTCGAGAGAGCTTCGCGACGAAAAGTTTGTAAACAACACAGCTTCCAAAACTGGTCACGCAACAATCAATTCCATCTGCCGACTTACGAAACCGATAACCAAGCAAACAAATTGTTCCTCAAGTCGAGAGGAACAGCTATTTACCCCCGCAATATTCCACAATCTACATTGAGCGCGCAGCCTCGACCGTGAGGTTGCTCAAACTATGTCGAGCCTTGATGACCTCTTCAAGGTATGACATCCTTACTCTGCCTAGTTCAATACTAATCAATAAAACAGAAGCCTGCGCTTCCCAGCAACAAACGAAAGCTAGAAGCAACCCGCGATCCAAGTTCGTCCTCCCCAATCCTCCCATCATCAACACACTCACTAACCCTCCCAGCCGAAATCTACAAATCCGCCAAACTCGCCCCCAATGGCTTCGCGAAGTCAAACGGCAAACAAGCAGCAGTCGAAGAAGATGAAGACATGGAAGCCGGTCCCTCAGCACCCCCTGAAGACGAAGAAGATTACGGTCCCGACATCCCCGACGACTCAGAAGGGCGTTTCTTCGGCAGCGGCATAACGCAGGAAGAGAACGAAATACTAGATTACATGAACGAACAACCCTCTGCCGACCCTGTACCCGAAAAAATTGATTCAGGATGGTTAAGGAAACTAGCGTTGAATTTCGAGAAGAAGATTACGAAGAATGCGGAACTGAGAGCGAAGTTTGAAGATGATCCGACGAAGTTTATGGGGAGTGAGGCGGATTTGGATGCGGATATTAAGGCGTTGAGTATTTTGGCTGAGCATCCGGAACTTTATGGGGAGTTTGCGAGGTTGGGGTGTGTGGGGAGTTTGGTGGGGTTGTTGGCGCATGAGAATACAGACATCGCAATCGACGCGATTGAAATTGTTGCTGAGTTGACGGATGAGGATGTCGAAGCTGAGCAGGAACAATGGATGGGGATTGTGGATGCGATGGTGGAGGCCGATTTGTTGGATTTGCTGGTGAGCAATTTCAAGAGGTTTGATGAAAGGAATGAGAGTGATAGGGGTGGAGTATATCATGCTCTCAGTGTGTTGGAGAATTTGGCAAGTCAAACGAGTTTGGCGGAGATAATTGGACAGGATACGGAGGTGTTGAAATGGTTATTGCAAAGGATACAGAAGAAGGAATCATCGGTCACGCAAAACAAACAGTACGCCGCTGAAGTCCTAGCGATCTTGCTTCAATCCTCGCCGCTCAACCGGAGGAAGCTAAGCGAGCTTGACGGCGTCGATATCCTGCTTCAACTCCTCTCCGCATATAGGAAACGCGATCCGGAGAAGGGAACGGAGGAAGAGGAATTCGTGGAGAATGTTTTCGATTCTCTGACTTGTGTGGTGGACGAAACGGAAGGGAAGTCGAAATTCGTGGAGGCGGAGGGTGTGGAATTGGCTCTTATCATGATAAGAGAAGGCAAAATGAGCAAATCGAGAGCACTGAGATTAATGGATCATGCGTTGGCAGGCCAAGCTGGAGGCGAGGTAGCAGAGAAGTTGGTCGAAGCCGCAGGGCTGAAAGTCATCTTCAGCATGTTTATGAAGAAGCAAGACTCGGCTACTACGGAACATCTCTTAGGCATATTTTCAAGCTTATTGAGAGCGTTGCCAGCTGGAGAGGCCGGGAGGATAAGGACATTGGCGAAGTTTGTGGAGAAAGACTATGAGAAGATTGAGAAGTTGGTCAAGCTCAGAAGAGACTACGCGAAGAGGGTGGCGGTTGTAGATGAGGAGATTCGGAATGAGCAGCTTGATGCTGAAGAGAGGGAGGAGATAGCTGATGAGTGGCTTTCGAGGAGACTTGATGCTGGGCTGTTCTGTCTGCAAACAGTGGATGTGGTGTTGGCGTGGTTGGTGGCTGAGGATGAGGGTGCGGAGAAGAGGATTAGAACTCTGTTTGCGGATAGAGATGAGACGTTGGCGGTAGTGAAAGGCACTATTCAAGGTTTGTTCGCGCCTTGTGGGATCTTGAAAATTTGCTAACATTTTACAGAACAACTCGACACCATAGTTGGGGACACGGAGGAAGAGACTATGATGAAGGATATGCTGAGCACGTTAGTGCAGTTCTTGACATAATCAATGAGATGATTTATCAAGATTCCGCTTGCAGATGTGAGACAATGGCTATCTACAGAGTGAAATACCGGTAGTCACTATGCTGATATATGTTCAGTTGGTCGTTAAATATCATGTTTATTCATATCGCCCAGGTCTGCCTCCAAACGCCGCGAATGCCTGTCCTTCTATCCAGTATATACAACAATAAGTGTCAATCCTTCACTGAACGTCATACCGGAGGAGTAGGCTCTGCTGGAGCAGCAACCTTCGATTTTCCAGCAGCTCTCTCTTCCGCACTCTTTGCATTTTTCTCCGTAACGAGACCTCCCGTCCAGATAAAGCAAGGAATAGCACCAGCAATACTAAACAACCCCAAACTCCAACTCATCGTCCCCCACCCCGCCGCCTGCTCTACATACCCACTCCAAACCGGCCCAATCAGCGTTCCCGCCGCAAACGCAGTAATGAACAACCCGTAAGCCTGCGCATACGCCCCATTTGCTCCAAACCTCCCTGGATCCTGCCTCTCTTTCGCTTCAACTACATAAGTGATTTCAGCCATGAGAGGAGGGTTAGTAAGGGCCAGGCAGATCCCGATTAGGGATAGGAGGGCACAGAGAAGGACTTTTTGAGAGAGGGAGTCATGGGTTACGAAGCGAAGGAGGACCCAGAAGGGGATTGTGAGGGTGAAGCCGAGGACGGTGGGCCAGCGGGGGCCGTATTTGTCGGATGCCCAGCCTACGAGGGGGGCGAGGAAGCCGGGGATAAAGACAGCGAGGAAGACTGTGAGGTGTTAGTTTGCTGTTTCTGGGAATGAGAGGTGAGGGATGAGAGTTGAAACAGAGCCTCGAGCAAGTGCAAAGAGGCGAAAGAAAGAATAGGGTGGGAGTACACAGAGCTTCGATCAAGGTCAAAGAGGCCAACGAAAGAAAGGGGTGGGTTACTCAAGCCTGCTCCAATTGAGTTCCAGTGGAATGTGCGTTGGACGTAAAGGGGAATGACTGAATCAAAGGCTGTCATTTGTGAACCTTCTGTAACATTGGAAAATGTATGTCAGCCTATCTCTATCGGATGTTCTCAGGCGTGGTATGCATGTTTACATGGTATGAAAGTACGTGTATGAGGGGAAGCAAGAGAATGTATGGGTGAGGCTGAAGATAATGGCATGTTGGAAGATATGTGGAATATATCTGTTGAGAATGGTTGAGACTTACGAACGATGCAGCCCCATAGTGCTGTCAGGAGACGTCTTGACTTTAGGAGGGTGAGTACTGGGGGCCATTTGGACCGGATTCTTGGGCTGGCTGCAGGCTCAAGGGTATCACCATCGCTGGGAATAGGATCTGCAGCCTCTAGCTTCAGATCACCGGCATCGAGAGCAGAGTCTCTAATATCTGGCCTCTCATCTACCGTCTCTTCAGCTTGAGATCCTTGTTCCCGTTTCGGAATGTCTGCCGTCTCGGCTTCGTCGAGCCACTGCCTTGCAATCTTCTTCTCGATAAGGCTCAACCGGAGCAAGATATCCAGACCGATGAGACCGAATGCCATATAATATACTGCATAATAACCAGCTTTGTTGTACACCACTCCTCCAAGCAATGGAGCGAGGAGAATGCCAACACTGATGCTGATTGAAACGTAGCCCAACGTTTCCCCAATCTCTTTCTCGCCGACAGTGTCGACGAGGAGAGCCATTCCCACAACCCACACGATCGCTGCGCTGGCTCCCTGAAGTAGTCGTCCCACAACAAGTAGTGCTACCGTTCTTGCTAAGCACAGCATCAACGTCGCTGCAGCAAGGACCAGGAGTCCAATGAGAAGAGGAAATCGCCTAGATTGACTCATATCAGCATACCATCCAATAACAGGAGATAGCGCCAGCAATGCCGCCCCATAAACGGCCAGTAGCACTGAGACATGACTCTGAACGGATGATGGTTCGACACCTGCTCGGGATTCGATCGCGAATGGTATGACAGGTACGATGATACCATAAAGGAAAATATCGGTGAACACAGCTATGCAAATCGTCGATAATATGAAGATCTTGGATGAACGTATCCTGAGCAGGTATGGAGGTGGCGAATTGGGGTCTACCCGAGCCCCTGAGAGGAAGTTGGTGATTCGTTTCATGCCGTGAAGTTTGTGTTTCTTGGCATTTCTTAAGCTCTAGCCATGTTTCTGAGCTTCGTCGATAACATTAGGTAGTACCAAAATGAATTATATACAAATATGTAGAAGAATGAATCCATCGCCGTTACTTGACCCCCATTGTTAAAATTTCCAGACGGCGCCAGCGAGCCCAAAGTAGATATTCTAGGGAAGCAGGATCTAACGATTTTAGGAATAGTTCATGGAAATCAGGATCGTCTCCTAGCGCACTTCGCTTTGACCTCCTCGAGCCTTCGCGTCTTCATAGAATCAAGTCCTTACTGCAGAGCCTCATCATGTTGACTGCAGAGTGTCTTCTGACCTTGATCTGCACATATGTGGCTGCTTATACATCATTGCAGAACCGGGAGAACTCGGAGACGCCGCGATTAGAGCTGAAAAGCACTCTCGTGGGGGAGCTTCCAGTTCGAGTGAGTCAAGTGCTCCTGCCTAAACATCCTTTATAGATTGCAGTTGCCCTCTTTTCAACAAAGTTCCTGTTCCGTCATCGCTTTCGTCTTTTCTGCTTTGATGTCATTGCGCCGTTCATCGATGCTCACGGCTTTCCCGTTCGAGACGAGATATCCAGTCACGTCAGCAGTCCGTCGGCCGTGAAGAACACTCTCTGATCGGATGGGGTCCAGAACAATGAGGCTCAAGCCTCGGCTATCAATGTCAGAGCACCCAGTCTCGTAAGCATCCAATACTCCTGTCTGATTGCCTGATATTTGTACTAATAAAGAGGTTGGGGAAAGGAGGCTTTGACCTTGGCATCCATTGGCTTTGTCACGCTTCCAGCCAGCCAGCCCTTGGCAGAACAAGCACACAGGAATTGTCATTCCTCGACTTGGCGTCTAGTCATGCTGAGGTTCTTGAGTTCGAATACTCCGGGGCCTCTCGCAGCTGCTTCCTCGACGAGTCGGAAACACTCTTACTGGCATTTTCTCACCAGCATAGCGCAACGCCGACATAATTACCGAATCACATGCCCTCGATCCAATCCAGCCTCATCGCTGAGATCATGAGAGGTCCTCTTAGATCCACGAAGCGGCGTCGTTGCGGGGTAAAGTATCTTGCCTCGCACAGATGCAGTGTCCACTATTCCGATAACCCCGGAAGCAAGCTCATTTGTGGAATGTCATGAGATAGCGCCCAGATGAGCCGAACAATCGCCCGGCTTCTTCTCGATCCATCAGAGCTCATGACCGAATTCAGCGGATTGCAGCAGAGCCGTTATCAATTGGATACCTGAATCCAATGACAAGCACTGATTGCGACATCAATGATGATGTCAATCGGTTGTTTGGGCATCAAAACTTGTACGAAAACCAAGAATGAGGCTCTTAATCTGGTGGGGCTGCAATAAAAATGCAACAGCGGGGCGACCGCAATCTCGAATTTTCGCGATATGAGGCTCTGCGTGGTGGTCGCTGCAAGGTTGTGCGACCTTGCGGCCGAGCCTTGCTTGGCAGCGACTGTGATTGGTTGGCTTTCTGCGGTGCATGCATGCCCGCAAGATCGGAAACGAAGTCCATGTCATATTCAACCGGTTGAATGTTTTGTTTAAGCCGATTACGCGCATCTGCATTTTACCGACCTTTGTCCCCATGCACGAATTTGATTTATCACAAGCTCCTTTAAACCAGCAATCATTATGTTGAGGCTCCAAGTGGCAATAATCAAACGAGGTATCACATATTGGGCTGGAAGAAGTGTCATCCGATCGTTCTAGTGGTTGTCTGTCCCCGATACCGGTAGTGAGACCACCATAGAGGATGAGGCTCTACAAGTAAAACATATTAGCCAATCAAGGACTAGTGTTGGTCACCCATGAACCCCCTTGGTCCCAAATGAGACACGAGTCCCCAGCCTCACTCGCTTGTAGGGGTTTCCATTAGCTGAGTGCTGAGTTTGTACCACTGGACACGCTGTCCCGCTCTCCCGCTTGAATTTTCTGAGGCGGCGTCATCTGTCAATGCGTGTCTATGCCTGAAACATGGCAAGCCCGGGTCCTCCTAAATATTGACTCAACATATCCAGAGGTCCCACTAATTTGAGCCGCAGAGGGTGCTGGCCTACTTGAGGCTCATCTTTTCTTGGGTATAAGTCTCCCACGCGTTTTGGCGCCAAGATGCCAACGATGCTCGCCCTGTTTTCTGTGCAGCCAACACCAATGAAGTCACTGATTCGCACGCCTTCAGCAATAAGTCAGTCTATAATTTCATTGCATCATCTAAATCTCTTGTACTCCTTCTACGACATACCTCATATAACGGCATAGATCACTAACAGTAATGAGAATGATATAGAAAATCCAGCTACTGTTCACTCGGGGTCCAATGTTCTCCTTGAAAGATTTGCCATACGAGGTTTTATCATATGTCATTGACTATCTCAGTTTACAAGATGTCTATTGTCTGGGACAGACGAGTCGCGCTTTCAGATTTGTTCTTGAGGAAGAGAGAATCTGCAAATCAATCCTTCAAGTAAGCTTTGCAGATGCCTGATCATGTGCATACATACATCGATAAAGACAACATTCAGCTGACGATATCTGTGTGTCAGACCAAGTTACGGAACTCCAATGAAGCCCTTGCAGCGGTAGCAGCAGGCGGTGGCAATGCTCGTAATCTGAGAAGAGCTTTAAAACGGCACACCGCTCTTGCGACTGCTTCGCCATTCGTTGTCGCCACTATCGGTCTATGCGACGCTTACCTGTATTGCAAAGGTGTCCTGTGCTACACACTCGATGACAAAATTCGTGTTCTCAATCTTCACCATTCCGGCCACAGCGAGCTTGTAATTAGCATACCTTCACTTCTAGCACACGCACTTTCGGACATCAACGAGAACAGCAAAGGATTCTTCCAAATTCTATACTACTCGGATTATATTCTGTCTTGTATCTATAGATCATCTGGTGCCGATCCAACTGCGTGGCTGATAGCTTTCAATTTGAGAAACAGGCAAATCCTCGTTGCACATGAGCTGGACTCGACAGACAAGATCTTTGTACGTCATAATAAGCAATACCTTTACTATGGAACGCATTCGGAGCTTGGTGCAGATGGTTACAAGAAGTGGGTCATCTATGGGTATGATTTTAAAACTCGAAAATGGTTCGATCAAAAGGTGCATCTCCCGGATATGGTAGGTTCCGAGATTGGCTCAACGATCTGCTTTGAATTGTATGACGGATACTTCTACGGCCTTTCCAACCAAACTTCATTCGAAGTGGAAGAGATAGACTGGACATCTTTCTACCACTGTGTTCGTTTCCCTCTGAGCTCCCCCTGCAAAGAATTGTTGGAGAAGACCGAAAACAAAAGCATGTGGAGACGGCAACATCAAGAGGGACCTATCGATGATCGTTGGACTAATCTTCGTCTGGTGGAAGATGAAAGCTCAGGCGAGCTTAAGATTGTCGAAGCGAGAAAGGAGTGGTATCTGGGATCCAGCAGAAGTCAGCGAACCTACTATACAACGGACCTGATATTCCCTCAACTATCAAAGGAGGATGACGCAGAAGATTCACTGAACTCACCCAATGTTTCCTTCTCGGATCCCGCCCTCCAGTCTTTCTCGCTGCCTTCTTGGGTACCTGACTCAACTCTCGCGGCAGAAGAAGCTGTTCTTTCCTCAGACCCTTCAGCATCATCTGCAAGTTCATCCTCCTCCTCCGCAGCTGCAGCAGACTCCCAGAGCAGTGCTGCTACTTCGGAGTCTTCCGATCCCACCGAACAGCTAGCTTTCCCTGATGCGCAGCTTCGGAAGCTGATACGGAAGGATGATCATCCGAACTATATCGCCGCCCCAAACAGACGCCCGGAAAACACACACCCCGGAAATGATGGCTCAGCACAACCAACGTTCACCCTAGCTAAGTGTCGAATTCGCACATATCATCCCTCCTGCAACACCTTCCTTGACCTTGTCGACGATCCACATCCAGACGATTGGCAATGCAAACAGAGGTTAAGGCTACGAGCAGGAACTCGAAGACTCGGCCCGGTCCTTAGAAACTCAACCGGGCTTCTTCGAGAGCCAAATTCCGATCTAAGCACTGCATTGCATGAGATGTACGAGGTTGCACCTATTAAATATTGGCCAGATGCTCAGGATATCAACAACCCAAATGAGCAACTTGATTTAATCTACAGATTGATGAACCCACCATCACACCTTAGCAACGTCTGTGGGACCGCAGATGAACGAAGTATTGTCTATGTCACAGGAGGCCATAACCAACCACAGGCCTTGATATTTATCGGATTTGATCCTTCGATACGGCTCGCAGGCTTAAAGAAATGGGGGAATCCTCAATGGGGAATGAAGGGAGTTGGAGAAGGGCCTCATGTCGACGGGAGGGCGGCAGGGGATGTTGTCTACAATGCTGCCACACAGTCTGGAAAGCCGTACATCGACGTGGGCGAAGCAGATAGGACAGTGAGTATCGACCGCAAAGGCAAAGGCAAGGAGAGATGCAATACTGCACCTCTCGTGCAAGTTACCGCCGACCATGCACCCATCAATCTTCAACCGAGCGCTGCTGAAGCAACTACCAAAGTGGGAGTCGGGCGAGGGAATTGGGCATGGAAAGAACGTGCTATGTATCAGGACATAAACATGGGGTTTTACTTTGGGCTGGATCGCAAAAGGAAGGAGTAGGATGAGTAAGTGGTATTGTGTGTTGGCATCTATTTTTGATTTTCCTTTGCATTTCGATTGTATGTTTTCACACCCAAGCTGGGCGTTGACAACTCGCAAGTACATCTATTGGCTACTTGAACATCCAATGGTGAACAGTTCTACTTCTATTCTTGGATAAAATATGGTGTGGCAGCAAGATCGATCACAAACAACTTTTTGAAACGTTTAAATGGGGATCTTCTTATTTGATAACTATACATGAAAATCTATGCTTGAGGCTGCTTTGGTTCGATATCCGCATCTTGTAACACCTGACAAACGCACTTTTCCGCTCTATGGCCGCAATACCCCTCACGTTGGAACCAATGCCCTAATTTCCAGACTTAGATCTAAAGATACCATCTAAGAGATAACCTAGTTTCGACGGTGAATCGACAGATGGATCGCAAGCAATGCCGTTTCCGCGCTACGTTTCCCGATCGATATTCCCCCAGCCAGAGCCTTACTAGAAGTCTGCCTCGCCAATATGCACCACAGGGTCCACCTTACACAGCGGTCGGGCGTTTTTTGATATGGATTTGCGGCAACACCGCACATGCGGTACCAGTCACATGTCACTATTTCCACCATTTGGGCCAATTAGGATCGCAAGAGATATGTACCTCTCAAGGTTGCAAGAAAAAGAGGCTTCATACAAGGGTCACATCGCGTCGTGATACGGTACACAAAATGCACAAAAGTGGAGGGATATTGACCTTGAGCCTCAAGCGGGTGGGGGCCCGGACCTTATGCTCTCCAGGTATGCCTCGTTTGCCTTGTTGTCACCGCATGCAGCAACATTGATAAACAAGGCTTTCAAAAGCAGCACGAATGTTGGAAATTACCCGCTTGAGCCCTGCAGGTATATGACAGCGGGGCAAAGGGACAAAAGCGGCAGGTTGAACGGTAAGAGGCTGATGGCTTATGCAGAGTGTGGGGCAGGTGATTAGGAATTAGGTACAGGTGACCTTGTATCTTTCAGAGCCTTGTGCTTATGATTTCGTAATTGCCGCGCGCAGGAACGAGAGATATTGTAAATTTTAAAGCAGCGGAGATAACATGATAAGGGGATTGGAGAAAATAGACGAAAGAGTGCGTGTGCATGTACGTATGACCATGACCGCGGGTGACGGACTTGGCGAGGACTTTCCTCCTTCAGGCCGGTTAGGGAAGTTCGATAAAGTTTAATATAAGACTATGGAGGAAGTAAACGGAAATAAGCGTCTGAGGCATAGGTTGAAGGCGGCTCAAGATAACAGTCGTGGGCTTGGGGTTGGGAGATCACTCTTATTACATGCTTCAATGCTAAGTTCTTCGCTAGCCTTGCTTCAAACCCATGCAAAACCACCTATATCCCTCTCTGGCCGCAGGTCCCTTTGTGGAAGAAAGAGATAGCTATGCGCCGATATCCGAATCCTGAGATAGTCCTTCTTTCATTATGCCGTGGGTGGTGAGCTTGTGGAAGGTATCTCGGCTCTCTGCTCTAGGTGTTGTACTCGAATCAATGAAGTTTCACGTAATTTCCTATCGTTTCAATTAGTTTCACGTCTCCTATCTCCGGCAGCATGGATCTGAAATCCCACGAGAACGTGGGAAGTCCTGTTCTTGAGATAGACATACCTGGGAATTGTCCTTGTTTTCCCCTGACCTTTCCAACCCACCATTCGTTTTCGTTGTTTGTCCTTGTGACAATCTCGATCACGTCGCCGGTCGTGAAGCTTAAGTCCCCTTCGGCTTGAGCTTCGTAGTCATACAACGCCGTAACGGTTTCTGGAGCTGGTGCTCCGCTGAATCTCGAGGGTTTTGGTTTTGGGGGCGGCGGTGCTCCTTTCTTTTTCGCGGCATCCCCCCACGCTGAAGTTGAACTAGACCGTGCGACGGTCTTCTCGTCGCTGGGAGTTAAGCCGCTCGAGTATGGTGGGGGTGGCTTCTCGTCGTCGTCTGCTGTAGACATCGAATTCCGTGATGGACCTGCGGTGATAGCTTTCGGTGAGGACTTTCCGGCTTCGATGGCATATTTGCTACCTGCGGGACCGAGTCTTCCAGGAGGCCGCTTAGCACCGGTTGTCTTGAATTTGACAATAGCCAACTGCTCAGCTTGTTCCTGGATGTTTCCTCGTTTCGCTTCGAATCCTTCTTCGACATCTAGCTGGAGGTTGAAATATCCGATGTCACATCCTTGCATCTTCTCGTGGAGAGTGTAGAAGACGTTCAGCTGCATGTAGTAGAACGATTGGAACAGTGGTCGAATAAACTCTCGTTCCAATTGGAACAGTTTCGGTAATTCATCCTTTAGCAAATCGTTGAAGTAATTAAACTCCTGAGTCGCTTGTTCCACATCATTCTCGGCCTTGTACATCGCCTTCTCATCCTTCAGACTCTTGTCCTTCTTATCCTGCAGCTTCTTTAATGTTGCTCGATGTCGATCGTAATCTAGTTGTTTATGTTGTCGCTTCGTTGCTGTCTTCCTGATGACTTTGACTACTTCCAGTAATTCGTCTGCAGGTCGGATAACTCGGGTCTCGATCATCTCCAGCTCTGGCTGCAACGTAGCCAGAAGGTCCTTCACGATTGCTTCGTATTCTTCACAAGCCCGTATACCCTCCGGGTTGCCTTCTTGTACCAAAGAATCTGGGTCCGAAACTCGGCCAGATATAGGTTTGTAGATTTCTGCGATGGCTTGGGAGAATTCGATTTGATGGGTCATCATTCCATTGATCGCGTCGAAGTACTTCTTGCTTTCATCGTGGAGTTTCTTGGTTTCCGTCTCCAGCTCCTGGAACCGCCGTTCCGCATCGATGTAGACTGCATCCTTGGTCTGCTCTCCAATGTTGAACTTCGCCTTGAATGCTTGCGGCGCCTGCCATCTCGTCAGTCGTCGTGCGACAACCCCGCCATGCTCTTCACCAGCTTACCCGGATGACGCTCTTCTGGAAGCCTTTGAAGGACATCTCCTCCTCCTAGATGTACCAAAATCGCCGGAGAGGGTAGGTGAACTATCACAAAACCTGGGAATCGTATGCGCAGGCCGCTGTTGTTGTAGAAGTAAGACTGAGAACGTCGCTGATTTGGTAGTGCGTAAAGCGTGATTTTGAGGGCCTTCCGGCGCTGTCAAGGCAAACCCGAAAACTACGATGACGAGGAATGGTTGTGGCTGAGCTGGTCGCGGCGCAAAAATTGCTTAATATGCAAGAACCTGTGGTACAGAATCGTTCCGAATAACTCCTTCTGAACTCTTCAGAGTAATTCTATCAACAATAAAGAAATCCGTGAGAATCCGCGCAACTCTAACTGACGATATTCTTCTTAGTGGTGGAGTTGTGCAAAAACCCAGTTCTTTCACAGTTCACATGCATGATGCGGGCATAAGTTATGACTCAACCAACCAATCACAGCTCGCTCGCTTCTTTGAAAATCCGCTACGCCTTTCTGTCAAGCTAAAATGCCGGAGTACGAATATATTTCTGCCTCCTCGGTGGAGCTCTGATTCTTATCAGATCCTCTTGCAACCTGCAGTACGATGTCGACTTTGGCAGCGAATTCATTGCGGCAGGCCTCTCGGCTTTGCTTGAAGCAGCCAGCTTCTGCTTCTCGTGTTCTGAGAAGTTCTGCCACAGCTCGAGTGGCGGGGATAGCAGGTCAAAAGGCCGCGAGGAGGGGATATGTATCAGAGACGAAGAAGGATAGTGCGCAGGTCAACATCGATACGGCAATCCGAGCAGATCAGAAAGCCTTCTTCGCAGAGACCGGAAAGCTTCCCGAAAATCAGATTGTGCCAGGAAGCAATGTCAGCGCAGATGCAATGATGAGTCCTATGGCCGGTGGGTAGCATATGTCCGAATATCGGAGAATTTGTTCTGACAATCTTGCAGGTGTATTGAAGGAAGCCACGGTGATGGACCAAGGCGAGAGACCTATCTACCTTGATATGCAAGCGACGACTCCTCTAGATCCTCGTGTGCTAGATGCTATGCTACCATACTACACCGGCCTATACGGCAACTCTTCCTCAAGGACACACGCATATGGATGGGAGACCGACAAGGCTGTCGAAAAAGCTCGTGAGCATGTGGCAGCCCTCATCGGTGCTGATCCTAAGGAAATTATCTTCACCAGCGGTGCCACTGAGAGTAATAACATGAGCATCAAAGGTGTTGCAAGATTTTTTGGAAGAGGTGGCAAGAAGAGACATATCATCACCACACAAACAGAGCACAAGTGCGTCTTGGATAGTTGCAGACATTTGCAAGACGAAGGTTTCGATATCACGTATCTGCCAGTCCAGTCCAACGGTCTGATCAACATGGACGAGCTCGATGCTGCAATTCGGCCAGATACTGCTCTTGTCAGCATCATGACCGTGAACAACGAGATTGGTGTCATTCAACCAATTGAGGAGATTGGCAAGCTTTGCAGGTCGAAGAAGGTCTTCTTCCACACTGATAGTGCACAAGCTCTTGGCAAGATTCCAATCGATGTGAACAAGATGAACGTCGACTTGATGTCCCTTTCTGGACATAAGATTTATGGACCGAAGGGTATTGGAGCATGTTATGTTCGAAGACGACCCAGAGTCAGAATCGATCCTATCATCAGCGGTGGCGGACAGGAGAGAGGTCTGAGAAGCGGTACGCTTGCGCCAGCTCTTGTTGTTGGATTCGGCGAGGCGTGCCGAATCGCCAAGGAAGAGCTTGCTGTGAGTACCACCATTCATCTGCCTTTTCTAATAATTCTACATGATGATCTGCTTTTACATATGCATGGCTTTCCTAGTGATCTCCTTGCTTGCAAGTTGAGGCTTCCTTGACGATAAACAGTACCTTTTCTGACTTTAGACACTTTCTTCTTATTGCTGGACTCATGGTTTGGCCTAATGACTAATTGTTTATAGTATGATTCAAAGCGAATCAAGGCACTCTCCGACAGACTCCTGAAGGGGCTACTCTCGCTTGAGCACACGACTCAAAACGGAGATCCAGAGCATTTCTACCCTGGATGCGTCAACGTATCCTTCGCATACGTTGAAGGCGAGTCTCTTTTGATGGCTCTCAAGGATATCGCATTGTCATCCGGCAGTGCATGCACATCAGCCTCCCTCGAACCCAGCTACGTTCTCCGTGCTCTTGGCAGCAGTGACGAGAGTGCACACAGCAGTATCAGATTTGGAATTGGAAGATTTACGACTGAGAGTGAAATCGACTACGTCTTAAAAGCAGTTAAGGAAAGAGTCACATTCTTGAGAGAATTGAGCCCGCTTTGGGAGCTGGTGCAGGAGGGTATCGCGCTGGACAGTATTGAGTGGAGCCAGCACTGATTATCGAATTGGAAAGGCCAGGGGAGTGGGAGTTTGGCGCAGAATTATGTGATAATGCTTGATGCAATGGGTTCTGATGTAACATATTTGACGGGTCGGTGACCTATATGTACACGATCATTCGGGAGGATGCAATTCTTCTCTAGAAATTGACGCAGTCCAATTTAACATGAGAACTTGACACAATTATCCGCACTCGTATCTGCACAGTATGTGAAGTTGAGATCCATCCATTGATTCGTAAACGCCTGCGATGCATCCGCCCAAGGCCGCCGATTTTATACACTTCCATAACTGCTCATCCATTCATTCCCGGACCTGTCAAGACCAGGTCTCCCTCACAGCTATCGTACACCTCCATCACCTTCCTCCACAATACCAATTATAGCCGCACATGCCGTCCTCGATTCGTCCACTTCGAAATATCTGCAGTCCAACCCATATCTCCCTCATCGCTCAAAATCCTTTACAAACTAGACGATCATCAGTACATCAATCTCCCAAACCCATCGGAAAACTCTATGTACTCACGGAGGCAACAAGAGTTCACTCCACGAACTCGAGAAGAAGGCAACCGCAGCCCCGAAAATAGCAATGCTTCTCACCACGCTCGCGTTCTCGGGCGAAGTCAGGGTTTGGTAGGTTGATGCGAGGTAGCCTTTCTGCGCTGGGCGACGGGTGTCGGCTTTGGCGACTTGGATGCGTTGTTGTTTTGGTGCCATCTTGACTGATTCACTATTCGAAGAGGAGGAATATTTGGTGGGTTGAGGAGATGATATGGTGAAGAGAGGTGGTGAGGGAGATGGGAGTTGGTAATGATGCGCCAGAAACTTTTTCGGCGAGAGAGCTTCAAGGGGCGGGTTCCGTAACCGTATCGCCACGTGATTCAGCCACTACGCGCTTGGGAAGCGACGACATCACTCCCTCCTTTGACTACTTTCCCAAAATGTATAAACCATCCTCTAGAATAAGATCTTGGATATCATAGTCAAAATGGCAGAGCCATCAAACACCGAGCCAGGAGGCTTCTTGATCCCCTCACTACCCTCACCAGCACCAAGCCACGCCTCAACAAGCTCCACTACATCCAACCTCCCTCACCCCCGAACTCATCCTCTAAAAGCCGGTTCAGCTAAAGAAGACGCTGCGAGACGGTATGTTGAGGGACGTTTACTTCATATCTCAAGACGGTACGCGAAGAAATTCCAGCCGGAGAATGGGGAGTCGGATTTGAAGGGGTATGTTAATATGGCTGAGGTTGCGAAAGATCTTGGTGAGGTTGTGGATGTTGTTTGGTTGTCTGGTACTCGTGAGTTTCTCACTTCTTATTTAGTCCTGTGGTTTGGTTTTGATTGTGGGTTGCTGATGTGGATGAGTGGAAAGCGAGTTTACAGATCCCGTATTTGATGAATATTGCGCTGTCAGTGACTTCCTACCTCTCTGCTTTTCCGCCTTCGCCGAGAGCTACTTTTGGGCTACTGAGGAAATTGGATCATGCTTTTGCTAGTTTGTTGAAAGGGGAGGATAGTGTTACAGGTGAGATTTTGCCCGGGTTCTCGGGGGGAAAGAGGGCGGGAATGACGAAGACGGATATGGTGAGGTGTAAGAGCTTAGTTGAGCAAACGAGAGTTACTGTTGTCGATGTTATGGGTAAAGAACCCATACTTGAACGCGATGTTGATGAGAGTGGTGCTGAGACGGACGTTGATATGGAGAGCACGGGATGGGATCCTGAAGAGGAGAAGTATGAGATGGACGTTGCTCAGGTGTATGAACAGACAATTGTTCAGCTAGGGGAGCTGCTGGATGACACGGCTTTCCAGGCTCTTTCGAGCGAGAGCTGAGGTAATCTGGGTATGGTATTTTGCATTTTGTATTGCATTTAGTACGGCGTTGAAGGAAGAGGAATTGCAAGGCGCATCCTCAATTGCATCCAAAGAAAGTCTCACGAGCCAAAGCGCCTTGAGACAAGATGCAGGATCATAAATTCCAGCACTGCCATTGCAATGATAACTGAGAGCACGTGGTGCGTTTTGATATATCGTCACTTTCAAATCTCGGCTCGATTATTGGCTGCCGACAATCGGGATCCAACCTCTCCAGACTTTGGTACAGTACTTTGACCATATCTCCAAACATTGAGCCTTCGATCTTTCAACTGCAATTGAAGCAGCGCAGATTCACATTGGAATTTTCGAAGCTTCAATTCTCAATTCAAGCCTTTGTGTGCCCTGATCAAGCTGTTCCTCAGCTGCGGTCAGTGGTTCACATCCGTTTCGTCCGCTCACCTCAACGCTTCGTCTGTTCTCTTTGAACGCGGTTCTGAACGCGATCTTGAACGCGTCCTTCCTTTCGTCTCGCATACTTTCGTCTCGCCAAAACCAAAACAAACTCTAGGACACAGCACAACTCAACAGGCCTGAATTGCCAGACTAGGACTCTTCCAGGTGCCAGTTGTAGGAGATGCTCCTCCAAGGAATCTGCGATCATGCCGACCTACCACCCTCTGGATCTCTCCGTGAGGCTCTATGCCTGGGATCCTTCAGGATATCCACCGAACATCGATGAGAAGGCATACGTAGCAGACCCCTCACTCGGAGAAGCAATTGAAGAGGTCTCAGAAGAATATTTCGATCGTTGCCGTGGTGTTGACTTCCTTGGTTCGAGCGGATCACCATTCTACCTTGTAAATGCTGGTCGAGAGCTCTTTTTCCCAAAGGACAAATTGCTCAATGGATGCCAGAGCATCAGACCACCTGCTGCTGAAGAGGGCTCGCATTCTGCAACCAAGCAACCTGCTACTCCGGTTCCTCCCTTCATGTATGCAACCAAGTCATTGAAGTATCTCAGTCAAACGGATGGCGCAGGAGATGATGATAGCGAATCACCACTCTCGAGTGTTCCAACGAATTTTGATTCCAGCCCAACTCCAATGAATGGCGGACAAGGAACGGACGAAACAAGGGGTGAGCACCTTCTTCCAAGTCGTCTCATCTCTGTACTGACAATGACAGGCTCCAAAGTCAATACGCCGGACAAGAAAGGCTGGAGTGCCAGACCCGAAAAGCCCATCACCACCAAGAATGCCTTTCTCAAACCACTCGATACCACAATTCCGATCAAAGTACAGGTCGAGTTCTCGAAGCCGTCATTCTCGAAGTCCTTCAATACCAAGCTCGATCAAGATATTTGCGTCAACATCTTCTACAATGGGGAATTCGTATCTTCAAGGTCATACCGCGCTGATACTCAGAGAACCTCTATCGCAGCAGACAAGTCTCCAAACTTCTCGGGAAGACGAGTCGCTGTCCGAAAGGAGGTACCTTTCGTTTTGTCACCCCTATTCAAATCGGTCCGGCGACTTACTCGCACAAATATTGAGAAGCAATGGAACAAGATCAATCGATTGTTGCTCGCTGAAGCAGATAAATGGGGAAGAACCGGAGAGTACGATATGTTTCGTTCTCCAATTGGAGAGTACTTAGAAGACCTTTCGAATTTATCGATGCCGGAGGATATGACAAAGATGAGAGATGGTGGCCGAAATATTGGAGTCATCGATGTGGGTGGTTCTTTCCCTACAGGGTGCTCTAGGATTGATGCTAACGTAATATGGGTGTAGGTCGTTGTTGCCTTGGGAAGAACAGTAGTACTTGGAAGCATCTCCCCCCTCTATGAACCCCAGCGAAAGCTTCCCGAAGGTTACTGTGGTCCAAGTAAAAATTACTCTTTCGTGCCAGAAGAGACGAGGCCAGGACGAGGAATTCGATTTAGCAGAAGTTTCGAACATGAAAACACGGAAAACGACGATGGAACCTCCCGTCCACCTAGCCGTAGATCAACAGCTGGCCTCCCTTCTGAACGTCTCATGGCTGCTAGCAAGGGCAGGGCGAATAGAAGATCATCTAAGCAATTAGCCTACGCAGACGAAGAATATCACATCGAGACAATTATGAAATCGGCTCCTGACAGTCCAAGCAAGCAGAGCAGCATGTCCAGTCAACCAATGACAATGGGTATGCCACCTAACAAGATGCCTCTTAGATCATCGAGTGTGGAAGAGTCTTCATCACAAGCTGATCCGAAGGGCCGATCTGAATCTCTCACATTAACTTCTAGCCGCCAGCCTACTCAGCAGGGCCCACCAGATATACTTCTTAAGAAGAGATCTCGAGGTGCGAGTCCTAGCCGTAATTCGAGTGCCAAGCGCCATAAGAGCAGCAATTTATCTGGGGAAGTTCCTGAGGATTCCTATATGCGTGTTCCTTCATTTGATTCGACCCTGTGGGCCACACCAACGGGCAATCCTGGTCAAGGAATGGTTTCCACACCAGGAGCTTCTCTTGGCCAGCAAACCGTCGAGAACAATCAGAGGCCTGTGAGACAGAGAACCAAGACTACACACTTCGATGAGAAGTCTCCAACTCCATCTGGATCATTCAAGCAGCGAAACAGTAAGGATGTTCAGCCACCAACACCCACTCTAGATGCTGGCAACAGTCTTTTGAGCGGTATCAGAGGGGGAACTAGTTGTCCACCGACACCCAACCTTCCGGGAAATCATGGTGCAAGCACTTATAAGTCTATGATGTTTGGCATGGATGGTACTACTGATGAGCCTTTCGACTTGGACTTTAGATTTGATGGTACTGGATCTGGATCTGGATCTAAGCGTGCGTCTCAGCCATCAAACGCCAATGGAAGACCGTTAGCAGGATCCTCTTTCAAGCGAGGCCATCCAGAGACTCTTGAAAGTGCTACTAGCACCCCAACAACACTTGCTACTGGGTCAGAGGGTCAAACCATGCAACGAAGAACCAGTCCCCGAAACACATCTGCGAGATCATCCCAACCCAGCACATACGTTGCGGACCGAAATCAGAAACCAGGCGGAGCACGACGTCGTGATACCGAAGCCAATCACCCACAGTCGATGTCTTCATCTATGCAAAACAGACAGCGGGCCACCGCAAGAAACCAAATCTCTGCAGACGAGCTCAAAGGCTTACTCGATTCTCATCAACCAGCGGATGCAATCGACAATACTTTTGGGTCGTCTTTCACTGAGTCGAGTGCCAACAGACCAGTGAGAAGAGCAAATAGGAAGGAACAAGAAGCAATGGTGTCAGACACGTCTGAAGCCGAAGGAAGTCCCACAGGCCGACTTCAAGCTAGCATTCAATACGGCCGACAGCGAACATTGTTTGTTGTGAAAGGCCTCTCCGAAGACGACTGGAACTTGGTACAGAACCAACCCACCATTGACCCCAACTACAAGAGCAATTGGAAGCGGGTCAAGATATTGATGAATTGCAACGGGAATTTCAAATGGTCATACGTTCCTAAAGTCACCTCCCATCCGAAAGGAAAGCCTGATTTCGTTTTGAGACTGCCAAAGACTGCATCAGCTGAGAGTGAGAGAAAGAAGTTTGAGGAGAGGCAATTGCAAGCTTCCTGGCATGCAAGTATACAAACGAGCCTGGGTGTCAGTGCGCCTGGGCACGTAGCCCCCGTGATTCCTATGCCTCATTTCAAAATCAGAGAAGAAGCCAAAGAGTGGGCGCAGCGATGGTCCGAGTCGAACGCGCAGCTCGTCAAAGGAACAGAAGAAGCCGAGGATGACTCGTCGCCTTCGACAACGGATACTAGCAACAACCCCGGCGTGAATTTTCGAAAGAGTAGGACTACAGTTCAGAAACCCTCTCTAACAGAAGAATCTATGAATGCGGAGGAGGGACCCTCATTGTCTACAAGGCAAATAAATATTTCCAAGACCTCGATCTTGCCTCTTTCGTCCAGCCCATCCACAAACGCCATGTTTGACACGCCATCATTGCTAAGACCTGCCACTTCATTAGGAATGAACCCAATAGCTCATGGGCATACCAGATCAAGACCTAACCTCGCACCGCTGACCACGAGAGGCTACACCCATACTGACAAGGGTGCTAAGACGCCGACACCGAAAAGTGGTACTTTTCCTGATATTAAGAAGCCTGAAATGCCAGCGACGCGAGCTCGAACCTCAAGGAACGTTGAAATGCTACCTCCGGCATCAAGCCCTCATTTACCCACTCCGACGCCAAGAGAAAATATTGCACCGTCGAGATCTAGACGTGGTCATCATTCTCCAGTAACAAGTTCTCCCACAATGGGCCCACCACCTACGAGTATGGCCAGAAGCAGAACAGGAGCAGGTCCATTCATCTTCAAGGGGAACAGCACCATCAAGGACGAGAGTATTACTCCCTCTATCCTGCAAACACGGCAGCCTCGCACCGTTAGAAGAATGATGAAACCAAACAATCCCACAGGCAAAAACCAATACTCTCTGAGAGAGCCTGAGGCGAACGCTGCTCCCGCTCCACCTATTCTACCACCAGCCAAGCCTCGCTCAAGCAGACCATCAAGAGGTATCTCAACACCACCCAGATACTTCCCCGAGCCTAAAGCCATGACCAATCCTACTGGCAAGAACCAATACTCTAAGACAGACGCGAAAGTTGCTCCCACTCCACCTATCCTACCACCACCAAAGCCTCACTCCACGAGAACATCGAAAGATATTTCATCAAAGCAACCAGTATCTACACCTACTAAAGCCAGAAGGAATGGTGCCACAGGCAAGAACCGAGCAACTGGAAAACTAGCTGATGCCGAGGCCACCCCTCCCCGTATCCGCAACCTTGGCGCGAAAGTAGCATCCGCTCTCCCAATCTGGAAGCCAGTCGATACTTGTGCGAACTCCGTCCTCACGTATGCTACGAAGGAGCAAATTGGTGCTTGGTTGAGATTGGATCATGATGAGGTGAAGGGTTATACTACGAGACATACTAGGATGGAGAAGGAGGGTGTTTTTAGAGCACATAGTATTTTGATGGGGGTTAGGTATGTGTTCGGTGCTGATTTCCAGGAGATTCCGAAGAGAAAGGAAGGGAATAAGGAGAACGAGGACGAGAGAATGGATGAGGGAGAGTATTCGGCGGAGGCGAGTAAGAGATTGCTAGAGGAAGAAGTAGAAGAGATGATGATGTCAGATTAATGTGTTGATGTAAAATCATTCTGAAAGGGGCGTTGCTTTGCATGACTTAGGGAGGAATATTGCAGACAATCTGCAGAGCAGATGGCTGTTAGTTGATTGTTGAGCTGAGCGGGACACTTGCATAGCAGGGGAACTTGCTTTGATTGCTACGTTCGGTAGCTAGAACGATGGGCAGATGAATTCAACGAGATCATGAATTTTATGCCTGTCCCAAGCCTGAATGCGCCGAACGCCAGTTTATTCGTAGAGAAACATGTTCATCGCCGTCTGTAGGAATCATCGCCTCTGCCTCCTCGCCTATCTCTATCACGATCTCGGTCATCGTATCGGTCTCTGCCGCTACCCCTATCCCGCCCCCTGTCACCTCTTCCGCCTCGCCTATCATCTCTCGAGTCCCGATCCTGCCTCGGACTCCTCGACCGACTCCTATCTCTCCTTTCCTCATCTCTGTACTTCCCATCCCTCTCATGTCGTCTCCTCATCTCCTCTTCATCATACACCATTCCATATTTATCCCTCCTCTGTGTACCGCCAACTTTGTACTGTCTCCTCTCCTCTAATCCACTCACGCCACCAAATCCTCCACCTCCCTGTCTCCTCTTCGAGTTTGTAGCTGTACGCCATGTATCACTTAGCTTGGAAACTGACTGTGAGAAATCAACATGGATACGATGATCATCGATTAAGACGCCTTGCATCTTGAAATAGGCTTGTTCGCAGGAGGATTGGTCTTCGTATTCGATGAAGGCGTATTGGAGGGAGTCGCCAGTTCGCTTGTCGCGGATTACTTCGCAAGAGAGGATTTTGCCAAAACGGCTAAAGATTAATTCGAGGTCCTCATCTGGGTGTTGTTAGTAACGAGTTACAGAACGAGGCGTGTGAGAAGGTGGGAGAGGAAACAAACCTGTGGTAACTGGATTGAGTTTGCATACGAAGAGAACGTTCTCTGGTGGTTTAACTTCTGCGAATGGCAGGTCGCCTACCATTTCCAAAGTCAAGGCCTGAGCTCTTGCTTCTCGCTCTCGTCGTGCTTTCTCCGTCGCTTCTGCATCTCCTTCCTCGTCCAACTTGTCATCTTCTCCAATTCGTACTGTAGCAAGTTGTGCAGGCGTAGGTACTGGACTTTTAGGTGGTTCGACGAGGCCTGCTGGATCATCGTAGGGATCATCCAGAATGACTGTATGTTTGATCCTGATGTCTACCATCGGTTTGTGCTTGTCGTCGCAAAACGCCTCGTTAATTTTCTCCAGAGCATCAAACCCCTCCACCACTTTCCCAAATATCGCGGCCTTGCCATCCAGATAGTCGAGATCATCGCCCAATGTGATAATGAATTGGCTGCCTGCCAGTCGCTCGTCCGGATCCCTTGGTGAAACAATCGTAGCCATACTGACCGTACCCCGCTCCGCATGCTTCAACTTGGGGTGTATATCCGCCACAAACGTCCGCTTCGAAGGCCCATCGATAACGCCCCATATAGAGCTGCCATCATCACTACCTGGCTGGCCAGGGCCGATAGGATCGCCGGTTTGGAAAGAGAAGTTCTTTTGAACATTGTAGACTGGGGAGAAGTTGTAGTATTTGATCTTGCACAGCTTCAGGAAGCTAGAGAGAGGAACTGTCTTAGTATCTATGTGTTCAGTTATTTTATGGATAGAGCACGCCGGGGTATATACTGACTTTTCGCAAAGCTTGGGGGCGTAGTCGACGAGTAGGTCGATGACGATGTCGCCTGCTGAGGTCTCGAGGAGGACGCTCATGGTGCTGAATTCGCGGAGGCTCTCTGCATAAGATGTCTAAATTGTATTCTGGAGATGAGATATCCGCCTCTGCGAAGGGTACCACAACTCTTGAGAGCCGACAGTTGCGATTTCTCTGTTGAAGCTCGGTTCTTTATTAGGCGCGATTATTTAAGGTTAAGCGCCGTTCTGAATTAATCCCCTCTTGCGTTTCAATCGCGGTCCCAGCTTTATTCATTCATCAGAATCTCCAGTGAGTTCTCTACCAGTGCAACGGCCATTGACCATCCTCGGCCAATCTTGCACGATGTCTACGATGTCTACGATGTCGGTGGCGCTGAGTACGTCCAATTAGCCCAGGGAAATCACATGTACTGGTATCATGTGACCTGCGATTCACGTGCCAGGTACTGCTGCACTTCACAACCTTCATCCTTGGGCAGATCTCTGTGAATACGGTCCACAAACCACGAGGTTCCAGATCTCTGGATACGAGGTTGCTGGGATACGTTGGCGCTCCTTGCTGATCGCATCGCGATGGGACTTTGTTCTCTTCAGAGTTCTAGCTGTTGGACGACGTCGAACTTGATCTTTCGGGCAACTCATCAGGACCAACATCATGGCCAATTGTTTCACTTCACGTCTTTCGATTCGATTTCAGAGGAGCCGTTGCTTGCATATCCCGTGTTATATGGACGCTGGACATTTCTCGAGCTTCGACCCAAGTCTGCTCGCATCTCGAGGACTACGTTTTCTCTGCATGTCTCCTTCAGACCATAGTCGCCCCTCCACATCTGAGATTTTGAACGAGTACCGGGTCTTGGGGAGCTTGGATCATTGATTGGATCACAGTTGAAGGCTGCTCGGATATCTGCATTTTCCAAAGGTGGCTCGAGACTTTCCCCTTTGTCAGGATGCAGCCAGCCGTGACGGACCTGACAATCTTCAACAATTGTCCGCAGCGACGCAACGGCCACCCCACGTGCACGTCAGATATTCTAGACATTCTAGACTGCTAGAGGGATTATGAGAGGATCAATCAGAATTTCGGCTCATCAATGCAGCGGGGAGGTCCGGTCCGGTCCAGCCACATCGTGTTCTTGCGTACGACTCCTAGATAGCGTCCTGCGAGACGATCTGCACCTCCACTTCAATCTATGGACTGCACAAGAGATGTGTGAGGCTTCTGAATTGACCGAGAAAGCCGCCGTGTCGTTATCTACACCAAGATTTCGAATATCGTCGAAGTCTTGAAATAGACCCATACTCAACATCTTCAAGACCTGACGCTTGGCGCCCATACTCAGCTGCATGCACATCACCAGGATCGCTCGTACATGCAGGTCCATAGGATGTGAGCCGCCACTGGAAGACGAAGGGACGAGAATCAGACGCAATATTTCCGCCCCATACCAATGGGTATCTTTCAACCCTTCCAACTCCGAGTCGGCCTCATATTGTTGCACTTCCTTTCGGCATCCCGAGCTGGACACGCCTATCATTACTCCACCTGGCCTCTATCACGTCACCTGTGCAGTTTCTGCAGTGAAACTACACCGGTCGTGTGACATACGCTGAGAAAACAAGGCCAAGACCCACACTTCATCTCACAGAAGGAGGCGCACAGAAGCATTCTCGAAATCATGAAGTTGGACCCCGTACTTGACCATTCATTTTGTGAATTTAGCGAAGTCAGATCTTCAGGTTACATCTGTCGATGATCGATACCAGCAAATGTACTCCTAGATCGTTGTGTCCCGTACGCGATCACTCACAGCGAAGGATTTTCCATGTATCAATCAAGCGCCTTTCTATGTTACTGTTACCGTCTTCGCAGATGCTCTGATGTGGTAAGAGGTTAAGCTACAGCCAGTACAACTGCAGAATCTCTGTAATTTTGCTCCCTGGCTTTACTCTTAGCTATATCACAAACAATAAAAATGGCTGTACTCGACTTCCGCCATTCGAGGCTTCACAAATTTCTCGCTTTACTTTCGACATCATGCAGCGGCACTCCTCGTCGCCGCCTGCAGCCTGCATCCATTGGATGCGCGTATCAAGGTTCCGGTCCTCCAAGCATTTCTCACACTCTGCCCGGATGATTCAGCCAACATGCAAAGAAATGTTCTACGGCGTTTCTTGGACGCTAGCTGTCTAAAAGAACACAATTGTGATGCGAAGTGGCTGGTTTAGGTCGCAGTTTGCAAGCAAACAAGAAGTCAAGCAGGCTGCATGGCAGTCTCTGATTGGCCAGAGGGAGTTGGAAACGACATAGCAGTTTGCCCCGCGAAAATTGTAGTGAGATACGATGAAGTGGGTCATCCTGCTCTGCAATCCTGTGACCTGTGGCATGTTCCATCGAGCGGTCAAAGTCAGGACCTGGAGCTCATCTCCTAAGGTGTGGCAGTCGTTTGATTTATATGGACCTTTAGAAATCTTAGCCAGGTCTGGTCTTGCTGGCTCTGCATGAGATGTGCCGCTACGCATGTATTTGAGCTATCGGCGCATCATTGTCGTCGTGCATTCGAGGGACATGATGTGCTTCCATCCATCACCGTCAAGGCGCTGAGCCCGGGATGAGGTTGTGCAGAGTATCACTATGGTCGTTTGTTGCCTGTAGCACGATCGCCGTTAAACAAGCGGAGCCTCCCCAGGTTGTTTGCTCCTTCATGCTACCTGGCGTCTTCTCGTTTTCTGTCACATCATTACCGCCCTGTATCTCTCTCTTGAAGAAGCAAAGCTGCTCGGCCGAATTCTCCGTAAGGTGGGGGAGGGCGGTCAACTTGCTAGGGGAGGCGATCAATTCGGATCGTCGCAGATGGCTTCAGTCCCAAAGCGTCTATTCTGATCCCAGCATCTCAAATCCAACGCCATTGCATTCACAGCTACTCGTTGCTCTGGCTTGTCAACGCCTCTCGACGTCTTTGTCTGCTGTAAAGATGTTTCATGAATCGAGACTGTCTCATGCTCCCCAACACTCGGTAACCCAGTCGCAAGGGGTACTTTGAGTCAGTCTCAGCCTATCCCAAGGATGCAGTTGCTGAAAGCCTTGTCGAGACCGTATTCCTAGGAAAGCTCTGCCTCTGTTTGTCTAGATCTGCCGGTGTGTTACGCAGACTCATGGCCTGATCGGTGTTAGCGATGCAAAATAATTCTATCTTCATGCAAGTTCCCGTACCCACACAAAACAGGAGTAGAATGTAGCTTGATGCCAGCTGCTTCGTGCAGGCTAGCTAGAGCGAAGACCATGCCTCCAGGATTCGGTCACATTTCATTTCATTTTGTACGCTCTTAGATTTTGCTGGAGGCAAACATCAAAAGCGAACCATGGTCACACGCACTATAATACTCTTGCCTGCCTCGTCAGACCGCCCCGATTTGCCAATCAATCAGAACTTGCTGACACCGAAGCTAAATTTGAGAAAATTCAACACATTCTGGCGACACACTCTTCCACATTCGTTACCACAGACACCTGATTTCTCATTCTCAACTTCTACATTTAATTTACTTCCAACTTTTGAGCGGAGTCAGAAAGGTAATGTTTTGACTTGCTTCTCTACTGGCCAAATGTCTGCGATTCTAGATCCTAATAAATTGTTACCACAGATGGTGAGTCGAAATGGGTATTACGATGAGGAGCCGCCTTTCCGTCGTTACAGTTCCAGAGGTCAGGGCTACGCTCTCAGTCACGACCGAGAATTGCCCTCTGGCTTGGGCCATAATGTTTATTCACGATCAAACATGGGTAGTCAAGACTCTCGTAATACAGATCAGACGTCGGAGAATGGAGAAATTCCACGAGCAAGAAGCAGAATCCCCGTTGCTGTAAGTCAACCAGCTCGAGAATGATCATTCATGGACCCCAACTAACACTGCTATCAGTGTGGTAGATGCCGAAAACGCAAGATCCGATGCAGTGGAGACAACGGCGGTCCTTGCACTAACTGCAAAAGTGCTGGCAACGATTCATGCCAATTTTTAAGGGTGAAAACCATCAACATGTTGATGATATGAGCTTGGATGCTGAAGCTCTCCAGGTGTCATCTCAGGAAGCCCCAATGAAGAACGAAACTCCGGCATACGACTTCGACTCACCTATTAGTGCAGGTTCCCGTCTTAACTGCCGCATGGTTCCATCTGGGCCCTATTCGATCCCGCCTCAAGGCCCATCCTTGGGTTTCGACCCGTACTCTTATCGCAGCAATTCGTTGTCGGCGTACCAATACGGTGGCAGGCCCTTCTATCCATCGCCACCATACGGCGATTTTGGAGATGAAAACATTGAGTATGGCCTTTCTTATCAGCTTCTTCCAAGCGCTATTCCAGCAGATCAAATAGGTCTTACCTCCAGTTATACGAATCCTCCTCAACCCCGAACTTGGGGCTCGACGCCACAACTCCAAAAGGGCTTGCCTTTTTTAGAGGTTCCGACTCCGACGTACGGTCATGGGCAATTACCTTACAATGGGAGCAGCTACGATATCCGAACGAACGTCAACGCCGAGCCAAAGACAATCCAATCGACAGGGGGAGGATCATCGCTGCCTGTGCCCGTCAATACAGGAGTTGATCGTGTGCTGCCGAGCCTTCCGTTCCCTGCCAACACCGTGCCTGTCAGTCGACCGCAACTAGGTCAGTATTTGCCTTCTGCAGACAGTATACTGCCTGGTACACAAACCAGAGGACAGTACATAGACTACAATACGGTGCAGACGGTCAAATCTCAAAACAACAATGCCGTGGCCGAAAATGGTTCCCTCTCAACTTCTTCGTACCTCCCGCTGTCTAGCAGCAGCCCCGAGTCTCTGGCTTCATCCCAAACGAACTATTCCACACCTACGTACTCTGTGCCATCGTCACAGCCAGATGTTTATACCCCACCTCAAAGCCACGACGGACTCTTTCACCCAGGAACTGAGGCGTCCGAATCATCCTACGGCCCGAGCAACAACACGGAGCGAACAAGAAACAATTCTCGCAGTAGCCAAGGTGGCGGAAACCACGACGGGTTGCCCTCATTCTCCGGCAGCACGAGCGGTACACTGGCAAACGATCGCCCATACATCCCGCCCATCCACTATCCGCAGCAACATTACCCAGCACCTCCGGTCGCGCTGCATCCACAACCACCACGACGACAATCTGGTGTCCTCGCCTGACTAGAGCGGTTCTCATTGATGTGATCTCTTTTCATATTCAACATCAGAAACACACGCACTCTGATCTATCCTTGCATTGAAATATTTCGGATCCCAACAGGTCTGCATGGGCGGACGTTTGTATTGTTATTACGCCTTGTTGCTACACACTTCTGTTCTTTACATTCATTTCCCGGCGAAAATGGTTGGTCGGCTCTGGGTTGGAGTGGGTTGGAAAGGAAGACAAAACATTACATGATCACAGTACCAATACAGCGAGAGAAAAAAGGAATGGGGTTGGAGATGGTAGGATCAGCGTTCACTCTTGGGTGTACAACATTATGCGCATTTTCGCATGCCATATGGGAACACATCGGTCTCGGATTATTAATGAGTGAGAAGTGGATGGCATCTGTACATGTGTGCGATTTGACGCCCGGGACTACCAATTTTTTTGTTTGTTAATTGAATTGGAGGACTAGTGGTGATCTCGGTCTGGTCATCGTGTTGGTGTACTTGATAGCTGCGGAGGTTCAATTGAATTATTCTCGCTGCCTATACTTGATATCTCTTGAAGATGCTAGATGGCGATGGCATCTCAACATGCTCAGTCACAAGAACTTCTGGCTATCCTCAAATAGCTAGCATTCGTGGTATCAAATGAGAGCTTTCCCACCGCAGTAAGTGTGTGTAATTTGGACTCCCGGAGAGAACAGAGGAAGGAGTGTTCGACCTCTAGCGCCGCAAAGGTTTAATCCAGAATCCCACGTGATCGACCCCGCCTCGCTTGCGAAAAGGGGCGTGGGGGCCAGGAGCAGGGGTAAGAGAGCTTCAAAATTACGGAAGAACTTACTGTAACTTAGGTTGTGAAGTAGGTTAGTCTAGCGCAACGATTGATGGCGATGACATTCCTTTTCTGTTTTCTGAAGAGAATTGACCGTTCTAGTGAAAAGGCTCAAATTTGAAGACACCAAACGTCTCAATAAGTGGCCGAGACAATCAAAGACTCTTAAGACATTCTGATGCCCCGAGATTTCATGGCCATTCATGCACGCTGTTCTGAGTCCAGATGCCTTTTGGTCTACCAACCTATACCTCCATATATCTTTTCATATAATGCCTGTCCCCCTGCTCAAAAAGTTCCTGCAAGATCTGCTCAGCTCTCGGGCAAAGACGTACGCTACTGTACTTCAAAGAGTTCAGGTTTCCTAAGTCGCGGTCAAGCCCATCATCTCCATCGTCTTGGAAACTGCTTCGAACCTCCTCAAGTGCTCGGAAACCACCAATTGGCCAGCCCGTTCTCTCGCTCGAGTTTCCCTCGCGGTCATGTCGACAGAAAGGGCAAGCGTGTGGTGGGAGAACTCCAAGTTCGAAGCGACTGACTTCGAGTGTATACCTTCCCTTCCAGCTAGCAACCCACCTCCGCGGCTCCTTATTCCGGTATACACAATATCGACATTCGTCTAGCAAGTCCTTGCATTCCTGGCAGCATTGAAATTGTGGAGCGCTTTCTGCCGATTTCTGATTCTGGCGGCGATCCATTTCTCGAACCTTTGATAGTCGTGAAAGAATCTGCTTCTGCTATGATATTTCGTTGTCGTGATCGTGTTAATTTTGGATGTGTTAAGTAGTATGATGGAATCTTGCTCTCCAAGAGGAAGGCATGATCATCACTTTTTATGGGTCGAGAAACAAAGCAGTAACCGCGCCTGAAATGAAAAAAATTCCAGACGAGCACAGCACTTTCAAGAGAACTAGACCCCAGCAACTTATCAATGAAATTTGGTCTCATAAACTGACTTCCAATGCATGGGTAACACGAACTCCTTTGACGGGATTTCCGGCGCCGAAGCAGATGCATCACTTGAAGAGACCATGCGGGTAGTACAGAAGGAATATTACGGAACGAGTCAGTTCAAGGATGGACAGGAGCAGCAAGTCTTCAATGTTAGCTGCTGCTCGAGTATGTTATGTTATGTGTGTTCAGGTGGATGGGTGAGATTTAAATTGGGTTGGTCCGAGGAACAGAAGTTGTGGGAGAGTGATTCCGAAAATGGTGGGGGGTTATAGTCGGGCTAGCGACGAGAGCTCCTTCCTCAATCAGTAATGTCATAGAAGCTCACTCAAGTGTGAATATTTGCTGGTCATCCAAAGATGAAGGGGCATTCAAACGCGCCAACTTTTAGCAATCGAGCATTGTGATAGAAATATTAAATTTTGTGCAGTCTCCCCTTCCAAAATTCAATGAAGGGAAATCCTTGAGCGGGCGAAACACGAAGCTAAAATTCATTCAGGAGTAGAAAGAAGCAATATTAACTGCTACTACTGCTGTTCCGAAGGCCTATGAAGCCTTGGCAGCTGGCGATCTCTTTCTTGTAGATGTGCTCTTCTCTTGCCACCCAACGCTCATACCAACCCTCCTCCTCCCATTCCTTGAGCTTCGTCGAGCTGTCGTATCTGACCTTTCCAATAGCTTCTGAAGTTCTTTCGTAGTTCCACACCCATCCCTTCGCAATCCCGATGGCATGCTCTCTTCAAAATTCCCTGCATTTCTGGTCCCAAGCTTGCTTTGCTCGCTCGAGGCACTCCACGTCGGGAGTCAAGTTTCCATCTACCTCCTCACAGTAATATGCCTCTGCCAGATCATCATCGACGTAAGATTCCCCACTCATCCAGTCGTCCACGATCTCTTCGAAGGATTGATAGCAGTGAGCATATCTCATATGATCACTTAGCTTTATATCGTAGAAGAGAAACGTCTTTCATCAATCTCGCCATATATTCGATCACATCCCGTCGTAGATTGTTATGCTTCCATGTGCATGCAGAGCAGTTGTTATCCTCTTTGGCATCTGCACAGGTGACGCAGCGCTGGAAAGCCTCGAAGTCTGCTTGTGCTTGATTGATCTTGTCTGCGAACCAAGCTGTGATGCCTTGAACTGAGTCGAAAGGATTTTCTTTGGTGATTATGATCTGTATGATTGTGGATATGGCTGTAAACCTTTGATACGGTAGATCTTTGCAGTGATTTTGTTGTGGATATCAAGTTGTAAAGATGCTGTGATGTGCCATCAAATAAGTGGCTGTGGCGCAAGGCAAGCTTAAATAGAAGACATCTCTGAGACGCACTTGCTGTAGAGCACTGGAATTTGGAGAATTCGAAAGCAGGCTGGGCCTTAAGGTCATGCGTAGTCGCGCTAGCCTCGAGCCATAGAGAGTCGCAGATCGGAAACCAAAGAGATAGACCGAGATGAGACGCATGCAAGAGCTAAGACGGAAAGAATTGGGAATGCTGTAGCGTAGAGACAAGAGGACTTTGAAAGTAAAACGTTCTGGGGGGCGGGGACCTCCTGCTCACTTTTCATGACTATTTCAGGGGTATTCTGTTGCCATCGAACAACAATTGCTAAGCGACGTCGCGAGTCCGTAAGAAACCAGAAGAGATCGGTCAGGCCTTTCTAAGAGAACAGTAAATTCAAGCAGAGATTTACAGCGGTAAAATAAAGCCCAAATTGTGAGTGGATTAGCTGGCTCTGCTAGATACCACAACAATGGGCTTGGGCTTTAATCTGGGATATCTAGTGCCGCAAAGGACAACTCAAGCTCATCTTCAGAACTGGCACCCGAACTGGTACATGAACTTCCTTCGCAGTCGGATGGAGTTATTCGAGCTGCGAGTGCCAACCAGTCTGCCTTCACAGCGTCGATATCCTTCACCCTTCTTGATGGGTCATATCTCGTCTCTCCAACTTCCTTCGCACTGCCCTCAGAATTCCACGTCCAGCCCTTCACCATACCAAGCTCGTGCTCTTTTCTGAACACCTTGCAAACCTCTCTCCATGCTCTTTTATATCCCTCAAAACACTCAAGTTGTACGTGAACCTGGCATCCATAAAATTCTTGTAACTCCTCCTCTGGTATCCCGGTCAACCGAACCTCCTCGATGCTCTCATCAGCATCATTTATTGCCTCTTCCCATCGCTGCTCAAGCTCTTCAAATGATTTGTAGCTGGATTCATCAACGATGTCTCCCGTGTTATTGTACCAGCCACCAAGGAACTCCTGAAGTTCTCTCTCAGCCATTTGGGAGTATGCATCTATGTCGAATCGAAGATTTTCAAGCTTCTGGGTGCAATTCGGGCAGTTATCAAGGTATTTGCACTCTTTGCAACGCTGAAATGCCTCCAATCGCTCCTTTGCTTGTTGGAAGTTTGTTGTGAGCCAGGCTAATATGGCATGGAATCGGTCGGCAGGACGCTCTTGAAATGGCTTTGGGGTGAGTTTGGTCATGCTGGATGAGTGAGTTTCTCAATGTTGAGGGTGGTGGAAAGTGAGGAGGTGTCGAAGGTTATGATGATGGTAGATCAAGATTGTGATATGAGTGATGAATGCAAATGTTTGAAGAAGTTGGAGATAGCATGAAGTCCTAAATATTTATGGAGATGTCGGTATTTAGAGCAGAATATCGTAGTAGAGACAGTAAGTTCGAGAAACGAAATGGATGTAGCCAAATTAAGGCACCTGCATCATTCAAAACAGGCGAGATCTAGGCTAAAAGAAGTCGCATATGGTAAAAGCGGAGTAGCGTCATAAGACGAACTGCAAAAAAAGGTCGAAAGGTAACAGGAAGCACCTAGAAGAAAGAAGAGAGCGCTAGAAGCAAGGTCCCTTGGTCTGGAGAAGGAAACCACGCAGACCGAGCAGATAAGATGCAGCAATGAAGTACATTGCGGAAAGAGAACATAATGGAGAAGACGGAATCTAAGAGAAGCGTCGTTTACTCGATGCTGCTTGAATCTGCCAGAAGAGCAAGGAATTTGTGCTCAGGAACTAAGCGACCAGCAGTCACATATCTATGGTGCAGGTAGCAGATGAGGAAGTCGCCCCTTGGCCACGATAAGTACGACAAATTTCAACAGACGTAGTATTTCTGAAAATAGTTGTTCTAAATGATCCCTAGATAATATCGTGAGTAATGGGGTGGGCTACGAACCTAGCACCATCGATGGCAGTGCAATTCAGCTAGATAAAGCTAGTAAGTTAGCTGGAAGAACACGCAATATGCTTCGCGAGCCAGTCCTTGTCCTCCCAATCATCAATCTTCTTAGAAGCGTCGTACATCGCACGTCCAGCTTCTTTCGCGTTACCCTCGCCATTCCATGCCCAGCCTCTTGCAACTCCAAGCTCGTGTTCCCTCAAGGATATCGCGCACTTCCGGTGCCACACCCCCTTCATGTAGTCCTTGGATATTGGATCGATATCCCCTGTGTGAGAATAGCAACCCGCCATCTTCTTATCACTAGACTCTTCTTCTGTTTTCCACCAGTACTCGAGTTTATCGAACGATTCGTAATAGGCGTCGAAATCGCGATAATGGATACACGTATCTTGTCCCGACCCAAGAAGCCACCAGATCTCTTGAGCCTGCATTTCCACGTACCCTTCGACGTCGGTTTGGAGGTTCTCACGCTTCCATGAACAAGTACGACAGTTCTCGTTGGTATCCTTACACGCTTCACAACGTTGGAAGGCCTTGAGTTTCTGGTAGGCGAGTCCGATTTTGGTGCCAAACCAGGCGATGATTCCTGGGAGTGTGTCGAATTGGGATTGGTTCGCTGTTGTTCTCGGAGATATCGTAGGCATGTTGGATGGTAGAGGTGTTCGTCAAGAAGCGCAAGACCTGTTGGGTGATCGTGATCGCGAGATTGGATGATGCAGACGCTGTGATGTGTTGCTATGAAAGTGAGCGTATTGGCGGACTATAATCAGTCTTGAGTATGAAATTGTCTCTGTATAGCACTTGCTGGAGAATGCCAAATTCTTGAAGAAGCTTCTGGGAGGAACAAGGGAGATGCTCCACGAAGGAAGACTCTGGGCCGTCCGCTTTGAAGCAGATCCTCACTCCTGCGCCGTGAAACCTACACCTAGAGCCCGAGGGTATGAAAATAAGTCCTGATTGTCCCTGCAGATGCAGGACTTCCTTCTGGAGACTTCCAGGTTTCTGCGGACGGAGGTGGCGAACTTCTTGGGTTTCCATGTTCCTTAATCACTTGATCGTGTCTCGAATCCAAATTGCACGTATTCCAAGCACGTAGGCCTTTGTGATGACGAAAGCAAACTCCCTTGATTGTAATGTAGAAGCCTCAGGATCCATTGAGATTCATGCCTTCATGTCCCAAATGCCTTCGGATTTCCATGCAGATAGAGCCAAAGAGACGTATGCACGAATACAGAGCCCATTCCCGCAACACCAATGTGCCTCCATCCCGTACACCAGAAGAAAGCGAGTCGTCTATTTCTCCTTCTTCTTGGGCGCACCCTTGACCTTCGCCGTACCACGCAGAGTCTTCTGTCTGTTCTTTCGTTGCTTGCCTGTATTCCACCTGTCAGCATTTCATTCTCGCCAGTATGACAGCTCCAATTCCAATCTCCCAGGCATAACGTACGCTGTTGTCTGCTTGGCTTCTCGATCTTGCTAGCAAATCCGACGCGAACCAGTCTGTAGTGGGGCTCGAACTTCTTCAAAGCTTCCGGCGAATCGTAGACAAGGGCGAAACCGGTTGTCTTTCCACCACCATATTGAGTTTGGAGACCGAACACGTTGACTTGGTCCTTGTTGGCCTTGTACATTTCGGCGAGCTTGGCTCGGAGTTCATCCTTGGAGATGTTGGCTCGGTTTGGGTGGAGTATATCACTATAAAAACAGCCGTATTAGAACCAATTTCCTCAATATGCCCTCATATCCTTCTTCCTGATGATCGCGAGATTCAATTGATCGAGATTGATGGGCAACTTACACGACCATTTGCTTGCGGCCGAGGAGGGGGTTGCGAATGAACTTGCGCGTGCGCAAGGTCACGGGTTGCTCACGGTCTGCCATGTTTGCGTATGGGAGACGGTCAGTCCGTGAATCTGCCTGCGGTGTCGAGACAGATGTCGGTGATTTATTGTCGTGGAGGTCGCTGTCGTTCGTTGAAAGATTTCCTTCAAGGTGTGGAATTCGACGTTATCGAAAATGCGCTAATAAGCGAATCGCACGAACTTTTTCTTGAAAGCGCGACACGTGATGCTGCCCTAAATTGGTGCCTGAGGCTTTAGCGTCAGGACTTTATTCGGTTTCGACTTCTCTTCATTGACCTGATCATGCCATAGAAAAGGTCGTGATAATATCGATGGTTCAACGAGGAGATGGACGAATTGCTCTCACCAGCCGCGCAGAAACAACTTGATCGCTTCTGTCGTCAATTCTCTCAGGTTCAGCTCGACATCGACTATCCTTCCGCGGAAAATCTTCGACAGGACAACTTCCAGCAGGCCATCTACAACAAGCTCTTTGCGGAAAATGCTGTCCAGCATGCGACTCCAGCAAGACATCAATTTCGAGTCCTAAAAGAACTCATCAACCGAATCGAAGCTTCGATCCAGGACTGGGACGAAGAGGTAGGCATCTCAGTCTAGTCATTTACTTCGAAAATTCTACATAATCATATGTAGTTCATAGGGCTTCATATATCGCTATCTGACGCTGTTCTTTCAGGCCATCTCTGATGATCTCATGTCATGCCTTTCCATTCTGTTTGCCTCAAACCTTCCTTCTGAAGCTGCCTCAGCTCAACAGAAAGCATATGTTACCTACTCTATTGTGTCTCTCCCCCATTCATCTGATTCTGTTCCTACTATCACTCTCCTCGAAGCGAGAAACCTCGTAGCTGCAGCTGGAACAACCGGCCTACGAACGTGGGAAGCTGCTTTGCACCTTGGCAATTATCTCTCGAGTAACCCGAATCTGATCAAAGGAAAGTCTGTGTTGGAACTGGGGGCAGGTACAGGCTATGCCTCCGTCCTCTGTGGGAAGTATCTTGGAGCGACCCATGTTCTCGCGACGGATGGTTCCGACGATGTGGTCGCTGACCTCCCAACGAACTTCTACCTGAACGGCCTCCAGGATTCGTCCGTGATCGAAGCCACGGAGTTGAAATGGGGCCAGGTCTTGATGGGCGGTGAGCAGCCAGAATGGAATGGAGGCCGAAAAGTCGACCTTGTACTCGGAGCCGATGTTACATACGATGCGACGGCGACCATAGCTCTCGTGGCTACCTTTGGAGACTTGTTCGAGTTATTCCCGGACATTCAGATCATCATCGCAGCTACTATCCGGAATGAGAAGACTTTTGAAGCATTCTTGACGACTTGTAGGACAAATAAGTACACGGTTGAGGAAATTGATTGGGAAATACCAAAGGCGGAACTTCAGGAAGGGCCATTTTACTCAGACTCAGTCCCGATTCGCCTATCCCAGATCACAAAATCATGAGGTGATCACAAGATCGATATACACTCCTACTGTGAAAGCATTTAATATGTTTTTTTGGAAGTATACAAGTACCTAGAATCGCCAGGAGTCCAGTCAAACATTGCAAAGTGGTATCTAACGCCTCGACTCCAAGATTCCAGATCTAGCGATCAGTTTCTCGTTTCTCATCCCATTCATCAGACCATCATGCATCCTCTCACAACTCATTCTTTCCTCCTGTCACCACAGAAACACATCAACGCCCACCAACGTCCCCAACACAACCATCACTGCCCTCCCAATTCCCCCTGTCGCATCCAGCGGCCTCACAGCAGCTGCAATCTCATCTCCACCAGGGAGAACAGGTTCATGTCTATTTCTCATCAGCACTCTATTCATTTCCTCTCAATTTCCCTCCATCTTATAACATCTAGCTCAAACTCTAGTATAGGAACAGGAAGAACTCACACCCCACAATAAATAAACGTAGCATCAAAAGTATGACAACTCGTAAAAGTAGTCAAATGCCATTTCTCCTGTAATCCAACCACACCATCACCAAGCACCGTGAACATCTTCCCAACTCCATCGATAATCACTTCCGGAGCAGGCGTCACCGAAGCTTTTGCTGCTGTTAAAAAACCTTCTGCATCAGTTCCTCCCTTGGCTTTTGTTGGAGTTGCTAGCGGTGTTGGAGAGGAGGTGGAACTTTGAATTGAGGAGGCTGGGGAGAAGGTTGATGTGGGGCGAGATAAGGTTGTTGATAAGCTTTGAGGGGCGTTGGCGGTTCGAGGCGAGGGTCTTGATGCTGTGGAAAGTCCAAGGAAAATCATAATGATGATACAAGAGTATGAATACAGGAGCTTCATTTTGCCGTAGTCGCCAGGAAGGAATAAAAGGAGGACACAAGGAAGAAGCTGGGAGGTTTCCTTGGTTCTTGGGAAGGCAAGGCCGGTAACGTGATGGCCTAAAATGGACTTAACCGGGCAGCACCTTCTAGTCTGCCTTGCTTGATGCTGGCTGTTGATGGATGCTTCTTGAAAGGCTCAAAGAAATAAAATTTTAACAAGAATACAATCAAGAAGTCGAAATGAGCAGTTTGAAAAAAAAAAAATTGTATTGAACGGAACCAAGGCAGCTGCTCCAAGGGTCACACCTCGAGCCTTTCCCAAGCCCAAAGACACCCATCATACATGCACGCTCACACACTAAATCTCTTGGTCTATTCAAAGGCCATCAGGTACACACCTTAAAATTCTTGAAACCTCTGTCCTGAAACACCAAAGAAAAGTTCGAGTGACTTGAGAAAAGTCTTTGTTCTTCGCGGGGATGCGTTTTCGCTTGGGAGCATTGTCAGCGAATGAGGTGTTCAGGAGGGCGAATCATGAAACGACTGACAAAAGGCGTCAGAACCACGATTCTGGGCTAGAATGGCTTACGGTTCTTGAAAAAGACGTACACAGCAACGTCCCTGAATGCTGGGGACATTGGAAGATCATGATTGCTGAGGAATAAAGTACCCCTGGATCTCCACAAGTGCTGCTAGAGCATCCTTGGGATGGACAGGGTTCATAGCTCACACGATCACAACTGCGGAAGGACGAAGCTTTTGATCATTCAGAGCCATTTTCATTAATGGCGCCCATGCAGGTTATGCCTGCCAACAATTCATCAATGTTCATGCTTTGCGCCCAAAGGGCCACAACTCCAGTAACAAACCCTATGGTATCGTAATCGCGAAAGCAAGTAAATCGCCCATACAAACGTTGAGGTGATATAACTACAAAAATTATTTGTTGCTCGTCTTCCTCCGATTTTTCGAATTCAAAGAGGTCTGCGATGAATTCTTCAACCCAACACTCGTATGCCTCCTAGTCGCAACTCCTTCCACGGTACTGCTCTTCTTCGGCATCCATCCTGGAGAATCTTCTTGATAATCCTCATCGTCATCAGAATCGAGGTTGTATCTTCGGAATTTGGGCGGTGAGGCATCAGAGGACTCGTCTGCTGCAGGCTGTGATTCGGGCTCGATTTCGCTGCTGGATTCCAACGTCAAGTCGAAGACCTGAGAACCTGGAGGGATGACGGATTTCTGCGATGCAGGTAGCTGGGATGCGCGTGGTTGAGATACTGGCTTCTCTGAACCTCTGCTCTTGAAAGATTGACTATGCGATGGCGCCCGCTGCTTCTGTGATACATTAGGCGTAGTCTGGTCGTCGTCTTCAGAGAGGCCTGCTGCTCGATGTGATGTTCCCGACGCTGTACGCGGCCTGCTTCCGTTCAAAGGCCATGAAGGTTTTATCGACTTCTCTCGAGACTTCTCGCGCTTGATGGTTGCTGATTGCTGTGATAACGCCTCCAGTGACGGAAAGAAGTCGCTCTCAGATGAAGGATCTTCGATTACAGGCTGGGTGACTGGCTTGACATGTCTCTTGCTGGTAAATTTGCGACGAGGAAGGTCATCATCAGAAGATTGATGTTCAAAGACTGCAGGTCGTGTTGAAGCTGGGACCGATCCTTTGGTTGCGGTCTTTCGAGCAGGGAGCTCATCCTCGGAGTCTAGGTCTGCCAATACTGTAGGTCGAGAAGTCTTGGCAGTTTTCGCGTTGTCCACTTTGAGAATAGTAAGCACTGGCTCATGATCGGACGTTGAAACAAACGGATCCTTTTCGATAGCAGGTGGACTTGCCACCTTTGAGTAGGTATGTTGACGGTTAGGAGAGGCTTCAGGAGAAACATTGGTGATATCGGCGCCAAAATCGATGACTCTGGATGGGCTTGGTTTGGGACTTCGTTCAGAAGAGATATCACGGGTGATATTGCCATCGAGTTCGGCAGCTCTTGGGGTATCGGCACCAATAGCCACACTGTCGTCGAAGTCGAAATCTGGCTGACGGCCATGGTCCTGGATCTGGCTCGTGAACGACGACGTCACGGAAAGCTTTGGATACTGAATAGCTGCAATTGAGTCTCTTTCATCGACGCCATCAAGACCTAGCGCGCGATCCGGAGAAGTCTTCGTGCTTTCGACCTCAGAATCTGCACTCTTGCTCCTGAGTTTAGGTTTGAGTTGCTCCCACAAATCCTGTGCCTTGCTAGCAGGCCGTTGGCGAGTTAATGACTTGACCTTCGAGGCTAATTTGACAGACTTTGGGACAGGTGGGCTGGACTGGACTTGTGGGTCTTCCGTCACCCAGCTTGAATCTGCTTGTCGACCAGGTGGTGGGCTTGGGGGACTCTGGTATTCGGGGTCGACAGTCTCCCAGCTTGACTGAGGTGGCTTATTAGGAGATTCTGTGGGTTGACGTTCGTCGATAGGTTTTTGAGAACGTGCCGTCCGCTTGCGTGTAGGCGATGAATCCGGGACCTCGACTCGACTCTCACTTGGCGAACGTGAAGGAACTCTTAGTTTTTTGATAGGCGACGATCCAAGCCCGTTGAACTTGGGTGAATATGCCTTTTCAGTCTGCTCAGTCATGTCCTTCAATAATTGGTCAAGATCTGCAGCCTCACCAGGACTTTGCATGGAATCAGGCTCTGCGTCTCTCAGGACACTAGACGGAAGATCAGGTCGGAAATCAGAATCCTTCATTAGATGGGCTATTTGCTGTCTTGCATCCTCGGAGACAGGCTCTGCCGAAATGCCATTCCTAGACGGAAGGCCATCCGCATCTCCTGGACTTGCAGTTCTAGTAGTAGTTGGTTTCTTGACGATGAGAGTGGGTACAATATCTTCAGCAGCTGGGTTTGCAGGATCGGCGGGAGAAGCTTCCTCAATGATGGAGGTTGGCTCAGCATCCTCAACGGCCGGGTTTACACGATCAGTGGTAACGGCCTCCCTGACGACAAGAGTTGGAACAGCATTTTCAACAGCTGCGTTCGCAGGATCAAGGGTAGAGGTTTCCTCGACGACGGGAGTTGGTAAAGCTTCCTTAAATGCTGGTTTTGCGAGATCAACAGTAGAAATTTCGTCGACGACATGTGTTGACAACGCATCTTCAATTTGGTCTAGTTCGGTAGGTACTGGATTCTCCACAGAAGTACTCTCGACGACGGTGGCTTCCGGAACCGCGACTTCGGGTGAGGGATCTTCAGCGACTGAAATTTCGATAGAATTTTGGATATGATACGATTTGGGAGCATCAGAGTGAAGGGGAGTCTCCGTAATATGCGAGGGTTGTGATTCAGTAGCTTCTCCGTGTTGACTCAAGGTGGTGAGATCATCGAAGTTGGTTCCCTCCTTCGGCTGTGATGCTTCATCCATAAGGTCATCGTTTTCAAGTCCTGCTGGAGGCAGAAATACGATCTTTGGTTCGATAAGATCCCCGAAATGAAGATTGAGCATTCCGTCGTCTTCCCGATCGTCATCCTCGCCGACCATCTCAAACTTTTCGTACACCCTCTCGCCGGTTTCCTCATCATATCGCTTTTCGCTCTGCTTCCGATCACGCATCGCAAGGCTAAGTGTGAGTATATCTTGCTGGACTTCGATGACGATAGCAGTGCGATACGATGAGACTAACGGCTGCCATTGGGTTGCTGCTGACAGTTCCAGCATCTTGAACGCGATGGTCATTCCATCTTTGGCCTCCCCATCTTTTAAATCTGACAAAGATGATGGATCATCTGGAAGTGGTGCCAGGTCATCTGGTGCTTGACTGACAGCGGCCGCTGGGCCTTCAATGTCATTCATCAGTTGCATGCTAATCTCTTCCTCGATGTTCTCGTCCTCTGGTCGCGTGAGCTGAGTGGAATCGTCGTACTGAAGCTCCATACTGTCATTTTGATAGCTTGGCTCCTGATAGCTCGGTTCGTAGGAAGCATCTAGATACTCTTGCTCCTCTGCATAGTTGTGCTTGCCCTTTCGGCGCTTCTGTTTCTTTGGCGCTCGTGAATTCTCTTGATAATATTGAGGTTGCTCTCGCTCGGTGTGCTTGCGTTTGCCGTTCTGTGGCCATGACCGCTGTTGAGGATCCCATCGCTGGACGAATGGAAATGGTGGCTCGCTCAGCTCAATGCCTTCTTGAACACACTCGACAGCTCTGTACACGATCTTCTCTCTCCAGGCTTCGGGATCTTCCTCAACAGCTTCCGGTTGAACCTCGGTAGCTTCAGATGGTTTGGGAGTTACAAGCGGTCGAACATTCTTCATGAGATCAGTTCGCAGCTTCTCCTCATCCTTCTTGGTTCTTGGGGCCTTCATGCCAAGTGCACCGAACAAGAGTCTTCGACCAGCACCAATATCTATCTTTGAACGGCGTGCAGCTGGTTGGCTTGGTTCTGCAGAAGCAGGCTGTGGCTTTGGAGAGGCAAGAGAGGTGTCAGTCTTGGGGGCTTCTGGAGTAGTTGACAGCGTCGCAGCATCTAGGTCCATAGCTTCGCGCCCCGGAGCTTTGCCAACGGTGACTGGCTCGACGTGTTCGGGTGCACTTGTGAACGAATTGCTGAGAGCTCTTAATTCCTTAGTCTTACTTACTGAGGTATGCATTGGCTCAGTATTGACTTGGACATGTGCCGACTTCTTGCCTTGGTGAGCACCTGGGCCGACCTCAATGCCACCAGAAGCTAGAGATTCAAGTAGCTGTTGTCGACGACGTTCAAAATCTTCTGATTGGGGTTGAGCAGAAGAGCGCGTGGAGGAGGGTTCGTTGGCCTTGGTATCAACAACCTTGGCTTCTTCCAACTTAGCAAGCGCGACTTCCGGTGGAGTGTCGTCGTCGATGCGAATCTTCATCAACTCCGCCACAGTAGTACCAGCTGGTAAGATGCCCTTCTTCTTATATCTGTCAAGGGCACTGGCCACCTTTCTACGTTGATTCCTCTTCCGCGTGGCTTGCACCCTTTGAGCATCCGATAAAGACAGAACCTTTTTGGGACTCGCACTGCTTGAAGGAGATGAGAGTGCAGCGACCACAGTCGTACGAGTAGCTGAAGGTTTGCTGGAGGTCTCTTCCGGTGATTCATCCTCGCTTGATGAATCACTCGAAGAATTGCTGCTATCATCGCTACTAGAAGATGAGGTGGCACGAGAAGCATCCTCTTCTGCACCGCTCTCCTCTTCATCGCTAGAATCGTCGCTGTCATCGCTGGTAGTAGCTTCATCTTCGCTAGAATCGTCACTGTCGCTTTCAGAACTACCTGAGCTAGATCCGACGACTTGAGACTCTTTGTCTATGAAGGGAGTAGAGGTGAGACCATTTGACAAGCTATCGTCCATTGCGAATCTGACACTCTTATTGCTGATAACAGATGCTGATCTTCTTGCCTGGGAGCGCGGTCGAGAGGGAGAGCTATGCAATGCTTCTGCCATGAACGATAATGCTTTGCCAGACTTGATCGATCCTGGAGGCAGACCGTTCTGATCGTAGTGCTCAACGAGAGAGCTGGGAGTATCTTCAGGATCCACATCCGTGTCTCGATTGCTGAACTGTACAGGAGGTGTCTTGGCTTTCGATTGAGTCTTCGCTACCCATAGATCAGGGGAGTCTTCAGGAATCTCAGTAACTGCGCTCTTGGGTTTGACAGGTCTGAATCCACGCGCCATGGCCTCGTAGGCTTCGCCCATGTCTTCCTTCGAGCCATTGAAAACGTATTTGCAGACAGCCATGGGTGACTTAGGAAATGCTGAATGCAACTTACGGATTTGAATACGTCGATGCTCAGGAACATGCTTCAACGCGGACTCATTGGGATCTTTAGCCTCTGCAGTATCAAGCGACTCGTCCTCAACAGCAACTTCGAGAATAGGTGCGGTGCTTTGAACTTCGAGATTTTCTGCGAAATTCTCGTCTTGTGCCTCAGCCACTGGTTCGCCCTCATCGCTCGGGTTGGAGATCTCTGCAACATCCTCGTCCTCCTCACTCTTGCTGTCTAGCTCGTCTTCATATTCCTTCGCGGCAGCCCTTGCACTATCAACGAGAGCAGCCATGGGATTCGTGTCTTCATCAGCTTCTCCATCGGCATTGTCGTCGGCCTCCTCGTCGATCTCCTCATCTTCGCCCTCGTCGTCTTCCCCAGGAACGAAATCTTCATCATCTTCTGAATCCTCGTCATCGAAATCGGCATGGAGAACAAGCTGCTTGTTTGCATCACTATCGGAATCATCATCTTCTCGTTCCATGAGCGCAGGGATATCCTCATCACCCTGCTCTTCATCATCGTATGTGACACGGCGTTTTTTGCGTGGAGGTATTGTGATCGGGGGTCGGTCGGCAGGGCGTCTTAGAAGTGGTCGTCCAAATGCCAGGCCATCGAATAAGTGTTTCCCCTCTGCTGAGATCTGCCGCCTGCCAGAAACGCGTCGTATCTTCAAATCTTGTGTAAGTAGTGGTCGAATACTGCAGAGCAAAGTTAGCTTCGAGGCGCGTAGAGGGAGGGGCAAACGCGTACATGACCTCGTCGTCTTCTTTCATAACAACAGCAATATGCTGAAAGTGAAGACACTCGTAATTGGCACCATTTGTGCCCTTCAGTTCAACTGCATAGTCCTCAAGACCCCATTCGCCGTCGGATTCGATCGGTATGGCCTCGTTGACCGATTCCAAAAGTTGCGAGACAGTAGGAGAAGGAGAAGAAGTGGTTTCTACAACCCAGATAACTGGAGTATCTGGGAGGCCATGGCGTTTGACGGTCAAACGTAGCCTCATCTTGAATTTGTGGACGTTGGAGAGTTGTCGAGAAGGTCGCATTGTCGTGGGGTCGAAAGCTTCGCGTTCTCGTTCGGTTCTCTCGTATAGCGCACCTTACTGTGTCCGGACCGGCACGGTGCGGCGCCACTTTGGCGACTTTAAGAGATAACCTTGCTCATATCTCCCTGTACGCACACATCAGCTTGGTTCTTTTCTTTCGTACTGTTTTTGATGTTTCTGGTCTCTTCGTTTTTCGAATTGCAGCAGTATTTGAATGTTCCCAGCTCTTGGGGGGCATTATTTCTGGACAGGAACGCCGCCGACAGTTCGGCATGAATGCAGCTCAAGGGTACTGATACAGAGAGAGGGAAAGGTCTTCAAAACAGAACAAGATGAGTGTCCGGTGACAGAAGAAGACTTACCCAATGGAGATAACGAGCGGCATCATCAAAATTCGCCATCTCTTCCGCCGACATCCACTCCATACCCCCGGACTCCTCTGCTCGCTGGGCGAGAGTCCTCTCCACCCGGAGACAAAGGGTGTGGTATGTAAAACCACGGAGAATGATGGTGCTTCCAACCTCGAGAGGAAGGAGCGGAGCAGGAGGCATGATCTTTGTCTCCCGAATGCCTCTCATCAGGTAATCTCCCTCCCAGTCCGGGACGTCGTACCAGGGGTCTGGCAGGTCGCTGTCGTCTCCGAATTCGTCGTCGTCGTCGGCAGAGGCAGCGGCGGTAGCAGCAGCAGAGCCAGCTGCTTGAGCGCCACTGGGAGGAGTGGTGGTGCTTGAGGAGGGGGTCGAGGACGTGGAGGAGCCTGAGGAGGCAGGGGAACCAGAGGAGCTCGAGGAGCCAGAGGAAACGGCAGAGGACGAAGGAGTGGCAGGGCCGCCCAGTCCAGAGAATGGGATTCCAAAGTTGCGCTTAGGGAGAGACATTTTGCTCAATTGGTGCTTTGGCTGCTGCTGTTGTCGGGGTTGAGTTGGTGGTTTGGTGGTTTGGGGGTGCTCGTGCTGTCTCTGGAGTTTGAAGCTGTGAATGAAGAGGAAAGAAAGAAAAAGGGAAAGAAAATTCTGAAGACCTACCTCTTCACTAGTTCTGAATCTATTCTGTTAGAATTGTCAAGTTCTGTTTCTCCAAACTCGTTTAGCTTGCTATTGTCAACATGCAATTGTGATATTTTCTCCTGAAATTAAGCGAGGTGACAATAGGAGGGTAAATTCACTTCCCACCAGCTTGTTCACAATGATTTCGCTTAGCATCCATATTGAGTGTTTGGATGCCACCTAGTGAATAGCACATTCAAATATTCGAGTCCGAGCATGCAAGGGCGGTGGCCAGTGGAATTCGGGCCCAATGTCCCACGCCAGTGCATCTCGTATTGCCTTCAAGTCTAAAGGATAGTCTCGGTGCCGAGTCTGTACGCTTTTCAAGTATGCTTAGAGGATTCAATAGACTAGTGGCCTCAGACAATGGCCGTGGGGTCAGGGGCCGAGGGAGAATACCGACAATTCTGTTTCGGTGATGGCAAATGCAGTTTGTCTTTGTCATTCTCCTTTTGGGTGTCTTTATGCCAGCTCTTGGTAGTATCAGACATTTCGAATGAAGATTCTCTCTGCTTCCAAATGTTCCATTTCTTCGTTTTCGGTGATTAGATGTTTTACGGCGAAGGGAACATTCATCACCGAGTCTGACCAAGTCAGGATCAGTGCTACTGAAGAATCGAGCTCAATGTTCATCACCAAGCTGCAACGCATTGGCCTTAGATACAAAGAAGAGTGTCTATAGTGAGATAGCAGAGCTTTTGAGTGTATCTCAATAGAGGTTCTTGGACTTCAGCTCCGGGACTGCAGGAAAATGGGCGGTTCACAGAATGGCTATCACCTTAGACTTGAAAACATCGGGAAGTGCAGGTCAGTGTCGCTGTCCTTTGCCGCGAGACTCGGCATATCCTTACGTTTTTCTAAGCTGCTATTGGTCTCGAACATTATTGTGCGAGGCAGACCCTGTTCTCGAGAATGCGTCATTTGCTTCGATATCGAATGTTCATTGTTCTCCAGAAAGTGAGAGGGGGACTTCGATTCAGCACCTTTCAGGAGCAGAGTTTTACTCTGCGGGTGTCCCCTACGAACCTGTAGCTCCTAGAGAGCTTAATCTGCTTTGCAGATTGGATTGAGCAGCCTGCGGGCTGCAATAAGATCCCAGAGCTGAGACTGAATCACGACACGGGCGAAGAAGCTTCCTTATCGATATCCTCTCGCGGTCTCGAGTCTTTACTGCCACCGTGGCCTCTTCTGCTTACCGCAAGCTCGACTGCGCTCGAACTACGACCCGATCAATTGTATCGGCATATTGCTCTCTTGCGATGTTACACCTTTCCCTGGGCTGGACCTCTATTTACCTACACCTGCGAAGATATTTATACTCGGATTGGCAGACACCACGATGAAGGATTAAGGGCGAGGACACAAGTTTCTAGAGGAGGGAAGGGGGGACATTGCGAGTAGAGGGGTGACTGTATGTCTAAGTTCACAAGAGAGGGGGATACTGTGGCTAGAGAGGGAGAAGAGGGAGGGGGAGGGAGAAGAGGGCTGGGGAGGGGGGGAGAGGAGAGAGCTCGAGAGGGATTGGTACTGAGCTTTCTACACGCCGTCGCTGCTATAGAAAAGACTTAGAATGCTATTGCTAGGTCTGTCTAAGGAGACTTTTGACGCGAGGCAACTCTGTCGGGCCCCCTGGGATTTAGCTCTAAAGGGTTCTAGGAGCCTCTCTATGGTTGGCACACATTTCTCTGGTGGTGCCCATCCCAACTGGCGGGGAAGGGTCACAGTCGCTGCTTTTTAGCCCGCGTATGCTCAAAATGCTTTCATTAAGGTTTACTTGATCGTAGAGTTTTTCCCCTTGGGGTTTTTGACATCTACAATATCCTGTACATAAGTCCTTTGCTTAGCACGTCTCCATGCCCCCTGGGAGGCTCTGTAGCATAGCTTTGCTATGCTCTCTAGACGTAAATCAATACAACAACAACAACAATCCAGAAAGTGAGATATTCATGGCCGAGTTCGAGCATGCTAGAAATGGTATTTGCTAAGTCCCGAAACTCAATGTGCTAGACCATTGCTACATCTTCTTTAATACCGAGTTAGAGTATCTATACCAAGGAAATGAGGTTTCCAAATATATGTAGAAAAGCCAGAGGCTGCTACGTTGCAATATTGGACATAAGAAACATAGGTAAATGCAAGCCATCTCAATGGAACATTCTCCTTGCCGTTTGACCAATTAAATCTCTCTAATACTTGGTAATTTCAAGCATCGCCGTACGAAGGAGATTCTACTCTCTCGAAAATCTAGCCTGTCAGCCTTCTGTTGCGAAGTAAACATTTAGCCGAGTCTGAGCAAATCCCCTCGGGACTTACTAAAATTTTTTTTTTTTTTGAAAAGACTCTCCCGAACGAACAAGAGAGTGGACTCGCTCCTGCATGAACATCCTTACGAGGCCCTCAGTTGTCATCAACTTGCATCATGCATAACCGAATACACGGCTGGCTGCATGTCAGCATCCTCCCCCTTTCAGCGCGTCACACAAGCTCGGAACGTGACCGTCCAAGTACAGAACAAGCCTAGCAACTGCGAAAGACTTCAATTATCTTTTGGCTGATGTGATGGAACCAGCTTGATAGGTACAATTACTTCCAGAGCTGAAAAGGATAACTTGTTACGAATTTAGGAAACGATGTGTCAAATCAGTAAGAAAAGAACAAGCTGGGAGCTAGCAGAGCGAAAATGAAAACATGCTGCCAATGTATATTTCATGAACATATGCTCTCTTAATGCAAAAATTCTGTAGGTAATTGACCACCAAAATGTGGTAATGCCCAGCACAACCTCGAACAATTTAAAGAACGCCAAGATGTTGAGCTTCTAGTGGATCTCCCCTCGCCTGTATCTACCTATAAGGCCACTCAAATCTGACCAAGTCTAGAAGTCAATAACGATATGCCCCACGCCTCGAGAAACACAACTCAACATCGCCTTTCTTTTGTCCTCCTCGCCCAATCCACTTCCTCTATGTTCCACTTTCCCCTCACAAATCTCCACTCTACACGTCCCACAATTTCCAGTCTCACAACTAGAATCAACATCCAAACCCGCCTCTCTCAACACTTGTAACAACGTCTTCTCCCCCTCAACCTCCAACTTGTGTCCTGAGTTCTTCACCTCTACCGTGAACGGATCTCCTGAGGCGTTAATCTGGAAAGCCTCAAAATGGATATCTTCCTGTGGCATCCCGACCGCATTCGCTGACCTGACGATTTCATCAATCATGCGTTGAGGACCACAAGCATAGACGAAACTATTCCAAGTCCTGGTCCTTAAAATCCCATGAATATCCATTCTTTGGCCCTTGCTCTTATCATAAATCACGACCTTGTCACCCATTTTCTCGAGCAGCGGCTTAAACGGAATGTCCTCTTCGCTGTTAACCGCGTAATGCAGCGTGTAGTTGAAGTTGATCTGCCCATAGATATCTGCATGCATGAAATATGCAGTGATACCGATACCAGCCACAATGAAGATATGGTTTGACGCTTGTGCCGTGATCGGAACACTCTCCGTCATCTTCCCAACTAGGATCTTATCCCCTTCTTTGAGCTCATCATGCAAGTACTGCGAGCCACCACGGCTGTTCTCCTCTCGCTTAATGCCGAGTTGGAACTTATGCGTGTTTCCGGAGACAATCGAGTAAGAACGGATCAGGCCGTTGGGAAGCTTGAGTCGGACGAAGAAGCCTGGATCGAGTTCCTCGCCTTCGCCTGGTTTGGAGAATATGAAGGATGTAATATGTGGAGTTTGGCGTATTTTCTTGATGAGAGTGAAGTCCTCCCACTTTTCTGACTCTTTCTTCTTGTCTTTTGCTGCGATGTCGGCTTCACATTTGGCGATCTTCTGCTTGAGGCCTCCCTTCATCTCATCGCCAAACTCTTCGATTTTCGACAGCTGTTGAGGTTGTTAGCTTAAGTCCCTTAAGAAACAATCTGCGCCACTGGAATCGAAATGTTCACCTCAAGTAAAATATCAAGATGATTAGTATCTCGATGAAAATACTCCTATACTTTGTCAGTGAGTGCTCCGAGAACATGTGCTGTGTGGGATAAGAACTTGAATTCTCTCAATCGTCCACTTTGGATGCAACCTTTCCACAAGTGTAATCCGATCACCCACACCCATCCACCCCTCCTCCAAAACCCTATAATACCACCCCGTCCGGCTCTTCTTCCACGTCTGCGCCGCAAACCCCTTCAACCCAAACCGATGATTCAACTTAAAACACGGCTGCCTCGGCAAACAAACTTGCAGCAACACCTCCCCAACCCTCACTTTATCACCAATACAAACATTCCTCTCATTCATTTTCTCCGCCACAAGATTCTCTCCGAAGCCGCCGAGTTGAAAAGCATCAAGTCTCTCTGCATGAGGGAATTCTTTGCGCCACTTCGAGTAATGACCCGGGTAGTATTGATGCACAGCTTTATCGACTCCTCCGTGGAACGTGAGATCGTGCTCATCGGACTCGAGGCCGGTGGAGGAGCAGAAGACGCGATCGGTGCGTGGTTGCTTGTATATACCAGTCGTAATGGCGAGGTTGAGCATCGGCTTCATTTTGCTGGTGCGCAGTTGGAGAAGAGTGTCTTCGTGCCATGGCGCATCGAGATCTAGGGGAAGGATAAGAGCCATGACGAGTTCCGAAAGTTAGATTTGTGGATAGATCTTTGGCAGACTCGATGACTTGATGTAGTCGGAAGATCTTCACTACAGAGCGTATAAGAACTTGACATGAACTTCGTTATTGAAACAAGAATGTGTAGCGAGGGAGAATAGGGGTAAAGTACGAAGCGAGACCGACGACCAGGGGCAGGATTTGAAATTGATGTTTCCGGGTGTACTAGTAAGCGAAGAACACGGAAAGCGGCTGATTCTGGTTATGCGGAATTCCAATCGTACGAAAGGAAGAGAAAGGAAGAAAGGGTGTGTGGGTAAGAAATAACACTGCAGGCAGACACCAGAAGCGAAGGGTAAATAGTGACTGGACGTTAGCGCATTGGCGGCCGTTCGGGCTTTGAAACAGATTTAGTATTTGCTCTATCAGCAGAGATTGTGGCCAATCGTGACGGCACAGTACGTAATCAGCCTAGTGTCAGCCTCAAGAATGGGAGGATGGGCGAGCGAAGAGTCACTCAGCTTCTCTCCACCACAGTATGAACATAAATTGTGCTCCATTCCAATCAAGTCTTCGTCCTCAGCAATAGCCACCTGTACCATGATGATAAATACACAGGATCCTTATCCAGGGTCGCCCTAACAACGCAACAGTAATAAACAGATGAGAAGTTGTTGAGATTCGACCCCAACGCCAATTTCCACCTCCCGCCGATGCCTTGCGCACTGCGAGGCAGCGGGAATACAGCATGTATTATAGGTACGTCCGTTGCGACACAAGCATAAACACATAAAACAAAAGAAGTATGACCGGCCCATATCCTATCGCACTGAACGACGCATGTATATGTAGAAATATGAATTTTTTGAGACACTCGGAAACTTGCTCTCTCTAATCATGAACCTGGACTCTTTTCGCATGAACATGGAACACGCCGGGACTGATGGTATGATCCGCTTAACGCCGGAAGATATATGCTGGAAAAACGCCGGGAAATTGACACTTGTAGGGCTCGTCGATCAGTCGGCACCAATCTGGTTGTCGTCTAGGCCTTGGAAGGTGTCGAAGTTGAAATTGTCTCCGACAGCGTCATCTTGGTGCAAGAACGAGTCAAAGTCGAAGTCCTGGAGGACATCTAAGTTACTGTTACCAGCACTTGCGAAGTCCATAGTGCCGGCACCGCCAAAAGCATCGAACTGCAGAAGATTAGCACACAATCATGCATGTCACGGATGTAAGACTTACACCGCCGTTGTCCATGAAATTGACAGGGTCCGGTTGCTGAGGCATGACTCCTGCATTCGCGTTCGAGGCAGCAGGTTGTCCGTTCGTAACAGGCTGGACGGCTCCGTTCTGACCGGTGAAGCTTTTCGGGTGTTGGGGGGTAATGGGAGTGGCAGGAGTGGGTGTTGCCGCTGCGGCATCGGCATCGGCGGATGGTGTAGCACCAGCGTTGAGGTTTGCGTTCGGTCCCTTCTTTGCAGCCCGCTGTCATCAATGTCAACATTTCTACAAAAAAAATCCATTTAACGCAGAAATATACCTTTGCTTTAGAATCCTTCGACTCAGTCGCTGCCTTCTTCTTCGGATTTGCCTTATTCGTTTGTGAGGGCGTCGGTGGCGCGGGATTCTGCTGGGGGGACGAAGTCGCACGGCCATTAGTAGCTGCACCAGCCGCTGGAACGGAAGGTGGTGGCATGTTACGTTGCTGGGGGGTTCCCATGTTCTGCTGAGGCGGTCCTTGAGCTCCGGGCTGTGGCATCATTTGCCCATTTGGACCAGCTTGCCATTGATTCTGGACAGCTTGTTGCTGTTGGGCTTGTTGTTGACGGGCCATAGATATTTGTTGCGGAGTCATTCCGTTGAAGGCACCGCCTGGGTGAGAACTCGGAGGTCGCATGCCATTGGGCATACCTGCTACCATATTAGGATCCATCCCGTTCATCTTGTTGAAGTATTGAGGGTTCATGCTTGGATCCATCGGTCCACCTGGTAGATTGAAGTTCATGCCGCTACTTGGAGAACCGCGAGACTGTCCTTCAGGAAGCGGCGACGGCATACCAGCATTGTTCATGTGAGGTGTGCCTCTCTTCATCTGGTCGCCAGGGTTGGGGGAGTTGCGAGGCCCACCTTGTGGCGAGGTACCTTGGAAGGGTTGTCCATTTGGTCCAACAGCTCCAGCAGCTCCTTGACCATCGGGGCGCGGCATCATGTTGTCTTGCTCTTGGCGCGCCATCATGAGTCTTTTCTTGTTTTGCTGCTCTAACAACATGAGCTGCATCTGATAGTCCTGTAGTGCATGATTGCCTCCAGAGCCGCCGGGCTGTCCACCTGGTCCACCCCGCAGTCCATTTGGACCCATTTCGCCAGGGTTGTAGTAATTGGCGATTGCCGCTCCGCCATCTTGCCCCTGTGTCATCATGGGTGACCCCTGGTTCTGAGGTCCGCCTTGGTTTGGCATAGTTTTAACAGCACCCATCTGATTAGCTTGCTGAGCTTGCTGCCGGACCATATTGGCTTGATAAGCTCCTAATCCTGCTTGTGCGTTCGCGTTCGGGCCGCCTGGGATGTTCTGGAACTGCTGAGCTGTCAGATTGTTTTGTTCGATGCCATTGGCAAGCTGCATATGAGCTTGAAGAGCATTGCTGGGGCCAGTATCTCCCACCTGTTGGGGCATTCCTGCAACTTGTCCTCTCCCATTTGGCATCTGTTGAGGGTTGAAGGAAGGTGTTCCATCACCAAGACGAGGTCGTTTCGAGGGGGATGGCGCGTTCTCTCCTGAGCCAGGAGATTGGGGGCGTTGCTGGCCATTACCATCAGATGGATCTCGCTGCATGGCCTGCTGTTTCTGCTGTTGGGCCATGATCATCTGCTGTTGCGGGGTTCTAAGAGGAAGCTGGTTAGACATTATAGTTACAGGCCATAGAAGTAAACACACGTGTTTCTGTTGTTCTGAATAGCTTTTTGTCGCAGCTCATTCGGATTCAGAGCCATGCCATTCGGCTGCTGGCCTCGTTGCATCATCATCTGTTCGTATTGTCCAGGCATAATATTGCCCCCGCCTCTCAGTCCCCTAAGCATTTGTTGCTGTTGTTCTTGTCTCATCCGCGATTGAGACTATATAATCATCAGTTGAGATTGATCAAAATGTAGGTTTCAGATAGTGACTGACCTGCGTGTGGTGAACATATTGCAAGACATTTCGATGTTCTCCTTTTCCACGCTGCGCGTTGAACATATCCCAGAATAAACACCACCACTCGTATAAGAAGCAGCTTTCAGGACATTCCTTTGGCAGATTAGGGTCTGGAAGATCAGAAGGCCGTTTTGAGTCGATATCATCTTTCGATTCGCCATCTCCACCTTCATCACCAGCCCCATTTTCGCGACGACGCCCCGGACTGTCTTTAAGGACATTCATAGGCTGATCACTGTTGAGCAGCGATCTCGCACAATCGTACATCTCATTCCGCAAGAAATATTCGTAGATATAGGTGTTGAGCTGCGATCGTTGATTATCGTTGCTCATCGGTTGCCGGACTGCAGCTGCGCCATTATTCATACCCATGGACATCCCACCACCAACGGGACCACCCATAGCATTCATCCCACCCATATTGACGTTATTCATCGTCGCAGATCTTGATCGCGAAAGTTTTCGCCTTTCGTCCCTGTGCCTTGCAGACTGCGAGCGTGGGAAAACCCTCCGTCAGCCACCGCACCTCTGACGCGGAGCGGTTAGAGCCGAATGTGTCGCAACGGCAGATCTTCCTGAAAACCACGTCTTCTGCAGAATAATATATCCTCCGTGCCAGCTGCTCGTCGACCTGGCCGTGGAAGTAGCGCAAAGGAGGTAAATTGGTAATCGGAGACCGTGGGCCGACGTGTAACTTTCGTCTCACACCCTTTTTGCGAAGAAAAAGGGAATGCGATAGGCGCGTGATGGAGGCAAGCGAGAGAGTCGGGAGGCAAAGGTTCAGGGGCGATTAGGTCGACCGAGTGCCTAGGTTGGAGGTATCTCTGCTGAAATGCTCGACTCAATGGGTCGTCGATGGCGGGTCGAGCAGCGATGAGGTTGAGGTGAGTTTCTGAAAGTCGGGAAGTCCAGATGGGGTGCCCGTGTGGAGTGCCGTGATGCAGCAGTTCCCACCGTACTTTTCAGTACGGGACAACTTCTTGACACAGCAAGGCAAGGCTAGCTACTCAACAGACGTCGTATCAAAAGGCTGCGAGGCAAGAGAGCAACGAACAACGAGGAGATGAGATTATGAAACGGCTCTCGAGCACACTGCGATCAGAACTGAAGGAGGGAATATGAATGGGAAAATGTGCCAGACGTAGATTCGTGAGAATGGACATTTTCCATACCAGCTAGCCCACTTTCTTCCTAGGCCTCTCGCCGCTCTTAGATCACCCGATAAGCGAGTGAGAATCACGTGGTTATGTATGAAACTGATGATTTCTTCGGCGAATCAAACATCTTCCAGGAAGGCGTGAGAATGTACTTTTGGGCTATCTTGAACCTGTATATTTATGGATATACTGATGTTAATAAACAACTGAGTTCCCCTTATCCTAGAAACTCTTGAACTCAAAAGGTTTCTAGGAGAAGCTTAGGACATTAATCTGGTAAAAGCGGCCCCATGTCAGTGTGACGAACTTTGAGCTTCCACCTCGCATGGGTAACTGCTGGAGTACGTCAGTTTTCCTTGACCATCCCTCATGAAGATAGATAAGCGGAGATTTATATAGATACTTTGTTCTTCAACATTGCTGCTTTTCTGATCAATATAATTTAAATTCAGGATATAATCACGTGATATAATGTTGAAATCAGGAGGTTGGGAGGGCTGACCAACCAGGATACCGATGCGACCGGAGGAAATGGAAAAAGAGGTATTATCCAGAGACTCGAAAGACCATTGCTGACTACCGAGATTGCCGTTGCTATACAAATGTTCAAGCTGGTCCGCCAGTGTACCGGTGTAGGATGCTGTCAGACATGACGCCGAAGTGTCCGGAGCTTATAGCACAACTTGCTTTTGAATCAATAAACAGGACTGGTTCTCCGCTCTACATATAGATAAGATACAATGATGCCAATGGCAGTGATGATCATACACCTGTTTTTACTAGATTCCAAATTTGACAGAAAGCAGAAGGCTTTTCCGGAAGAGTAACCAGGGCTTCTACAGACAGAAATATACAATTTTGCAGTGGCAGGTGAATTGTTCAAGGAGATCTTGGCAGCCTGAGGAACACAGTAAGCTACCGAACTGAAGGCACAGTCAATCGTTTTCTAATAACCTGCCCACTTGGTAGACAGTAGGTATGGCTCATAAATGAGGCAAAAAGGGGGTCGCAACAAGTGAGGGAAGTGCATTCTGAACTGACTTTCTGTCCATCGCATTGGAATCTTAGCAAAGAAAAACTCTGGTATGAGTATAATATTGTGGTCCAAAAAGCCACATATAAAGCAAAAGGGGAAATGATAAACAAGAAAGGAAAGCACATTGTGGGGTCTTGAGAGATGAGAAACTCTCGTATGGTTTTGTGGTTGAAAATGCCACAAGCCAGTACTGACTGTTATCGAAGCGACTTCCAGGTAATAACTATGCAGGGAGAGCCTCCGACGGACCGTAAGCAAAGTGGCTTTGTGTGAAACACTGAATATGCTAAGTAGGGCGTCAAGACAACAAAAATAATATATGGGACTTCAGAACGACGAGAATGAACTTACCAAATCACACGATAACTGAAAGTACCCCAATTAGTGCCAACGCCAATGTAAGGACCATGTTCTTATCTCCGCCTTGATATCCGCGCCCATTGATCTAAACGCCAATAACTCCAATCTATACCACCTTCTCTATTCGTCATCCGCCGGCATCTCATCATCGATATACCGGATCAGCGATATTCTCATTTCTGTCGAGTCGTTTCCTCTCAAAATATCCGTGATGAAATGTGCCTCGACTTGCATCTGTACCATCTCCAATGCACCTCTCAAGACTCCACAGAAGATATTTGAGTACCATAGCTCATCTTGTGCTCTCCCATCATCTGGTAATTCGACAAAGTCCGCTAATGGGTTCTCTTCGAATATCAGGGAGAACTGCTTGCTATCGGTCGTCCAGTTCGTGATCGTAGGTGTGATGTTGAGGAATATTTTGAACCCAACCTATGCAAGTCAGCTTGATGAATGAAGCGATGAACACAAAACCCTGCGCACCTTCGCAATCATCTCCGCCGTTTCCCTGAAGTTCGAGCACCGCCGCATAGTATTCGACTTCGCAAGGTAATCCTCGATAAGTCGCAGACCGATGTTGTAGCCCATCTTGTCCAGCTGCTTGTTCACCTCCACGTAGTCGCTATCGTAATCCTTGCATAATTGCGCAACAATGGTGCCGTAAGTGAGCGTCACCAATTCGGCGTTGACTTTGTCGACTCGACTTCTGGGAAAGTCTGGTCAATACTAGGAACATCTGGGAGATAGCTGTGCAGGTACTCACTTCCATACTCTAGCCTTATGTTAGCCGTAGCTCTCGAGATGCAGAACAGAACTTACTCCTCTCCTATTCTGGCAGCTTTGGTCGCCATATTTTAGGTATTGCCTTCTGACTGCTTGCAAAAGGTTTGGCTTGTGGCTTATGAAGTTGTCCGGGGCATAATGACATTCGTGTGGAGTTCTTCGAAAGGCTAGGGTATGTGGAGTAAAAGGCTGAGTTGCGCTAAGGATTTCGCGTCGTCTAAAAAATATCAAGCTTCAACTTGTGAGCTCTACAACAGGAATTCGCGACCACGCCTTACAACGAAAAGCTGTTCCGATCACCTAAACGGCTCCCATTATGTCGTCGGAAAATCGCCCTCCAGGAGAAGACTTTGGGTCCTCCCAGATGGTGGTGAAGAGACCGAATTTGGGCAAGGATAGCAAGGCTGTAGCTGTGACCAATGGATCAGGAGCAAATGGCGCGCTCATACAAGCGGTACGTGGCTACTAGAGCATATCAAGATCTATTTGCTGAGCCTCATAAGTAATTCAGTAGCTAATGCGCGTCTCTAGGTACCGCGAACCACGGGCTTACAAGCTCCTGTTATGGAATTAACTGGACACTCTGGAGAGGTATTCTGTGCAAAGTTCGACCCTAATGGCAACTATATTGCTTCAGGATCTATGGATCGATCAATTAGTAGGTCTCTAGGCGCATGTATCTTTAAGACTAGCTGCTAATGTTAACCCAGTGCTTTGGAGAACGTTTGGCAACTGCGAGAACTATGGGACATTAACAGGTCACAAAGGGGCTATTCTTGATTTGCACTGGTCGCGCGACTCAAGGGTCTTATTTTCAGCTTCTGCGGATATGCATTTAGCGAGTTGGGATCTAGAGACTGGGACGAGGATACGACGACACGTTGGACATGAAGAGATCATCAACACTATGGACATCAGCAAGAGAGGCGAGGAGCTACTCATCAGTGGCTCAGACGATGGCTATATTGGGATTTGGGATCCTCGGACGAAGAACGCGGTCGACTTCATCGAAACGGAATTTCCTGTAACAGCAGTGGCCCTGGCTGAGGCGGGTAACGAGCTCTATTCTGGGGGAATCGATAATGATATTAAGGTCTGGGATATGAGGAGAAAAGCTGTCGTTTACTCCATGCTTGGCCACACAGATACTGTTTCTTCGCTTCGGATATCCCCAGATTCACAGACACTTCTGTCAAACTCAATGGACTCGACTGTACGAACATGGGACATTCGACCATTTGCTCCAACTGAACGACTTATTCGAACGTTTGATGGAGCCCCTGCTGGTATGGAGAAGAACCTCATCAAAGCTAGCTGGAACTCGGATGGAAAGAGAATTGCTGCAGGAAGTGGTGATGGCAGTGCAGTCGTCTGGAACAGTGAGACTGGCAAGCTTCTCTACAAGCTACCGGGTCACAAAGGGACTGTAAACTTTGCAGAACTTTCTCCATCCTCAGATCCCATTAGTAAGTACTCGCGGCCGAAACACTTTGTGGAATAAGTAACTAACATCACCAGTTCTCTCTGGAAGCTCCGACCGTACATTATTACTTGGAGAACTTAAGTGAGACCTCCTCGGTGTGGTGCTAATGAGGTCACCATGCCCCCAGTCTTGAGAACTTTGAGGGGTTCATGGAACAGGAGTTAAAGGATCTTCTGGAGAAATATTGACCGAGAGGGAACGGTCTGGCATTTCTGGAGTTTGGAGTCGGCACCGTGCGTCCGGTACGAAGGTACCCCTCGACTCCTGGTTTGATATCTGCGGATCTTGGTTGCGTGCGCACAGCATGATTTAAAACAACCAGATTCATGCAACGCCTTCGCTCCAATGAATCGGACTCCGGCAACCGTGGAATAGATTAAACGACAAATGATCGACAGGACATAATTGTATTTGGTAGAACATGCTTGTGTCAATCGGTTCCGTACATACGTTGTGCTCGTGGCGGGACAAGCAGGGACAACAAAATGAACATGTGAAGCCGGTGCGATGCAGCGTGCCCGCGAGCCAAATCCTTCTGCAGCGCAATCTCTAGTCCCACTCAATCTGCGAGGTTATCTGCTCTAATTGATGCTTATTACTGATAATAAGGCCCTATGGCGTTCCCCTAGTGCTCGTGCTCTCTATCGTCAGTGTCAAACGGGCTCCTCGATTGGCTCTCAGCGGTGTTGGGTCGGCAAGCCACAGCAAACGCTGCCACATGAAACTCGCTTCCATATGTCCAGCTTCATCCCAAACCGCATCAAACCCGATGTGTCTGAATGATACCCCTTTTGCCCTTGCTCATTGGTGCATTCGAGGTCAATCGTGCTCGAGGGGTCCCCGTCGCAGTTGCAGTCTCCCTTCGCCTACGGCGCGACACACAAGTCAAGACAAGGTCGGTGCTTCCTTCGTATCCAACAAACTTTCGCCCTTCCTCTCTGTGCTGTATCCTCGTCCATGAGCGAGTCTTGCCCAATTCAACTTTGTCAACCTTCTTTTGCTGTGTTTGTGTTTCAACCCGAGGCTCTGTGAGCGCGCGAGTCGTTTCTGTTACTGTCACTCTCTTGGTTCTTTTGGATGTAACTTTCTTGCCCTTCTCTATACATCTACTGGTACCCAACCATCAATCATCTTCGCAGCAAGACAATTTGACCCTTGATAAGATTAAGAGCTACTGGCCTCTAGATTGTCCACTTCCTTCAACACACATACGGTATTCCGAACCCACCGACCTCGAACCGACCTTCACTACGACTACTCATGCATCTGAACCTCAACACTAGTCGGTCGTGTTGACGGTCCTGCCTCACGCGTATCGAGACTTTGGGTAGACGTGTTAGGGGTCAATACCATAACAGGCGGGCATTCCCTAGAAGACTATAATTTCGATCCTACAAGTTCGAGAGGTTGGACGATTCGGGTTTCCCTCCATACACATCAATCTTGCAAGCGCCATGCCTCCCTCAAGGCAGAATACGCCGAGACGTTCTTCCCAAGCCTCACTAGAGCAGCCGTCGAGACTTGAGAATGTGCGAGTAAGCGTACACCAGCTATTTTCAGGACGGTCGAGAGTTGGGACACCACCGAGAAGTCAAACACCCGAGTCTCCTAAGATCCCCCGAATGACTTTGGGATTGGGGAATCTGCCATCCACAAGACTAGTCATTCCATATCTCACAAGGACAAATACGATCAGCTCGCAGAGAAGCAACTCTCCCTTAAACTCTCCCCACTCTTTACGACACCCATACACTACATTGAACGACCGACCTGCTTCGGTGAGCTCTTTGAGGCAAGAGGCTCCACAGCCACCTGTTCCTGCGGCGCAACCTGAGTCTCGAGAACCTCGACGAAGTTCTCCAAGGAGATTTGTTGGTGTAGATCCGGCGGAGCTTCACCTAGCTGAATTAGCTGAGTCTGGCAGACGACGGAGGAGACGGAAGACTCCTAGACCAGCGCGAATATGTCTACCGAAAATAAAGAACAGAAAGATTCGTGCAAAGCTTCTTAGCTGTTTCATTTCTGGAATGGTAAGGAACATTATAAAAGACCTTGAATAAATATACTGACCGTTTCTAGTTCCTTACACTCGTGTTGACCATATATCTTGCATTGGCTCTATCGAATCGAAACGAAAGCCAAGAATTCCACGTCTTACTGATTCTCATCATCTTAATAACGACCATCTTCTTTTGCCATGCTTTAATTCGACTGTGTATGATGATCACCAACCCACCAGACGACACTGAACAAGACCAACGCGCTCTTCCTGCTATGATCGGTCCTGGTGGTTACGCGAACCCGTCGACACCAATTAGGGTCGCATTGGCTCGTGACGAGGAAGCGGCTGGTATTGAGAGCGAGGCCACTAAGCTACCTCCTCCCGCCTATGGTCTCTGGCGTGAGTCTGTGGTATGTTCTCTCGGAACCCATACAAATTATCATTTTCTAACAATTGGGTAGAGAGTTGATCCAAATCGAATATTCTGGCAACGCAACGAAGCAGCTGCACTGGAACGCCAGACTTCTAGATCAGGAGAACGCCCAGCAACAGCCAACAGGCCCCCGTCGTATTTATCGGACGATGGAGTAGACTATGTCGTTGAAGCGGCTCCTCGGTCGATTGCCCCTACTACAAACGTTCCACTGCCACTGCATCCATCAGAACGAGGCAGAACATGGCCCATACAACCTCAATTTTAGTCTCATTGTATAAACATTTCGAGCATTCATTAGCGAGTATAGCGTTTCATCATTGGAGTATGGAGTTTGGGAAATATATATGAACATTACTACCCGCTTGCGGCGCAGCACATATCGGAGTTTAATGCGGGTCTGAATCACGAGATGAAGAAGCTTTGAGCTGTGTGTGGGCTCTATGTATCCTTAGCAGTAAAAGAGATACCTGTTGAGGCCATGAATATAAAGTAGCTTGGATCGGTAGTGCAATCTTCTTTCCATGCAGGTGCTTCGGCTGCTAAGTCGAGATTTGAATTCTAGAACAATAGCGCTTCCTAATCATTCTTCAGGAACAGGAAGAAAGCTTCTAATAAGTAAAGCGGTTTGATCAGAACATCAGATATTTGATGCCATGGACCAGATTCCTGAGCATGTCGAAAAGCCTCCATCTTTGCCCTGCAAGTCGATCTCAGACGCGGAGCGAATCCTCCAATCAACCAATTTGGACTTTCTGGAATTCGTTATTTGGTTCTTTGTAAATTATATGAAGCTGCGTTGAGAACAGAAATGTAGCGAAGGTCTTACTTCAATGTTCTTCATCAGTCAGGACTCCAGTAACCAATAATATGTACAACTCTACATCGACGTTCTACTCACGGTCAGACATTCTTCAACACTCCTGCTAACTTCCGCGGTCCGCATGTCCGACTCTGAATTTCGATCTTGCCCTGTACTCAGGTCTCAAGTCGCTATAATCTTTCCGATACTCGAAACCCCTGAGTAACTCCCAGAGACACGTGGGCGTACAAGGCGTTTCCTCTCAAATACTACGCCGGGTGCAACCATACACACAGCAGCGCACGCCTCGGCTTCCCAAAATCTTCAACACGGGCTGACGGACGGCACATCTACAGAGGATCTGTAGAGTATCGAATAGAGATACAGGAAGAAGCATTTCTCGCATGGCTGGTCCTGGTGGCAGTTCTACGGCACAGAGGCTAGTTACCTACTATCTGCAGCAAAAACAAAATTCGGGAAAAAGGAAGCATCGGGTCTGAAAGGTTTCATAAATATCGGACAATGGAGCTCCCTTTTTTTCGTGGGTTGACTTGACTGCTGCTTTGACTGAAATCCCCTCGACAGAACGTTGCGAATACTTGTCTTCTCGCTCGTATTGTTGCCCCTATTCTCGCTCATACATTTTGGATTTTGGGTACGCCAGGGGCAATAGTTCGCGTCTTTGCTTGAAGGAGCGAAGCTGGAGCGCAAGAGAAGAGATCTTACCGCAGCTCCCCCTAGTTTTCGCCACAGAGCCCAACTCCCGGCCACTCCAACGCTAGCCTATTCAGGCTCAAGCGTGTCCCGACTCACTGAAAGAGTTTTTGGGTCCTTGCGGCTTGTCTTCGATTCCAACAAAGTCACCATTTTGCAGTCTGTCTCGCGACGTCGTACGATACGGAGGGAAGAAGGTAGACGAAGGAAGTTGCAGTTGTGAAGGAAGAAGGATAGCAGGATATCAAGCAGGAAGATCATGTAAGTTCCAATCGACAGCTGGTCCCGCGTCTGGCGCTCCCAACTCCATGTTCCTCGGTGAATTTGCCTGCCTCTCGAAGAGGCGGCACATCTGCTCTCGACCCAAGAACTACCTCGTATGACCGACAACACGTTGCGACCATCATCCCAAAAGCGCTTTCGATACCGATCGCATCCTCAAGTCGCACAAGATCCATGCATCCTGCAGCCTGACGGATGCTGGTCATGCAACGCAATCTTGGTAATCCCCAGTCGTCAAAAACAACCTCATTTCACCATCAGCCCTATCAACATGCCAGTCACCACAGTTGAGGAATGGTTACAGTCCGAACAAACAGATGAGCCACCGCACCGATGCAAGAAGATTGTCAAGGAATGGACGACGGAAGAGGGCGCATTTGTTACTTGCTGTGCTGACGACGGAACACAACAGACACATCGATTAGTCGCCATGTCTTCACTCTCTCGCCGCGCTTGTTACAAGTGTGGTAACGTTGGCCACTATGCCGAAGTCTGCTCCTCTGCTGAGCGCTTGTGTTATAACTGTATGTCACAAATTCCCCACTATGAACTTCAAAGAAATAATGAACTGACAATTTTTCACAGGCAAGCAACCGGGTAAGGATGAACTGCATGCGATCTGCCACGACATACTCTGACATAAGGATAGGCCATGAGTCGAATGGATGCCCACTGCCACGAACTACCGAGGCTAAGCAGTGCTACCATTGCCAGGGTCTTGGACACGTTCAGGCTGACTGCCCAACTCTGCGACTAAGCGGAGCTGGCACCAGTGGGCGCTGCTACAACTGTGGACAACCAGGACATTTGGCTGTAGGTGGATCCGGAATACACTGTTGATGGACAGATGATTGACGGAGAATAGCGCTCTTGCCCAAGCCCAGCTGGACCAGGTCCCATCCCAGGTGCTGGCCGTGGTGCTGGTGCTCCCCGCGGTGGATATGGTGGTGGATTTGCCCCTCGTGGAGGATTCGCAGGTGGACCTCGCCCCGCTACTTGCTACAAGTGCGGAGGACCCAACCACTTTGCCAGAGATTGTATGTTGTTGTCTGGTAATCGTCTGAGCTGTACTGACGTGTATCTCTAGGCCAAGCTCAAGCCATGAAGTGCTATGCTTGCGGCAAGCTCGGACATATCTCTCGCGATTGTACCGCTCCCAACGGTGGTCCTCTCAACACTGCTGGCAAGACTTGCTACTCTTGCGGTGAGGCTGGTCATATTTCTCGTGACTGCCCTCAAAAGGCTACCAACGGCGACCTTTCCGGTGATGTTGCTGATCTCGGTGTTGCCCCTGTTGTGGCACCAGTTGCTCCCGTAGCATAGATCCTCTGGGATCGCCACAGTTCGATAGGCCTCGATGAACTATCGATCACCAGTGTGGATAATTGATCATCGTTTCTTACTTGTAATTTGGACAGCAATGGATTTCCCCCCGCGCTCGTTCTCGGTATACAGCATACGAAGAGAAATCATCGACATTTTTCAGCAAAATTCACGGATTGCTTCGAGGCGCCTGGTCTTCTAAAAAGCTTATTGATCTTCATTTCATACCTTACGAACTGGCAACCCGGTAGATACCAACCAAACGACGTTGCACCCTTAATTCTGTGGTTGGCAAATAGACATGTTGTTGTCCTAGGCTAATTTTAGGGACTCAACACACTTGGATCAATCCACATGGAGAGGCACGATGACGATGACAATGCACGCAGGTAGAGAGGGAAGTTGACGGGCGATGGAAAAGGGTAGATGGATGATGGGAGAGTGGTTGGGAGAAAGACCGTCGATAGCAGCGTGATACATCATCAATGCTGAGTCGTTCATGAAAGTATTCTATGAACACCCGCCCCCGCACCTTACCTCCGTTGATTGGCTTCGTGACTCTGCTCTGCTCCCCAACTCGTTGCTTACCAGCTTTTTGCACACCATGCCTCTGCTTCTTTAGACCCCCTCGAGTTTCTTTGCCTGGTGATGAATTGCTAGCGCTACAAGTGACATTGGAATGATGTAGAGCTATTGTTCTGGCAGGCCTCCATGCTTTCGAGGCAGGAGAGCTGGCATATTGCAAGGTTGACCTGGTATCATGCACACCTCAGGAGTATCACGTGGCAGACATAGATGCTGCGGGAATGACTTCATTATGCTGCACGAGCAGCCTTCTTCGCTGCATGGGACCGATACTTCCACGTACAAGATATAGTGGTATGGCCCTACAACAGAGACGCCGTCCTACAGAAGTTTTTCTCGGGTTGATTCCACGTGCCTACCCGTTTTGTGCTCCTCGAGCCCCTCCGCCTTAGTCCCCCACAGTCAGCTTAGCTTCTTCTTGCCAAACACCGCTGCAGTATTTCATTGAATTTCCCCTCCTTTCATCCTCATTTTCTCTTTGATCAACATCACATCACAAACTTCACTTCCCAACTCAGTCTCTCAATGCTCAACCTCCAGGACTGGAACTTCATTCAAGTCCTTGCCTCAATTATCGGAGTGAGCGTCGCCTCAGGTCTGATCTTCTGCATCATCGCTGCCTGGGTCCTGCCCGACGACGACGACGAGCCTCGCTGGGAGCGCTGGGAGAATTAACATCTGCTATACCAATCTTCTTCCCATACTTATCTCACAGCACTTACTAAACTTCATAGCGGCTGCGGTTCCCGCCACCACCTGCTTCATCGCTAATCTTTGTGACACGTCCACACTTCATTGAAATCTATCATCTTACTCTCTACACTCGCGCAAACATGTCTGTCTTCGATGAATGCGATTGGGTAGGTGACCTTAGAATGCTCATCATCACCGTAGCTGACTCTGCATAGTCGACGATCGTCGACATCGACGAGTTGCAGTCTCATGGTGAGTCTTCATTCCATCCCCAAAATGTGGATGGTAGCTAATGCTTGCAGGTATCAATGCTTCTGACATCTCCAAACTCAAGGCTGCCAACATCGTGACTATTGCGGTAAGTGTCGCGAATGTCTGTTGACAAAATTGGCAATTCTAATCACCAAGCAGACTCTCGTCGGCACTCTGTCAAAGAAACTCCTCAAGATCAAAGGTTTCTCTGATACCAAGGTCGAGAAGATCAAGGAGGCTGGCAAGAAGCTTTCGGTGAGTACTCGAGACACTACATGACACTCATACTCATATTTTTCAGCCTACTTCTGGCTTCATGACTGCGGCGGAGCTCGCTCAACTCCGAAAGCGCTGTGTCAGGATCTCTACTGGTAGCAAGCAACTCGATGCTGCATTGAACGGGTATGGTTACCTGCCTGTTTCTGCAACATTTTGCTGACTCTAGGTAGTGGCTTCCAGACTATGAGCATCAACGAGGTTTATGGAGAGTTCAGTGAGTCTACCGCCTGTCAGCAACCGAAATCAATCACTGACGCGTTTTCAGGATGTGGCAAGACTCAACTAGCGCATACATTGGCTGTCGTCGCTCAGCTTCCAAAGGAGATGGGTGGTGCTGAAGGCAAAGTTGCGTATATTGGTTGGTCTGTACCCAATTTCTCTCGAGCTGCCTAACAGAAGCTAGACACTGAAGGCACCTTTCGACCAGAGAGAATCATGGAGATTGCTGAGCGATTTGGCGGTAGGTCGCACCACAAAGTCGATGCTTCAATGACACTGCTAACATATTCAAGTCGATCCTGAGCAGGCTTGTGAGAACATCTCGTATGCTCGTGCTCAGAACACCGAGGTAAGTCTTAAAATTGCTCTCATAGATGCAACACATTGACTAACAGTCATCCAGATGCAAATGGAACTCCTCGAAGGACTTGCTCCCAACTTCGCAACCAACGAGTACCGTCTGCTCGTCATTGACAGTATCATGGCTCTCTATCGAACAGACTACACTGGCCGCGGAGAACTTTCTGAGCGGCAGCAAGCTCTAGGTTTATTCCTTCGCCGTTGTGCAATGATGGCGGAGGAGTTCAATCTTGTTGTTTTCATGGTAGGACACTCTACTTAAATTTATCATACACTCACTAACTATACTGCAGACTAATCAAGTCATGTCAGATCCTGGAGCGAGTGCGATGTTTGCAGGAGTTGATGGTCGCAAGCCTGCCGGAGGTCATATCCTTGCGCATGCTTCTACTACTAGACTTCTTCTTCGCAAGGGTCGTGGTGAGGAGCGAGTTGCTAAGATCATGGACTCCCCCGGTAAGAATTTCGACCTTGCATACACTGCAACAGGGTGCTGACAGTAACACAGACTGCCCTGAACGTGAGGCTACCTATATCATCACCACCGGTGGCATCAACGATCCCGAGAAGGCTTGATCGATTCAATCATACCTAGTCAGATTCTTCCTCGCATTTCGCTCAAATCTTCGTAATGACTTACGAGCCACTTTTACTGTCCAGTCATGACTTGTGACGAAAGGATAGTACATGTACATTTGCATATCAAGGAGCTCAGGAGTTGCTGTTGGAAACAGGATGATACCCCTTGGCTTAGCTTCAATAGCTTGTATATCGCGATTAGATTAGATTAGATCTCGGCTATAATTTCTTGCTTCGAAAAAGTTCCGCTCTTCAAACATCTCCAACCTCCATTTCTCTCCACGCCCATTGTGACCATTCCCAGCCTCCAACAATCATCTGGGACCCTGATATCCTCAATCGCAATGTCGCAAATAGGCCCCTACACAATCCTCCCGCTCACCATTCCCCCAACCCCCGCATACGCAAAACCAACAACCCACACCCTCTACCTGCGTCCTCACACCCCAAAAATCCCCACCGCAGACGACGCACAAAGTCTCTTCCTCGTAAACGTCCCAATCGATTCTACATCTGCGCATCTGCGCGCAGTTTTCTCTTCCTTTTTAGGTGCGGGGAAATTCGAGAGTTGCGCTTTTGAGCATGAGCGGAAACAGGCTGGCAGTGAGCGGTTGCTTGTGCAGAAGAGAGGTGCGGACGCGAATGGGAAGAAACGGAAACGTGGCCAAGAAGAGGAAGCCAGGGGAGAGGTAGAACTGCCGAAGGTGTGGGATAGGGACTTGAGACGGAGTGGAAGCACAGCTGTCGTTGTTTTGGTGGATGAGAAGAGTGTTGAGCTTGCTCTCAAAACGATTCGCAAACTTCATAAGAAGGCTGGGAAAGCGAAGGAGGGTGTGTGGCCTGTTTGGGGTGAGGGCGTTCCTGAATCGGAAAAAATTATGGGCAGTAAACGATACGCCCTTCATAACAAAATGAAATATCCGGATCCAAGAGAACTTCAGCAAAATATCGACGCATTCATGACCCTCTTCAATGACCAGGAATCCTCCCGCGCTGCTCTAGCGAAAAGAGCAAGGAATGAACCAGATGAAGATGGATTCATCACCGTCACGAGAGGAGGAAGAGTTGGACCAGCGAGGGCAGAGGAAGTAGAGAGGAAGAGAGTAGAGATGGAGGAGAAAGAAAGAAAGAAAAGGGAGGGGATGGAGAAGGCGGGTTTTTACAGGTTTCAGACGAGGGAGAGGAGGAAAGAACAGCAGGGGGAGATGGTCAGGAAGTTTGAGGAGGATAGGAGGAAGGTTGAACAGCTTAAGGCTAGAAGGAGGGGGAAATTCGTCCCAGAAAAGTAGGATGAAGGAATTTGGAGGGATCGATTCCGTTTGGGTCTTGAGGCATTGTGGATGGTGGGATTGTCTTGATGACTAAAGAAGGTATGTGCGCTTTTCTTACTATTAGAGGTCACAGAGAGAGAACAAATGATGATGCCGCGGGGCCATAGAAGCTCTCCTCTTCGTAGGTCCAATTCCTACGTTGAAAGGAAGGCGATGCCTACAAAAACCGCAATAACAAATCTTCTCAAATTTTCTGAAAGTTCTCATTTACATTTCGAGTTGTCGTCTTAAAGAGGGAGGGAGATATTTGCTGACTTTCTTGTGAGGTGTTAGGGAATTGCTGACTCAATATCTGTTCAGCTCGTAGTGTGGATGTCGGGCAGAGAGTCGGGCAGGGGCAAAGAGATCCTTGTGGGGTTGGTTGAGGCAGTTGGTCTTGAGTACGGCTCAGTGAGGAGTTACGAAGATACCCTTGGCAATGTGAATTAGGACTTGGCTATACAAAAGATCCAAGTGAGAATCAAGAACTCGGCATCTGAATGCCGGACTTGGTGTCAATCTCGTCATATTGGTGCATATGTGCCATATACCAAAGCTACTGCCTCTGTAAGGTTATCAAAAGCCAATGTTTCCTACGTACTTTTCATCTCCTGTCCATCGTCCAAACATTCCTCTTTTTGCGAATCGTTATCCAAGTCCCTATCCTTAGCTCATATCTCAACTCCCCAATGCCAGATCCAACCCACCCTCTCCTCATACCAACTTCAAGCAAACCACCTCAAAAACCAGTTAACAGCCTGCGTCTCCGCTTGATCCGCATACTCCATCTGGACCTTATCATCTTTCATCGTGCGAACAGCAAACCCATGCTTCGCCCCCTCCAAAACATTCACCTCATGATCCCCCTTCATCTTAACCTCCAAAATCTCCTTCATCGTATAAACCTCCTTCTTAGTAATCGCCATGTCCACATCCCCCACCGCACAACTCAATGGCACACTGATCTTCTCAATATCGCCCGGAACAGACAGCATCGAAGGATGAGCGATGAATGCACAGTCGATTAATGGGGAGAGGATATTGGATGTTAGTTGGGAGGAGTGAGGGTGCACGCGGGAGGAGGGAGTGTCGTGAGCGAGGAGGACGGTGTATTTTCCGCCCCAGCAGAAGCCCGCGGCGGCGATTTTTAGGTTGTTCGTTTCGTATGGGGGAGGAGAAGTTCGTAAAGCCTGAATGAAAGGGAATATTCTAGGTTTGACGACGGAGGCACGGTTGGAGATGAAGAAGGGGATTGCCACTAATTTGCTGTCAGCACTTTTCTATTAAGCTTTTGTGGAAGAAGAAATTATGGAAATGGGTTGTAAAAGATCTCAGGGGAGCTGGATGTTCTTACTGCTGGCTGCTCGGAGGACGTAGAATGGTTTGTAGAGGAGGGTGGTGAGCCACGAGGCGGGGGTCATGATTTTTTCCATGAGGGAGAGGGCGAGGGTTGGCATTGAATGGCCTAAATAGAAGAGGTCAGCATATGAGTATTTCAGATTCTCAAGGTAGAGAGGGGTGTGAATGTCCAGAAGGAGGAGAGGAAGCGTACCACCCATAAAGTCTGGAAGGTAAACAATAGCTGAAGCTCTCTGAGCATATTTATCGCACAGCAGACGACTGTTCACAAACTCCCAGCCAAAAGCATCTGGAATATAAACAACAATCCCTTTTGGAGTCGTTCCTTCTGGTGGATTGGCAACATAAGTTGGGAGACCATGAATGGTTGTAACTGTTCCTGTGGGTGTGCCTTCGTGGACGTCGCCGCGGAAGCAGTCTGCGCAGGGTCCTCCAGACATTTTGAAGGGTCAATTGAGTTGTCAAAGATACTGTACTTGGGTTCAAGGAGATAGTTGTGAGACAGAGATTGGAAGGAATTGAGGATGGTGATGTTGTTTGGCCAAGCTCGAGGATGCAGCTCTTATCGATTTTGATAGGGACGGCTCGGAGTTAGGCTTTCTCCGGCGATCTTCACAGGGGCTGCACTCCGTTGTGGGGTGCTGAAGCGAGCACTTGTGGTCACTGCGTTTGCACCCCACTCCTGCTCTCTCTTAGGACGTATTTCTCCTGTCCGAAAGTCGACAGTACAGTACGAGTATCTATTGTCAAGTGGCGTGATCTCTTTCTATGCGAATTCATTGTTTTAGGTCTCGCGGAACATTCATGACGTTCGAAAACAAACTTTTGGCTTTCGTACGTGGTGCAGGTTATCAGATGTTTCGAAATCATATGACTTCAAGATGACAGCTGCAGAGTCTTTCGGTTGGCTAATTATCAATCGACCATTTAGCCTCGATTTCCATCTATTCTCTATTGGCGTATTGCGGGCCTCCGACACCTTGCCCTAGAGCTTGCAGAGAAATAGACTGTCCAAAAACAGCTGTCATGCTCATGCCTTCCCTCGAGGATCTCTGTCAAATGTTTAAAGTCTCCTTTAAACAATGAATGAAAGAATGTCTTTGAAAGTATTCAAACTAGAATAGGGCAACAAGGCTATCTCTGATTGCCAGTTGTAGGCAGGTAATCTGACTTGAGAAATTTTCTCATCCAGTTGAACTGTGAACAAGAAGTTGTTATCAATCTTGGGAATCATACAAAATGTGTTCTGTATTTCTCTTACATATCGCCTCCATGATGAATGTCCGCTTGCGCCTAATATATCAAGGTGGTTTTCTCGCATATCGTCACTTCCAATGTCCAACTCTGACTTCGCTTTCAGCCTGCTCCACATTCACACTCTTGTCATAGATCGATTGTTCAGCTCAAGTCCGAATTTGAAATTTCGAGTTCTGCTGCATTTCAAATATCCCACGTTGTAGTTGCAAGTTCCTTCCTTAATACCTTACTATCACAGCAGCCGATTCCTTTCACATTACCTGCTAGATATACAACATCGCCCGCACTACTCTCTGCAACGTATAAGCGTACTCCACAACAAAGAACATTCGCATATCGACATACTCGTTGGTCTTTTGTCTTTTGAGCTGGCCGCCTTTACATACACTTCGACACAAGTCGAAAATATTTTGGTTTGTTATGCCTCATCGTTCAATCATGGCCTCGTGGTTCTCGCAAACGTACCAATGCACTTGCCACGCACCTCTACTTACAACACCATCTTTCTCCCTCTCTTCTGCGATCATTGGTAGAGCATTCTTACCCATCGCAGTAGCCACCTTCCTTATACACTTCATCCGAAAGAAACGCATGGATCCACTCGCTCAGCACACTGCGCGTATGAGCCGTTTGGGCACACAATTGAAAGCGCTGATGGCGTTGGGGAACTCGCCTGGAATTTATGAGGCTTATGATGATGGATGGAAGGTTAAGGAGCATATCTTGCTGCGTTCGAAAATATTGACGGAATGGACGAGGATGGACGCTTGCCTCTCGATACGATGTAACTACTGGCTGCGTATATGGTGATCGGGGGGAAAGCTATTTGACTTCGATGGGGCATGGAAATTTACCAGAGGTTGCGTCATTAACTCTAAGTTAGAGGGTAATTCGTGATGTAGTGGTGTCGACGCCTGCGGTCCAGGGTAGGACAGAGACCCGAGCTGCCGCACCGCGTTGTCAATCTCTCAATCTTAGGAGGACAATGGAGAAGACTTGAGTGTGCTGAGACATTCCCTGCTATAAACTGTCTCAATATTGGCCAACTACCGTTCTTTATGACAGAGAGCTGCCGAGAAAGTCCAGGCAAGCCTGAGATATCGAGAACTCATAACTCATTGACAATCTGCTCACTCCTCCACACATTTCGACATTCCCAAAGCCATATGATTGTCACTGGATGCAAGAGTGTCCTCTGATACCTCCCTTCCTTGTTGCACTCGTCTTTTTGTGTGTTCTCATCACCATTGCCGGTCTCGCTTGCCTCCTTTCTAAGCGAGCCTTGGCTCGCAAAATGATTGAACAACAACAAAAATAAAATAAAAAATACTGTAATAATAGCCACTCGAAATAGCAAAAACAAGAACCCTCGATTTCGAGGTGGGTTCTTGAAAATCCCTCGGTGTCGATTGGGATTTTTTTTCGTTGTGGCGTGTGCTCTCGCTTTTGAGCTCGGGGCAGGCGATTTTCTCTTCTTTGTTGTTAAACCACCTCTTGCCGGCTCAGTGTCCTGATCTACTGCCTAATAGATTGCGTCTGGCTCGGTTGTGCTGAGGTTTTGCTTATTTAAATCTATATGGGTTTTAGCGGGATTGTGGGCTTGGAGTATATCTCGGATGAGGGTGTGTTTAGTGCGGGGTATTTGTTGACGCCTTGGAGTTAGGGATGACGTGTGAGAAAGGGACCCGACGCGTCTTATCGTAAATGGGAGCTCTTAAGAGGATCCTAGGAACATTTTGGGAGTCTACAATCTTCTCTGTGCTTATGAGAATACTTGTTCTGCTAATTTTGCGGATGCAAATTTTATTTTCATCAACTCCTGCTTTCTTTCCAGTTACTAGATTAACTCGCTCACAAGTATTACACCTTCATCTTTTACAAGGACTTAATGTCCCTCTGGGCATGGAAGATTACAAACATTGTCGGGACCATTCTCGTTTGCCAAGTTTGAAGTCAAGATCGCAGGAGAGCTTGCCAACACAACAGCCCACTTGATGGGAATTACTGACCTCGAGTGATGACGCCTCATACACCAGCATCTCAGTTCAATCAGAGCTCCTGGATTAATGTCTTGCGCCCATCGAGACATTGACTAAACAACATGGAAGCCCATCGCCATACCTGTCCCTGCGTGCCATAATATGTGGCAGTGAAAGAACCACAGTCCTGGATTATCAGCACGAATTCGAAGAATCACATACCCTCGTCTTGGAATATGGACTGTATCCTTTAATGGCGGATCAATCAAATTAGGCTCTGGATACGTGAGTGCGGCGTCAGAGGGGAGGTCGAAGGGATTGTAGGTTCGGTAACCGGCTCGACGAGGGAAGGCGTGGCGGGTAAGGACGTAGAAATCATACCCATGCTAAAAGAAGTGGTTAGGTCACACTTGGGAGGTATGTGGAGAGGGAGTGTACTAAATGGAATGGATGTCCAGCATCCTTGTCGAGATTGTTGACGATGATGTCGACCCATTCTCCGTTCCCGACTATCTCGGGCATGAATTGATGCTCGTCCCATTCTCCTTTTGGTAGAGAGAGAAGGGCTGAAGTCTGAGGAGCCCAGTTTGTGTGATTCATGTAACCCATTGGCACGTGGTCGTAGTGTGCGAGCATCTCAATGTGTGTGTAGATGAGGAGAGTTTGGTTGACTGTTGCTGGCATGGGTTGCTGCTGAGCGCTGCGGGCCGTTGGGAGATCGAATAGGGTTGCCGATGTTTGCCCTTCTGGGCTCGTTTGAGAAAGCCTGGCGGGCGAGATAATTTGAAATGCTTGGCTTGGTGTCAATGCTGGATTTTGCATAGTAAAGAGTCTGTGACGAGGTCAGCAAGTGGAAGGAAGAGAAAGCCCAAGGCACATACTCCTCGTCGAGAATTATAGATATGTTCGCTGCAGTGGTAGAAGAGATGATGATGTCGACTCGTTCGCCTGGATAGAGAATGCCGATTCCTGAGGCAGTGATGGGTTTGATTGCATTGCCGCCGTCAATCTGGACGACATCCATGTGACCATGGGGTAGAGAGATATTGAGTCCTGCCATAGCTCTATTCGAGAGATCATTAGAGTCGATGAATGTCCTAGTTTAGGAGGGAGAGTAATACCCAGTATTCACAATTCGAAGTCTTGTCCTTTCATCTTCTAAACTCAAAGATGGACGTTGAACGAACTCGCAGTCTACAGGTCGGGATGGGACAGCCATCGAGCAATCAAAAGCACCTAGGCCATTGATCAAAAGAGAGTCTGGGACAGGCTTGAAATGTCAGCAATTCCTGGAAGATATAGACATGAACCAAATACCTCGTGTCCTGAGCTCATGAAAGTGAGATAGCTCGCTTGCACATCTACTGCCGATCGGTGGTACCAATCTCCTATGAGGAGAAGCTGCTCATGATCGTAGTTGTATATTTCGGATTCTACATCAATCTCTGTGATTGGCTTGTGGATGACGAGACCACCATAGAGGCCGTCACTTCGCTGAAGCTCAGAATGCGAGTGGTACCTGTAAAATGTTCAGCGGAAGATGAGACATGAAGATAGCAGCGAGGATAGTAGCCTTACCAGAATGTTCCAGCTTGCGAGCTTGAAAGTTCAAAGCGATATTTGAACTCTTCTTCAGCAGGGATAGCATTTTGAGTGATGCCAACAACACCATCCATTTCATTTGCCCCTATATGATGATGAGCTTTTAGCTTCAGTGCAGTCCAGCACAAGCTTACCCTTCATATGTAATCCATGAAAATGAATAGCAACGCCTTCTTCATGTCCAAGGCGATTAGAGACAACGATTTCAAGTGTGTCTCCTGAGCGAGCTTCGATTGTCGGCCCAGGGAATTCATCTGCCAGTATGGTAAGCAAAGTCATATGAAGAACTGATGAATAAATAACTACCATTGATGAGATACACGAGTTTACGCACACCATCTGGGTACCGATATCCCTTTGTTATATTCCACTTACGAGTGATAGTCGTTGGAGCACGGTGACTGTGGTCTTCCGGGTGAAGAGTGATGCCGAGATCACGTGTACTCTCGGTGTGTCCATTGGTGAGATTGGACAGAAGAGCCGGACGAAGATTCCAGTACTTTTGATACGTGAGGATAAACAATGCAGTACTAGATAACAAGAGAAGAAGCAAGACAGAGGTCGCTGCTCTTCCGAGACGCTTTCGTGGCCAGGTATTGTCACATGCCATGGCTCTTTCTCATTTGCCTACCCCAATTTGAACATCGTTGAAATTGTATGGATCAACTTCCGGTTCGAGCAACAAGAGAACTGGAGCGCTCGAAGTTGTCAAGATGCTTAACACTTCAATAATTTGCAAATAGCGGCTTTGAGTTCTCGTGCGAAAAGGAGTATGGATAGGCCCGAACTCCGAGCCAAATAAATGCAATTGCTGCTCTTTGAATGTAAGAGTTGGGGCCACAGCTCGTAGTACACTTAAGCGAAATACACTAAAATCCCAGTTTTTATTTACTTTTCAAAAGTGTATATCAATTTTATGTTTAAATATATTTATTTAACTTTTAAAACTATAATAAAACTTTATATTAAATTATATATATATATTTTTGTAATTTTAATTTTATTAAAAATTAATAAAATTAAACGTTATTAAAATGAATTTAATTTGAAATTTTTAATATTTTATACGAATTTAAGCGATTTTGTATAAAAACACTAAAAATTTCAAATTTAACTCATTTTAATAGCGTTTAATTTATATAAATAATATAAAATACGTAAAGTTTTTTTAATATTATAAAATTTGAAATCTTTTTATTATTAAATAATAATAATAATATTTTTTAAAAAGTAAGTAAAAACGGGATATATACTTCCAGAACTTTTTTTGGCCACCCAGTCACGCATGCTGATGCATAGAGAAACATTAATAAAGTGTTGTGATAAGGCTGAGAAGGGATGTCAATCCTACCAGCTTGCGGCCTTCCCCCTTTCGGAACCCTGCATCGCTTGCTTCAATCGAGTCGTAACTCTTCTTTCTCCATCGTCTCACCTCCCTAATACATCGAAGCTTCATGCAATGCTAATGTACAAAGGGTCATGAAAATGGTTCGCGTGGCCCCTACGCTTGATGTCTGCAGCCGGCAGTTGAGACCGTGCTCTCCAAATGACCGTTGATTGGAGAAGCTACCGTTCAGGAACCAGGAACAATTCGGGGCCTGCATCAGGCTTATATTGATTAAGCGTCGGATGAATAGCGAACTTCGCGGATTCAGCCAATGGACATGTCGTTCGCCCACCCATCTCAAGCCCACCTTCGAGCATAATCTCAACAATGAAGCAATCCAGACCCGCTGTGAGCGGCTCATCGGCTCTCTCGGTTCACTCCTTGCCCTCCCTATGGCAGACCTTGATATTGAATGTCTGAAATAGAATTGCTTTTACTGGGTGCAGCAATGTCGAAGTCTATGATAGCTCTCGTTCTGAGGACGTGCTCCAGTTTTGGGTTGCGCTGAAACTGATGCGAATGCGCTCTCAAATGAGAAGGATCATTTCTTTAGAGATCGCCAGACATAAGTGATTGGATACCGACCTCATAGTCCGCGAGATACAACCTCCTCTTCATCATTCGCATAGCCTCTTCGCCTGGACACCAGCTGAATACTTCCGACGCCGCGGGTACTAAAAGTTGAGCTGGACAAGATGGTTTCTCAAACTTTGAAGACAATATTGCTGTCTATGGCCGCTGTGGTCTCCGCTGGCAGCCTCAAAGACATCAAACATGTTGTCCTCTTCATGCAAGAGAACAGAGCATTTGATCATTACTTTGGTACTATGGCCGGAGTGCGCGGCTTCTCTGATCCCAATGTCCAATACAATCCTAGCACAGGCCTGAACACATTCCAACAGTAAGTGTCCCATCACCTTTCGGACACCTACCTTTTCATCCTTGCTGAGATAGCGAACAGAAAGGTTAACTCTGGCTTGTCAACTCTGGCCACCTCTTTGCTCCCATTCTACATCAACTACCTCGGCGGTGCAAACTGGACAGCAGCCTCGCAATGTGCAAGTGGTGGCAGCAACTCGTGGTTCAATAATCACCTCGCATTGAACGGAGACTTGAATGATCAGTGGGCTTGGGACAACACCGCAATGTCCTGGACTCACTTCAAAAGACAAGATCTCCCTCTCCATTTTGCTCTTGCCGAGGGCTGGACGTTGGCCGACATGTACCAGGTAAGTTCGGAATTCGTTCAACCACGCTCACACAAGGCTCTTATCCTTCCTGGCCCTTGCGTCCAATCGATTCTGTAACGAGCAGAGCACTCATTCCCCTTTATTTTCGCATAGCCAAATATGTGTGCAATCTTTCCGTACCAATAGTCACAAAATTTTGATCTAAATTCTGATCGTGTTATCTCTCAAATAGGAGGGCGTCATTGCATCTACCTCTCCAAACCGAGTGACGTGGATGAGTGGATCCATCAATTGTCCTGGTGGACCTCAAACTCCCGACCAAGGAGGTATCGTGACAGACAACAGTGAAGGACCAGGTAAGGCAATCCTGTACACAACACGAGTCAACAAACTGACAAGTATCCAAAGGCTGCGAGTCTCCAGGACTCAACTGTGAGCCTCTATACTGGAAGACCGTCCCCGAGTTTCATCAAGACGCAGGTGTTTCATGGATGGTCTACCAAGACGAAGACAACTTTGGAGATGATCTCTTGATTGACTCCTTCTATCAATACCAGAACGCACCAGCTGACTCTCCGCTCACGATGTATGGCGCTTCATACCCTGGCTTGGACAAGTTCTACTCGGATGCAGCTGCTGGAACTCTTCCGCAGGTTTCTTGGATTGTTGGACCAGCTGAGTTGAGTGAACATGCGACGTACGGACCCCAGGATGGTGCGTGGCTGCAGAGGAAAATTGTTGAGGCGGTCACGAATGGTGCTGCTTACAACGAGACTGTGTTAATGATCTCTTATGATGAGAGTGGAGGATGGGGAGATCATGTTACTCCATTCCACTCTCCTTCTGGAACAGCTGGAGAGTGGATAGAGGATCCATATAAAGCTGTCAACTACACATACACTGGGCCTGGGTTTAGGGTACCCTTCACAATCATCTCACCCTGGACTCGTGGAGGTCATGTCTTCACCGAGCACGCTGACCACATTTCTCAAATTCTGTTTATGGGTAAGCTTGATGTCCAGAGTATAAGAGAACAATTACTCACAGATTTGTACAGAGGAATGGCTCGAAGCACTTGGATACAAAGGAGTCCGAACAACAGAAATCCCCGCTTGGCGACGAGCACACATGTCTAACCTCGTCAGCGCCTTTGACTTTGAAAACGTGAGTTTCAAACTCCCCGCTACATACAACCCTCTAACACAACCGCAGCCCGACTACTCCATTCCTTCCCTCCCCGTGATCCCAACACCCTCCACCGACTCCTCAGGAAAGTACAACGCCGCCTCCGTCTGCGAAGCCCTCTACGGCCACTTCGGGCCCCCAATTCCTTACGGACCCGAAAACGAAGCCCTCGACCCCTCAACTCTTAGCGAAGAAGGCTTTAAATCCACGCGCGGCTACCTTACTGAAGGCCGATACCTGGTGTTCGAGATGAATGGCTACGCTCTTACTAACCCTTCTCCTAAAGCTACCCAGTTCACTGCCACCAAAGCCACTCCTACCCATAGTGATATTCATCAAAGATGGGTAGTGCATGCGATGGGAGGGACGGCGACGGATGGTGGAAGTGGAGCGGGGAGATTTAGTGTGAGTAGTGCGTTGGATGGGAGGTACGCGAAGAGCCATTCTAGTCTGAGACGGGGAGCGAGTGATGCGGAAACGTATATGATTGAGGATTCGGGGAATGGGAAGGGGTATACTTTGGTAAAGGAGAATGGGAAGTTTTTGACGATTGATAGGAATGGGGTGGTGGATACTGTGGTAAAGGCACCTGCGGTGGGGTGGAAGATTTGGAGTGTTACTTATCAGAAGTGAGAGCACGGAAGGAGAGTGGTGCCGTGGGTAGATTATAAATGATCCTGGATTTGGATAACGAAATATAATTAATTCTGAGAACGATGGCAAAGTGTACCGGAGAAAGACTTTGGTTCTGATATGCGGACAGGCGATTATGCGGAAGAACGTCAGCCACAGCGGCATACTCGGGTCCGGATAACTCATCTTCGGGTAATTGTACCCGGCGAATCGCTCCGGTATGGACCCCCGCCAACACCCGCAGGGCCCTCGGATCGCTTGCAGGTGCACACATGACCTAGGCATGTGGTAACGCTAGCTAGCTCGTTCCACGTCTTAATTCTATTATACCTTAACATTTTCGAATTTTCTGGCAGCAGTGTCAAGTCTTGTAACATCTTCCTCTGGCTTCAGGATGGATTACATCAAGAGACTATTTGTCCTCTTGAGACAAAGAACAGAACTGTTTTCTCGACACCCCGCTGTGCATAGATCAAATCCGCTAGAAAACTTTCCTTTGGCCAAGCTCCCAATTGAGCTACTGCAACAGATTGCCAACGATCTTCTTATCGCATTAGCCGCATCATTTTCTCTCTCTTGTTGGCACATTCATCTTTTGATCGAGACTCAGTACCTTGAGAACCTAGTGGCCTCGAATCACGAAACACTGGTGTTCTTGAAGCTTTTAGAACATGATCTTTAGAACCACATCGTTTGTAATTCTTGCAGAAAGCTGCATAGGATATAAGATGCCAGGAAATACACGGAGAACGGTCAGCACGTATTGTCAGTAGGAGAGCTAGATTGTCTCTCCGATGGTAGAGAGGCAATGGTTACACAGTATATTCACGAGAATTTCAGCACTACCACCACCTTGGTTACGATGCTCAAAGCCGCAAGCTCTTGAATCTTCTGTCTAGAGAATTCTGCACACACGCCTGGACACCTTGGTTCAAAAACAAAAAGCGGAATGTCAGATAAAAAATGGTTCTCTGTTCACCTGCAAACGAATAGCTTTCCACGGTAGGTGAGCAGGCGTCGAGTGAGACTCAATACACTTCTGGATATGCTCGCATCTTGAACTCAAATCAGCAAGGCGGCCTCCTAGTCTCTGCATCACAACATCATACCCTCTCTCAACGGAGGAGAAATGGTCAGTGTTACTGCATTGCGAGAACAGCACTAAGATAAAGAAGACATCGTGGGATCTCTGCTCGGAACCTCAGCAATGTCGATATTATCGAACTGAATATAATGCTGGTATCAAGCACGATAATAGTTGTAGTATAAAATTCACAATGACGATCTGGAAAGATCTTGGGCAAGGGCCTGAGTCTGAAGAATGGAAAGAGCATTTCCCCCTTCAGGACCGGCTATTATTTCCACAACCAATTCAGTTCCATGGAGAATAGCTTCCATCTTCGAATGAAGGGGGAGGAAGTTGGCTGGAGATGAAGTCTCATAGTTCTCAGTGGGGGAGCCTGAATTCTGTAATCCATGAACTTGCGGATTTATGAATAATTGATTGCTACCAATTTCGATGAGAAATTCAGAAATTATGCAACAAAAACAGACAATACCGTCTCAGTAGTAGCAAATTGCGTATAAGGTTGAAAATGTGATACCAAAGGGGTTCAAGTACAAGAGGAGAAGAGCGAGAAGACTCTTGAGCAGGTTTCCCTTCGTAAATTCGGAGTTTAAGCAGCTACTTGAGTCGAGTCATGAATGATAGTAATTCGTCTGAAGATGAGAGCAACAACCTTTTTCTGCATGAGCAGGCTGCATGAGCTAGGATTTGGTGCTGACATGTGCGGGTGTCGCCTTGCAGGCTGCCAGGAAAAGGAGGCTAATGCAGGGGACTCACTACCGACAACCAGTCTCCGATAGCTTCATCGCTTCCGACGAGATACGGAACATCAGACTCGGTGATGAAAAGGAGTGGCAAAGCAATATGCTGCTGGAAATCCAGAATGATAACCTCGGCTAACCTCGACGCCACGGCACTTGCTGCAGGAAGGTGGGGAGGAAGCTCTTCAATTCAAAGAACATCCCATGAAACTCAAATCCATTTGAACAAAATCCGTTAACTCCGATCAATTTATGAATTTCGAAAAGGTTTCCGAACTCTCGTGATATCGCATCGGCTTTTCCACCTGCCGTGACAACGCAAGCAACCCCGATCGGCCGAAAAAAAAGTTGCGCTAGACCCTTAGACCCCACCACTCATAACGACATCATCACTCCATAAATTTTAAACTAGACGCCGATAAACGCCCAACCCAACACCAGCAAAGCAATTGGAGAGAACAATAGAAAAGCCGGCGGATATCGGTGTTAAGATAGGCCTTCGAAGGTGTTAAAAGTAACTTATCTGCGAAAAAAGTGGCTCCTCGTGCAGAAGGGCTTAAGTTATTCCCACTTGATGCAAGGATACGGTTTACGGTGAAGAGAGTTTGTCACCGATTGCGTAGGTGGACTTGGATACGTATATGTGGTTTCAAGAAAGCATATATTAGCTATGGCTCCCACGAAAGTTCCAGCTTCAGCAGCTACTGAGAGAATTCTTTCACTCACAAATCATTTTAAAGACTCGTTGAATCTAGCAGACGATTTAGAGAAAGCGAAGATGTCGGCTCCGTATAAGTTTCAGGGATGGATGGGTATTGATAAGGATGCCACGAAGGGAAAGATGGTGTGGCAGGAGTATGAGCCAAAGACTTGGACTGAGGATGATGTTGATATCAAGATCACTCACTGCGGAGTCTGCGGCTCGGATATCCATGTTTTAAAATCAGGATGGGTTTGTTTTAACTTCATAGACGTATAGAATGAAGTACTGACAGCTGAACAGGGACAATCGCTGTACCCATGCTGCGTTGGACATGAAATTGCTGGTACAGCAGTTAAGGTCGGAAAGAACGTGAAGCACATCAAAGTTGGAGACAAGGTTGGAGTTGGAGCTCAATCTGGCTCCTGCTTAGACTGTGAGCAATGCGCAGACGGCCAAGAGCAATACTGCCCATCAATGGTCGGAACATACAATGGAAAGTACTCGGATGGTTCAAAGTCATATGGTGGATATGCAGACTACTGCCGAGCACCAGCACACTTTGCCGTCAAGATCCCAGATGGATTGAGCCTCGCTGAAGCAGCTCCTATGCTTTGCGGCGGTATCACAGTCTACAACCCTCTCATCCATAACGGCGCTGGCCCTGGCAAGAAGGTTGGAATTGTTGGCGTTGGCGGATTGGGACACTTCGGTCTCCTCTGGGCTAAGGCGTTGGGGTGTGATGAGGTTGTCGCCATCTCGCGAACAAACAGTAAGAGGGAGGATGCTTTGAAGATGGGTGCCACTAAATTCATTGCCACCGAGGAATCTGGCTGGAATAAGAAGAATGCCCGCAGCCTGGATTTGGTCATTTCGACTGTGTCCAGCCCCAACATGCCATTGGCCGAGTACTTCCAATTGTTAAGAACAAATGGACAGTTCATCCAGGTAAGCACTTATCGATCGTCGGTCTCGGGGGTAGTTTGCTAATCTGCCACACAGGTCGGAGCTCCAGAAGACAAGATCCCTGCGTTCAGCGCCTTCGCTCTTATTGCCAAGGGATGCAAGCTGGGTGGTAGCTGTATCGGTTCTCCCAAGGATATTTCGAACATGTTGGACTTTGCAGTCAAGAAGAATGTTCATCCTGTTATCCAAATTAGACCTTTGAAGGATGCCAACCAGACGGTCATCGATATGGACGAGGGAAAGGCTAGGTACCGATATGTACTGCAGAACGAGGCACATGCAGCAGAGCTTAAGGCGTAGATATTATAGAACTCAAATAGAATCTGCATCGCTAATCCTAACTCGGATATGAACTCCTCGACGTCGTGTCACGTGCCAACTGTAGCACTTTCTATTCACTCCCTACGAATTGAGCTTTTCTGGTGCATGGCTGAACACTAAACGCACATTGCTGAATACAGAGATTGTTCTATAGTAGATGCCAATTGCCTTGCACAACGCCTCCCACCCCTCGCCTCTTTCGCTCACTGGAACGTAGAGAACTTATATCTTTCGACGGAAGGAAATTGCATATCGTTAACTTTCAATACATCAGAAAACCAAGTTCGAACCTCAAGACACTTCAAGATTGCTGCCCTGGGAAAGATTCATGTTTGTTCTTGACTGGAGCCAGCAAGTCGATTTCAATCGCAGGGGAGAGGCGAATATTCACTCTAGTCCAAATCTGGACAAGCGCCATCTTCACATCGCGACAAGGCCAAAAGTCCCAAGGTGCGGCTGCTCCTGGAAGAAATCCATCAATAGCTCCCTCCCGGGCAACAACTTCAACGACGACCAAACCTCCTGCGCATACAACTGCAGTCCTTTCAAGTCCTTCCAAACACTTGATGATCTTTTATTCACGCTGCTGAAGCCTCGCAGAGATTCGAGGCATACCCCTCGAAGTCTGAAGGCGACAGCTTCTCGCGCCACGAGCATTCCTTCGAGTTTTCCTTCGAGTTCGACGTAATCTCATCCCGCAAGCGCTGCAGCATACCTCAATCCAGCAATATGGCGGACTTTGAAGATGGCTACGAGTACGATGATGGGTACGAGGAGGAGGATACCAATATTTCGGCCGAGGACTGCTGGATGGTCATTCAAGCATTCTTCGAGTCCAAGGGTCTGGTGTCGCAACAACTAGATTCCTTCGATGAATTCGTCTCTACGACCATGCAAGAGCTTGTGGAGGAGAATTCTCAGCTTACTCTCGATCAGAATGCGCCGCCCTCCTCCGACGACAACCCGATCGCTTTGCGCAGATACGAAATCAAGTTTGGAACTGTTTTGTTGTCTCGACCAGCTATGACCGAAGGCGATGGAAGTACACAAGTTATGCTTCCACAAGAGGCTCGATTGCGAAACCTTACCTACTCAAGTCCTCTTTACCTGGAGATGACCAAGAAAGTCTCCGTGGCTGTTGAGCGCCCTGTGCCTCTGAACGAGCTGGACGATGAACAGCAGGAGGAGATGCAGCGAACCAACGTACACCCTACACGTTTGATCTGGGAAGATGAGGACGGTGGCGGTATGGATGGCGACAAGAATGAGAGAGCTCCTGACCGAGTATTTATCGGGAAGCTGCCTATCATGTTGAAGTCGAAATACTGTATCCTCAAGGACCTTGATGAGGATGAACTCTACGCCTGGAACGAATGCCCGTACGACCAGGGTGGCTACTTCATTATCAATGGTTCCGAGAAGGTCTTGATCGCCCAGGAGCGCAGTGCAGCCAACATCGTGCAGGTCTTTAAGAAGTCCGCTCCAAGTCCTATTCTATACATGGCCGAAATCCGTAGCGCTCTTGAGAAAGGCTCTCGACTCATTTCCTCGATGCAGATCAAATTATACGCAAAGGGAGATGGACAGCGAGGCGGCTTCGGTCAAACGATCAAAGGCACATTGCCATATATCAAGGCTGATATCCCAATCGCCATCATTTTCCGCGCTCTCGGAGTCGTATCGGACGAGGACATCTTGAACCACATCTGCTACGATCGTAATGACTCGGTTATGCTGGAAATGCTAAAACCTTGTATCGAAGAAGCCTTTGTTATTCAAGATCGAGAGGTTGCCCTGGATTTCATTGGCAAGCGTGGCAGCAGCCAGAGTCTTACGCGGGATAAGCGTGTCAAATATGCTCGCGATATCATGCAGAAGGAACTGTTACCCCACATCTCGCAGGCAGAAGGCAGTGAGACCCGGAAGGCTTTCTTCCTAGGGTACATGGTACACAAGATGCTCCAATGTGCTCTTGGGCGACGAGAAACTGATGATCGTGATCATTTCGGTAAGAAGCGTCTGGATCTCGCTGGACCTCTTTTAGCAAAGCTCTTCCGTGGCTTATTTAAGAGATTGACAACAGATGTCCAGAAGTATCTTGCTCGTTGCGTGGAGAACAATCGAGAGTTCAACCTGACTTTGGGAGTTAAAGCTACCACAATCACTAATGGCCTTAAGTATTCCTTGGCTACGGGAAATTGGGGAGACCAGAAAAAGGCTGCTAGTTCAACTGCCGGTGTGTCTCAGGTGTTGAACAGATACACGTTTGCTTCAACCCTATCCCATCTTCGTCGTACCAATACTCCAATTGGTCGTGACGGCAAGATCGCTAAACCTCGACAATTGCACAACACGCATTGGGGATTGGTGTGTCCGGCCGAGACTCCTGAAGGACAAGCTTGTGGATTGGTCAAGAACTTAGCTCTGATGTGCTATGTGACGGTCGGTACACCTAGCGAACCCATCATTGAATTCATGATTCAGCGGAACATGGAAGTCTTGGAAGAATACGAGCCTTTGCGATCTCCCAACGCTACAAAGGTCTTCGTCAACGGTGTATGGGTTGGTGTACATCGTGATCCCGGCCATCTGGTCAAGACCGTGCAGCACCTTCGTCGGTCTCACTTGATCTCTCACGAAGTCTCCCTGATTCGAGACATTCGCGATAGAGAGTTCAAGATCTTCACAGATGCTGGCAGAGTATGCAGACCGTTGTTCGTCATTGACAATGATGTCGACAGCCCCAACAAGGGTAACTTGGTCTTGACGAAGGACCACATCCGCCGTCTCCAGGAGGACCAGGATTCTGCAGGCATGGACCAGGCGTCGCGTGAAGCAGCTGGCTACTTCGGATTTCAGGGCTTGATTGACAATGGTGTGGTCGAGTATGTGGATGCAGAGGAAGAGGAGACCATCATGATTGTCATGACGCCTGAAGATTTGGATATTTCTCGACAACTGCAAGCTGGATATCAAATCCGCCCCGAGGAGAATCCAGATCTAAACAAGCGTGTCAAGGCTCCAATGAACCCTACAGCACACATCTGGACCCATTGCGAGATTCATCCTAGCATGATTCTAGGAATTTGTGCCAGTATCATTCCGTTCCCTGATCACAACCAGGTAAGCTATTTGATATCATGTTTGCATGCATTATTAACAAACTTCAGTCTCCTCGTAATACCTACCAATCTGCTATGGGCAAGCAAGCTATGGGTGTCTTCCTCACAAATTTCGACCAACGCATGGATACTATGGCGAATATCCTATACTACCCTCAGAAGCCTCTTGCCACTACCCGTTCCATGGAGTTCTTGAAATTCCGAGAACTTCCTGCTGGTCAAAACGCAATTGTCGCTATCGCATGCTATTCCGGTTATAACCAGGAAGATTCCGTCATCATGAACCAGAGTAGTATTGATCGTGGCCTCTTTCGAAGTTTGTTTTTCCGTGCCTACACAGATCAGGAGAAGCGTATTGGTATGAACGTTGTCGAGCAGTTCGAGAAGCCTTTCAGATCAGACACCCTCAGACTGAAGCATGGTACTTATGATAAGCTTGATGACGATGGAATTGTTGCTCCTGGAGTCCGTGTTTCTGGAGAGGATATCATCATTGGAAAGACTGCCCCTATTGCCCCTGATGCAGAAGAACTCGGTCAACGCACCAAAGCTCACGTCAAGCGTGATGCTTCTACTCCTCTCCGAAGCACCGAAAACGGTATTGTTGATCAGGTTTTGATCACCACCAACGCCGAGGGTCTTCGTTTCGTCAAGGTCCGTATGCGTACAACCAAGATCCCACAGATTGGAGACAAATTTGCTTCTCGTCACGGACAGAAGGGAACCATTGGTATCACATACAGACACGAGGATATGCCCTTTACCAGGGAAGGAATTGTACCTGACTTGATCATCAACCCCCACGCCATTCCATCTCGTATGACCATTGCCCATTTGATCGAGTGCCAATTGAGTAAGGTCGGGACTCTTCGAGGTTTGGAAGGTGATGCGACCCCGTTCACTGAGGTCACCGTCGACTCTGTGTCCAAGCTTCTCCGCAGCAATGGCTACCAGTCTCGTGGCTTCGAGATCATGTACCATGGCCACACTGGGAGAAAGCTTATGGCTCAGGTATTCTTGGGTCCCACATATTATCAACGTCTTCGTCATATGGTCGACGACAAGATCCATGCTCGTGCAAGAGGTCCTGTCCAGATTTTGACCCGTCAACCAGTGGAGGGTCGTGCAAGAGATGGTGGTCTGCGTTTCGGAGAGATGGAACGTGATTGTATGATCTCGCACGGAGCTGCTGCTTTCTTGAAGGAGAGATTATTCGAGGTTTCGGATGCATTCAGAGTCCATGTGTGTGACATCTGTGGACTAATGACACCGATTGCGTAAGTTTGAATCCTTCTTTTCGTTGACCGAGTACTGACCCTGAACTAGCAAACTCTCAACCCAATCTTTCGAGTGCCGACCTTGCAAGAACAAGACCAAGATTTCGCAGATTCATATTCCGTATGCCGCAAAGTTGCTCTTCCAAGAGTTGGCATCGATGAATATTGCGTCTAGAATGTTCACCCAAAGATCTGGCATTTCGGTTCGCTAAATAATGGGTGGGAAGAGACAAGAATGTATAGGAAAATGAGGTTATGCGGGGGTGATAGTCTTGCATATCACGGCGTTTGGGATGGAGCAAGACTGCCTGCCACAAAATGGATGGCCGGGCTGCATATTTGGTTGCGTTCGTTTGCGGTGGAGAAAAGGGCCATCAAAAACTTGGGATTTAAAATGCTGAGATGTCCATTCCCCTAATGTACCATATCTAGAACTCGGGGACACCTTACAGATGAGACTGACGACACAATGAATCTGAAAATTCTATCTGCATGCTGCTTCACCCTGGTTCGTACCTATGATACAGGCCGAGACCTTCCGTTTGACTTCACCTTGAAATAACCTGATTCCACCCCATGCGCCATGCAATGCTGATGTAGTTGTACAATGCCTGTTGGTACAAATGTTGAGAAGAGATTCGTCGATTCAGTATAGCAACCCTCATCACCGTGGCTTATCCAACATTCCACCGCCATCAGATACAGTCTGCACCTTCTTGTATTCCTCCTCCAAGGCTCTCTGCATATCAAAATCGAGCTGGCGTTCCCTCTTCAATCGTTGCTGGTCCATATCTCGGATTACGCCTGCGTGCATTGCCTATACATTGCATTAGCATCTTGCTATGCATAGGTTCGTAAATCTCGTAGAGGGTGAGGGAAGAAAAGGGGGGGGGGGAAGGGACGAACGTACGGCTTTCTCTTGCTGTTGCCCATAATGCACTATCACGATCGTAGCAGCTGCCATGAACGACGTCCCCGCCAGTGTGAGTTTCGCTGCTCTTGACATCTTTCCTAAACCTCTTTCCTCCTTCAAATCATCCAATCCGCAAAAATCGTAAAAATGGTAGAGAGAAATAAATGTAATTTGGGGAGTTGCCAGAAAAGTCAAGAACGAATTGGTCACGAGCGGAAGTTGCCGTGTAGGGGTCTGGAGCTTCGTTGCTTTTGGTGGATTGGAGCTTCGCCAGTAGCCTGCGGAACTACGACTATTGCACGTCCGACGATAACGAGCTTACGAAGATATTTGACGCTGTGAATTCTTTACGGAGGATTGCAAGATGGTTCGTTTATTCCTGCTGGATTTTTGGAAAGGAAAAGCTAACGTGGGAGTCACAGTCGGCCCAAAACTCAGCGGGTATTCAAACCCTTCTCGATGTATGTATTTGGGATATGAACTGGGGATTATGATGAGGCTGCTGATGAGTGCATAGGCGGAGAGGGAAGCTCAGAAGATTGTTCAGAGAGGTAGGTTCTGCTGCTGTCATTTGGGGGTCAATTGGGACTGCGTTGCTAACGTTTGTGTAGCCAGAGAATGTGAGCAAGCTCCTCCTGGCACCAGATGTCATTCGAGAACCTGAGGACTGATTATGGTAGACCGCACGAAGAGAGTAAAGGAGGCTAGAGACGAGGCGAAGAAGGAGATTGATGAGTACAAGAAGAATAAGGATGAGGAGTTTAAGAAGTTTGAGTCTGAGGTATGCTTGGCATCCTTCTATCTATTCTACCTCCTTCATATGGCAGATCGATTCTACAGGTCTTGCGAAGATTCTGATTGTTTGGGTTCTAGCACACCAGCGGAAACAAGAAGGCCGAAGAAGACGCAAATAAGGAAGCAGAGGTTAAGATGAAGGAGATCAAGGAGGCTGGCAAGAAGGGACAAGACAAAGTCGTTGCGGAGCTATTGAAGGCTGTCTTCGACATCAATCCTGTGGTCCCAGAACGTATCGAGGTTCCGAAATAGGTGGGGTCGATGTTGGGGGAGCAGATTGTATGACCTAGAACGGCGCCGGGTTCGCGATATCAGCATTGGCTTTTGGACCGCTTTGATGCTTGGGAGGGGCGTGGGCACGAGGATGAGCTGTATAGACTATTGGTAGCTGGCAATTTCACAATGATATCCATTCGAGAGCGTTGAGGGCATTTTCTAGGTAACGCTGAATTTGCTTTCTCTCTGTTGCGAGCTCTATGGTAGCTTGACTCAAGTCCGTGGACCTCTCACTTTTCTGTATGCCTTGACTAAATGCTCAGAATCAAAAAGACGCATCTCTTGGCCCCTCCATGCATCAAGTCACATGTTTGCAAGGATGCACGCTCCAGGTACAGTACGTCACTGACGCTTTTCCGAGAGCTTCAACATCATCCCATCGCGACTTCCTCACAATGGCATTCTACACCCAAACCCAATGTATAGAGTTCAGCGATGACATATCTGGTAGCTCGTGTAATACGCACGAAATGGCTCCTCCACAATGGGCCACAAGCAACACGCGGCATTCCACGCCCTTTCCTATGCATACCAATGTACTTCTCGACTTGTGGCTGTTGCGGTCAGCGAGTGGTGAAAGAAAATAGGATTAGCGACCGGGGAGAGAATGGAAGAGGACATATTGATGGGAGGAAGATTGATGAGGATCCGAGGATAAATGATTTGGGGAGAGCGATTGAGGATGATTATGCGACTATTCGACAGAATTATGGTACCACCCTTGAGATGCTCGAATGAGAAGGGTGCTGATGTTTGTAGCTACGCCTAAGAACCCGATTGTCCTTGCACATGGCCTCCTCGGGTTCGACGAGCTGCGTCTAGCGGGCAATCTCCTTCCCGGTGTACAGTACTGGCGCGGCATCACAGAAGCAATGCGCGCAAATGGCATCGAAGTTATCCTCACCTCCGTCCCTGCATCAGCGAGTATTGAAGAACGAGCTGCGAAGTTGAGTCAGGACATAGCTACCAAAGCCAATGGCAAGAGCGTCAATATCATTGCTCACAGTATGGGAGGTCTAGATGCTAGGTACATGATCTCGCGACTCAAGCCTGACAATGTCAATGTCCTCTCTTTGACGACCATTGCCACTCCGCATCGAGGATCCTACTTCGCGGATTATACATTGAATGAGATTGGACCTAAGTATTTGGGTCAGATTTATAAGGTTATTCAGAATATAGGATACAGCACAGGAGCGTTCAGTCAGTTGACACAGAAGTATATGCAGGAGGAGTTCAATCCCAATACGCCGGACAAGGAGGGCGTAAGGTACTTCTCGTATGGGGCTACTGCAGACCCTGGGCTCATGAGTGCGTTTCGAAGACCACATAGAATCGTAGAGGAGATGGAAGGGCCGAATGATGGGCTGGTCTCGGTTGAGAGCGCGAAGTGGGGGACTTACAAGGGAACGTTGGTTGGAGTTAGTCATTTGGACTTGATCAACTGGTCGAATAGATTGAGGTCGTGGTTCTGGCACGTCGGTGGGTATAAGAAGAAGTGAGTGTGAGAGCTTCTGCTTTGTGTTAGTTGGCTGACTTGTTGCTAGGTTCAACGCTGTTGCATTCTACTTGGATATTGTAGACATGCTTGCAAAGGAGGACTTGTAGTTGTTCCTCGAGTATAGAAAGAATTGCTAGATCCTCAAGAGGGCTTCTCTATGAATTGTAACAAAACTCTCGCACTTGCTTATAGCCTGCGTTCAAAATTCCTCATTGCTCTGGGACAATTGTACTCAAGCTTACTGTCTTGCTAAGTCCTGCGTTTGATCTACTCTGCCTTGCTTCACAGTTTTGTCTAAGCAATACCTCAATGTCTGTACCTTGAACAGAAAGGGCCCCAGCCAAAGCTGAATCAAGAGTCGTAGCATATGCAAGGACATTGAACTTCTGGCTGCAGGGCCCTCTCCCATTCTAGCTCTGTTCGCCAGGCGTCACTCGCCTCTTTTCGCTTCGCTCGGACGCTACGGCCTCTAATCACACAGAAGAAATCTCTGCAGTTGTTGTTATGAAAACTCCAAAAAATTTGCAAAAAGATATTTGGACCGCTCGGGACTCGAACCCGACCCTCCTTACCCAAAATCCGGGCCAAATCCCAGCATGACACCCAAAGTGTGCCATGTGTGTAAGGCGAACTTCCCAGTTCCAGCGGCCCTGTGCTATATGCGCTATAGACGCTGGTTGATAAGGGAGTTGTGGTTATTTAAAGTTATACGGACGTTTTGCGTTTCGCTAGAATGTCGGATGCGGGGTAGTTGTGATAGGAGGTGGGGAGCAAGGCTGGCAAGTGCAATGGGGTATGGCGTGATGGACGAGGCTGTATTTATAGGGGAAGGGGTGAGTGCATGCAAGGCATATTTAGTCGGTGAATGAGTGGACAAAGGCCAGCAATTGCTTGGACATCAATATTACATCTTTCAGAAGCTATGCTCTATTTCATGCCTTGAACTGTTCGTCAACTTCAGCCAGCTCATGATCCCCCCATCCCCTCCGACATTATCTCTTAGCACCTCGCTTTGCTCTACCCTCACTTGCATCTTCCAATCAAACCTCAAAAAATTGAAAGGACTAAGTTTCCATCTAGGGGAAAGTCCAAGCGAGGCTTGGAGATTGAAAGCACCTTCTAAGTCTTCCCTTCCCCTCCAAAATTTTGCCAAAAAAAAAAAAAATTGATATCTTGGATTGCCCAGGGGTCGAAACCGGAATCTCCCTACCCAAAATCTGGGACCCAAGTTCCAGACGCAACCCAAAGTGCCGTGTGTGTAGGGTATAATACCAGATCACCAGCAACCCTTACCCATTGCGCAATAGACGCTTTGTTTGATGAGGGGTTTCGGCTTATTTAAATCTATACGGATGTTTGGTGTTTGCTCGGTAGAAGATCAGAGGTGTGGGACTTGTGATAGGAGGGGTTGGAAAGCAAATGTAAGCATTAGAAAGGGGTCACGGCATGATTGGCGAGGGTATGGAAGTATTCACGAGGCTGGCGAGGTGGGGTTTGCAAGCTAAGCGCGGAGATGGCGAATAGACAAAAACTAGCAAGTGCTGGAACATTGTGCTTTAATCCTTTGCTAATGACTCTTCGCAAGGTGCAAGGTGCACGAATGCAGAAATCGCTCGTAGTCACTTTTCCTTCTTTACTATTGTTTGCCTTCGCAAAAAGATGGTTTCCCTCTTTCAAAGTCGTCAATAATACTAGGGCTTTGTCATTTGCCATTACATCTCTGAAGGAAGCTTGCTTCAGCGTTTAACGGCTCGCTTTGCCATACCTTCGGACCACTTGTACAATCCTTGAGCAAGCAAAAACAGACTTCAAAAAGAGATCCGGATCTTGGTACCAGCCCTCAAAACTGGCAAAAAAAAAGTAATTGATATCTTGGATTGCCCGGGACTCGAACTCGGAACCCCTGCCCAAAATCTGGAACCCAAGTTCCAGCGTGACACCCAAAGTGTGCCACGAGCGCAGGGAATGATAACCATTTCAACAGCAACCCGATCTGATTGATTGATACTGGAAATCGGCTTATTTAATTCTATACGGACCTGTTTGGGAGTTGGCGAGAAGTCGGCAACGCTAAGGTAGGCGAATGGATTGGGAATAAGGAAGAGGAGGGGAATGGCGTGATAGGGACAAGGCCGGGTTTCACGTGGGAGAAGGAGGTAGAGGGCTTGGGTCTAGCTTATGGATGGACATTTACGAAGACCAGCAAGTGCTAGCACATTCATGGTCTGCATGACACCTTGAGAAATGCAGGACGCAAATATGGTCAACTTTTCCCTTCTTACCGTTGTCTGTGTTTGCAAAAGGACAATCTTAGCTGTTGTCAACTTCAAAGTCGTGATTAATGCTGGAACATTATCGTCATGGCTGTGGGCAGGTAAAAGAGAAGAGAAAGGGAAAGAAGTCGAGAGTGACGTTCAACAAGTGCCAGCGGACGCTCATCCGGACATGGGCGCAACGGCTATGCCTATGCTCACACTTTCATGGAGAATTTATACGTACTTCTTGCTTTGCTATATATATAAATGCATTAAGTACATTGTTAGGTTACAATTCCAATGCTATGACTTCCCCTTGTGCTTTTTCATCCTTTCTCCCAACCTCCTATGTTCACTTCGCAAGTCCTGCATTTTTGGAGGTACATTCACTCCACACCCTAATCCTCAACACTCTCACGTTTGTAACGCTAATCAAAACAGAGGAGACTCTTGGTCCATATCATGCTCATAAACCTTCGTCCACCTCCTCCCATCCTGATCTAACTCTTCCATCTCATGACTCCAGCTAACCCTCTTCTTCTTCGCCACCCTAACCTTAACCTTCTTTTCGTTCCACCCCACTTCTTCTTCCTTCCCCTCCTTATCGTTCCTATTTTTCCATTTCCAGTTAAGCCAAACAATCGTGTTGTATATCCAGGATACGAGATCGATTAGAAGACCGAGGATGAAGATAGATAGCTTGATAATTAGGAGGATTGTGAATAGAACTGTGAAAACGGCGAAAATGAAGAGACCAAAGTAAGGGATCAGGATGCATAGGATGAGAAGGTTGAAGCCAAGGATGCAGAGGAGCATAGTGGAGAGCATATTTGCCTGCTTGCGGAGAGTTGGGGGTGTGATATCCAAAGGAAAAGTTAATGTCCTGAAAGGCGAGGGACTGTTCTGGACGAGGATCTCGAGAATCGAGGAGGTTTGGACTTGGAAGAGGAAGAGAGGGGGGGGGGATTGCAGCAGAAAATGAGAATGAAGGAACAAAGAACTTAAGAGAGAGACATTTTCATCCATAAAACCAACCATCACCACGACAATGGGTGTGAGACATTCATGAAGGACAAAGACAAAGAAACATCCCCAGACGAGAAAGGATACCTCCAAATGTCCCAGCACCTATGGAACATTCACTAAAACCTTCGTTCCACTTCCTAGGCAAGCGGACACGCCTCGCTTCAACTCTTTCCCCCTATTCCCCTTGATTCACCCACTCCCTCCCTCAGAACTGTCCCGTATCCGGCACTTCCCAGTCCTCACCTCCCAGATAAGCGAGACCAACCTCGCCTCGCTTTACATCACACCACCCCTCCGCCCTTTCCCCTTGCTTCACCCATCCGCTTCCCCCATCCCTTAGCCCACCTATGTAATTCTAAATAACTATAAACCCCCCATCAACCATCCCAAGCTCGGTCGCTACGACTGAGTAGGAATTAAAAATAAGAACAAAGGCTAGGTAGCGTAATGGCCAGCACGCGACTAAGTCATTCTGTCTGTGATCTTGTAGTTGGTTCCCCTTGGCCATTTTTGCGAGTATTGGAATCTCGATTTTGGGGAGTGGAATGGAGGAGGAAGGATGAGATTCGATTCCTTGCCTGGTTATGAATTATAATCTTTTTCTGGCTACTCTTTGAAAGATGGGTGGAGGCTTGGATCTCAGGTTTTGGTCTATGGTTTGCTTGCTTGAAAGATCAGGCGATTTCATGTGGTGAAGCGGCTAGCAAGGGAGCAATGAAACGACGCACAGGTCTAAGCCAAGGATGGGAAAGGAGATTATGTCCCGGTGGCTATATATGAATGTCCTAGAACTAATCACAACTTTGAAAGGTTGAATCATGAAGAATCATCTTTTTGCTAGAACAGACAATAGTTTTCGCGAGGGAGAAGACAATTGTAATGTCCTTGATCCTGAGTGAACTCCATCCTTTCACAGTCTCTTTTGTGCAATCTTGAGAAAGTTTTAGTTATCTAAGTTCATTTCTTCAAACACGAGCTAAACAATACAAGATGCCATGCCACGCACACATGGATTCAGCAAAGCCGGGGGTATGTAAGCAATCCAGTCCAGTCCAGTCCAATTGACTCCGAATTCCCGCTGACCACAAACCGCAAAACAAGCAAGGCATGCAAGGCAAGCAAGGCAAACGTCAAAACGCCACGCTTAGCCAAGCTACCTATTGATCCAGACTCCAATCCTCGAGTCTCGAAGACTCTCATGCTAAGCCCGTACGCCAAATACAAAGATGCATGCAAATAGCCCCCCGAACGATGCTTAAATAAAAGCCAGATCCACGCACGCTATTTTGAAGACAGAACCGCTCGCTAGATGGAAAACAGAATGTGAAAAGAAAAGGAACATCAGAGTTCCATGAACTCAGTCATCAAGATCGATCACCTCTACTACTTTCTTCGGCGCAGCTTGCTTCGATGATGTCGAAGTCCCCCGTCTCAAAGCTCCATCTCCATCGCTCGAGTAATCACTATCGTCCCCAGGACCGTTCGTAGCTTTTCTCTTTTCGACCTTGGGACGCCATCTGCCATCAGCCCCGATCAAGATAGCTTTCACATCTAGCTTTCCTTGCTCCTGCAACGAAGTTCTCACTGAGCCAAGGAAGTCATCTATCTGTAGACTGTATGGGCGAGCATCTTTGCCACACAATGGGCACTTCCAAACATCGATCATACATGGCTGTTCTGGGCGCTTGGGCTTGCTGTTGCGGGTCAACAGGAAAGTCTCGAGGTCGAAGCATTCGCGGTGCAGGCAGCTACTACCTCGCACAGGTGTTTCGAATATCCTCGCCGTGAATGGATCGGCAACGTCAATAGAAAGATCGCTAACTACCATGGCAATATCGTCGTCGTCATCGCCCGATGGCCCTGCTAGACTCTTCTTAATCTTGTTCAGAGTTAGATTGAAAGGTATGTGATTTTGATGGACCATTGCAAGGACCTGATTGTGGTGCATGATCTCAATAACCTCAACCGCTATGAAGTAGCTGAACTCCTTCATCTTACTGCGGCCTTTGAGAATAGAGAGCGTAATTTGATTGGTTGAGTTGGGCGTTGACAATCTTACGAAAGGCGTGATGTCGATTGGGAGATCCTTGCCATGATGATTCTTGCGTCTGATCTCCAATTGATTCTTATTGATAGCCAAGGAAGTACTCTCTGGCCACACCGTATCGTAGACGACCCAGTCGGCAATGGGGCATTTTGTGTCCGTTCGCTTAGTCTGCACACAGCGCAAGCGGTATTGAAGCGTGCCCTTCGTGAACTGCCGGGTCGCGACTTGACCATTGCCATGGCTGTTGTCTTTGGGGATCATAGCAAGGTCACCAGGCGGAATCGTGAAATCGAACTTTGAAAGTAGGCTTGTCGAGGAGATTCTGGCTGGAGACAACACAAAACCGCGAACTGTTTGGTAGTATCTAAAGGCTGGGTTGTCTTGAGAGTTTGTTGAAGGGGAAAGCTCAGCTGCTACCAAGCGTGGGCTGCGGATGTGTGCCTGGTGTAATGCGGTAACATCGGGGTTTGTTGGCTGCGAAGGATGATTGTATTGCAGCGGCGGGATGAGGGATCTTTGTAGAGGATGTTTTTGGTTGTATACATGTATGTCGAGTGCTTCTTGGTCGCTCAGCAGACCTGGCTGCCTTTGGCCCGGATACGGTGGCTGTACAGCAATAGGGCCGGCCATAGGATATGCACCCTGAGGTCGGTATCCGTTACTAGCAACGCTGTTGTTCCTTGATGGAGTTCGCTGTTGGACATCCATTGGGTTGCTCTCCCTTCTTGATTGAACAACACGATTCATTGTAAGAACCTGTCGGCTGAGTAGTTCCTGCTGTTGCAATCGTTGCTGCTGAACGACTTGCTGTTGTACCGCAGCGGTATGTTGTTGTTGTTGTTGTTGAAGATTATTGTTCTGTTGCCATTGCTGAGCAGCATTCTGCTGGAAATGAGTCGCGGCCCCGGCACTCTGCTGCTGCAGGTACTGCGATGCAGCCTGGGCTCGTTGCTGCGTCGCCGGATCAGTCTGTTGTGGAAGAACGTAGTATGTTCCGTTCGGTTGCGGTGCCATTTGCCCATTTTGCTGTGGCTGAGCATGAGCATTACTTCTCACTACTGAAGGAGACGGAAAGTTCTGTTGAACAGGCGATTGCATAGACAGACCCTGAAGAAGTGTCGGGGACGGGGTGTTTGTATAGACTCGATGGGCTCCAACACTGGGCGGTCGGGACCCATTAATCGCCGGATACGGAGAGCCATCTGGAGCCCTCTGCATTTGAGGTGGTAGTGGGTTGGAAAACTGCCGATTGCCTCCAGGATCGGGACTTGGCATGTTTTGATTCCAAGCGTCTTGATTGATAGCTTGCTGAGGCCGAGATACTTGGGCCGAATTCATAGCTACAGGTTGGAAGTAACCGTTGCTTGGCATTGTTGGTGTGGGTACTCGCTGTGCAGGATTGGCCATGGCCGACGAATGCCGCTGTTGGATCAATTGATTGTGTAAATTGATGTACTCAGTTGCCAGTGCTCGATTTCGCTCCTGGATCTCTCGTGCGGAGGGTGGGCGTGCAGTGTTGTATCTAGCAGCTAGCTCCTGATGTCCTCGTTGGTCCTTTTTGAACAAATCTTCCATCCGGGTACCGATCTCTTCATCACGAATTCCTAGATTTCGGCGACTGGCAGTGAAGACCACGCTTTGTAAAATGGGCGACAGCAATCCCATGCGGTTGACAAGTTCATCCACAAGAGGGGGATATCCTCGACTAGAGCATTCGAGGGACAGTGCACCCCAATCCGAGGCTAGCCTACTCAGAAAGTTACCAACCTCTGCCACGATCTTCCGATATGGCTCTGATGATTGCAACAAGTTACCCAATGGGCTGGGAAATTCTGCAAACCATTTCTTGTGATTAACCGCTAAGGAGTCATTGTCTCGGATCAATTGACCAAGAATCCTGACTGCCAGACCCAATACCTGTGCAGTAGGATAGCCCTGAATGGACAGAACTTGATTCCGATCCGTGTCCCAACAACAGAAAATCTGGTGCAAAGCAACGTAGAAGGCGTCCTCGGTATCACAAGCCTGTGCAAGTAATTGAAAGCGTGGACGCTCGAGGCCTGTATTGAGATTATTGACCCCTCCTGATTTCTGAATATGTTGATCTATTAGGGAGACTCTTAGCTTTAAAGACGGCATTGATGCGGGCTGGATCCGTTGCCTCTTGCGTGGATTTGAAACAGTTGCACCTGACATAGGATAAGACGCAGCAGCAGGTGGTGATGTAGCAGGTGGGAATACGACGTTCTGATCAAATCTTGGGGAAGAATTGTTGATCTGCACAGGATTCGGGAGTTGATCCTGCTGTACTTGCCTCGAGTGATGTGTCTGAACTGGATTCTGCAGTCGGGGCGACTGTTGTCCTTGGTGAGTCGACTGTACAGGTCCAGGCCGTGCAGGCAATGCTTGTGTCTGTGAAAAGCCTCGATCCAAGACGGGGAAAGTTTGCTGGGCAACTGGAGGCGATACTTGATGTTGGTCTCCTTGCTGAAGGTCTGAAGGTAGCAGTACTGAAGAGGGAAGGGGAGGGAGATTATTAGACATTGTAGTAGGTGATTCAACTACTTCTGTTGGATTTGTGAATGGTCGGCTGGGCTGATTGCTAGGAGACGATAACGACGCAGATCGGTCTTGTGTGTTGTTCGAAAAGGGTTCTCGCGGATTTTGGACGTCAGCCTCGCTCGACGAGGGTTGTGGGATGTGGGTCAAGGGAGTGAATGTTGTCGAGGAGAACTGCCTCGTTTCTTCTCGAGGTCCGTCGCGCCAACCTTCCGTCTGCAATCCATTGACAGCGGTATGTGAAAGAACAGGACTTGGCTCATCGCTTGGGGCAGGCGAGGGTAATACTGGTGTCGTTGTTCTGGAAGTGATGTTAGGAAGGGGGGTTTCTATACAAGCTTCACTCGGGAATAGGCCGCAACGTACTTCTGCGCGGATGCTACTTGCGGTACAGAGGACTTTGAAACGCTTGTACGAGGAGTTGGGCGCACTGGAGTACCTCCCACCATCCATGACTTCTGTCTGGCCCCTCCAAAGAGTGTATTTAAGGTAGCGTTGGAAGAGTCGACGTCTCGGTCGCTCAAAACTGGTTGGCCTTCTTTATCTGGGGGTCGCCGCATCTCTCAGCAGAATATTCGAGTGGACATTGGTATCGAAGTCATCGAAGACACAATTGTGCTTGCAAGAGTTAGCCATACGTTGGTGGGGGAGGGAAACAACTGGTGTGTACCCTGAGCGGCTCACCGATCAGTGTTGCCGAAGCGTGAGACAAGGCTGTGCGAGTGTATGTTGTTGCCTTTCTTTTGATACTCGAGCAGGCAGAGCAAGAGGCGTAATTCGAGTTAGGAGGATATGTGTCGTGAAGTATTAGGATAGTGGAGGAACGAAGAGAACTCGAGGCGTCACTTCAAATGGCCGGCGCAATCTTCGAAGAGATAGATACGTGATTAAGGAAGAGTAGAAATACGACGTGATTGATTGATTGATTGATTAGTGGATCAGAGAATGGTAGTGAATCCTAAACGTCCTCTACGTGCATCGAGGCGACTCTTGGTCTAGTCACTGCAAAAGGGGGAGTGTAGATGGCAGAAAGACAAACTCTGCACCTTGACTGCCGTTGTCAGTATTGCGGGCGACGTTGATGATGTTTGCAGCGAAATGCTCTTAGCGTGCCAAGACTTGGGAGTGGAAGCCGCCGCCCGCCCGATGCGGTCTAGGGCTAATTCGCTGGGCGGGTCATCGAGAATAAACATCACCTTGCTATCCCCCCATTCATTCTCCTGATCTGCGACATTGAGATTGAGGACTGTCTCTACACCAGTGCATTCTCCTGAGTTGGCAACCAACATTGCTGGCAGGGCGCCCGTTCAATCGTGCTCGTGCGCACTCTGCTGAGGTGTTCCTGCGACCCAGCCCATGCTCGCGACAGCAAGAAAGTCCGCTGGCTTTTATGCAACGACTATCGTGCCTTCCGAATCTCGAAAACGACTGCTGAGCCTCCTCCATCCCTCTGATACGACTGCGGCCAGATGAGATGATCCCTTGCTGATGTCAGCCTTTTCGATCTCCCTACATTTCAGATACCCACGCTTTCATCAGATGTCCCTATTGTGAATATATCCGGTCCCTGGCGGAACGTAAGAAGTCAGCATTGAAGAGAGGATGGCATCCCGACCGTCGATCGAGCCTCAGGGCAGACCGGAGCCTGGGCAAATTCTCATCGTAATTCGTGAGTGGGCGCGTGTTCCCATATTTGTCTGTGATTGATTGGACTTGAGGAACGAAACATGTCATCTGGCTGCAACGTTTCTTGACCTGGAAGAAATAAAGGATTGTGCTGATATTCATTAAAACCAGACGATTTCTCCGCGCGAAGTTCAGATGAGTTGAGTTTGTCCAAAGGAGATCGTGTCGAGTTGATCGAGCGCGATGATGACTTTGGGGATGGATGGTATTTGGGGCGGCACTTGATGAATGGGAGTAGCGGACTATTTCCCGAAGGTCAGCAACATTTATACTTTCAGCCCTCATATGAAGACTAACACCAGGAAGTTTACACGAGAATTGCTCCTCGTGGCCCCCCCTCATACCCTCCTACATCCACAATACCTCGATCGACTCCAACAATAATCCAACAACCCACTGGACAATCTGTCCAACCACAGATATTTCCAATTACTGAGGATTCGAAGATGACGGAGCCTGCGGTTGCTACACCGGTGAATGGAGCGGAGGAAACAGCGCAGACAAGCCGGCATCCCAGCCTTGTTGAGAAACCCAACGTCACCTCCCCTCTGCATACAACCAATATTCCACAAGAAAACGAAAAACCAATGCCCACGATCTCAACTACAACGCCAATGGGTCAACAAAAGAGTGTCATGGCGGCGGCCAAGGCACACATCCACGGTCAGGATAGCCCAGTGATGAACGAGACTCTGAGCGTAATTGACGAACACATCACCGACATGCATTCCCCTCATCGCAGTGCCATCTCGGCAGCAGAGCGACACGTCGCAAACGATTCTGGGAGCGAATACAGCAGCCACCTTGTGGATGATTCTCGTCTGTCATACATCAATGGCGAGGACACCGACGAGGAAGATGAGAATCTGCACACGCGCGAAGAGGTTTCCATTTGGTCACCGGACCAAGTAGCCGAGTACCTCTTCACCGCAGGTGTTGAGGCCAAGCACTGCGAGGTGTTCCGTGATCAGGAAATCACTGGAGATGTCCTTCTAGGCATGGACCAGACTTCGGTCTTTCTGAAGGAATTTGAACTGGGTTCTGTAGGACGCAGACTCAAGACATGGCAAAAGATCAAGGTCCTGCAGGACGAGGTCAATGGAATTGCCTCGACTAGACGGAATACAGGAACATACGGCAGCGAGCATGGCTCAGACTCCACCGGCCGGCATGGCAGTCGCAGTATCAGCTCGTCTACCATGCTCCCTAGAATCCCGAGCATGAACGAAGGACCTACTAGAACAAATACACGCCTGCCTAGCCAGCACATCTTCCGAAACGAACATTCACCGATTACTTCTCCGGTATCTCCCAAAACTGTGCAAGAAAGACCCGGAACAGGGGGGAAGCGACGACCGTCTGCTGCGTCCATCCGTGACTTGCATCATTCTCGGCAAAGTTCTGCAAATGAATTCAGCACTGCTTCACTCACAGGCTCTGTCGCAGGAGATACTCCAGCGTCACCGGACATGCAAGATGGGTCACACAAGAAACAACCTTCCTTCGACAGAAATTGGACGATGGGCTCTGCCATTTCACCATCTCTTCCAAGCCGTCCTTTGTCTTCATCCGGTGTCAAAGCTGTTGCGAGAAGCGCCACAGATCATTTGACTCAAGATGCGCCTGCATCAACGAATCTTGAGGCACTTGACCGTGGCTACTTCTCTGGCGGCGAAGTTGAGGGACGTCAGAAAAATGTTTTGAGGAAGAGAGGGAGCACGACAACACATTCTCGGAACTCAAGCTATACTGACGAACAAAGACTACGTAGCGCAACTGCGCATACCAGACATTCACGATTCGGTAGTGTCGACTCTGTCCAGGGCAGCCCATCTCCTGCTGCGCAGAAGTATTACAACCTGTCCATAAACGGGCGTCGGAGAACCCCATCTGAAAACTCTATCAACGCTCCTCCTCGACCACTCCCACCTCCAAAGGATGCTCCATCGCCAACTGTTACGAGGCTCGAAGGCGATGCATCTGAAAGTCCTGCACTCAAGTCTCCCGAGGGTGTTCCTGGTAGGGGTGCTGACTGGCTGCTACCTGTGAAACCAGTTTCGAGTCGTCACTTTGGCCTCAGGGCTATCTCGGATGCAGTCACTGGACTTGAGAAATCCCGAGTTACCTCACCCACAGAGCCAGCCGCATCTCCTATGAAGGATTCGCCCATGCAATCTCCATCAAGAACAGGCTCGAGTACCCCATCTGCAGGCCCAAGTTTTGATCTCGATTCACCTGAAGCAAAAAGCTCGATGACAATGAGTTCGATAAACTCAAAAGCGACTACAAGGAAGAAGTCCAAGAAAGAAACCAGTGCATACACCAGAGGACTTGAGAAGAAGACTCCACAAGAGCAGATGATTGGGGCGGATTACAGTGGATGGATGAAGAAGAAGAGCCCAAATCTAATGACAACGTGGAAGCCGCGTCTATTCATCTTGAAAGGGCGTCGATTATCATATTACTACTCGGAAAACGACACAGAAGAGAAGGGTCTGATCGACATCTCATTCCACCGAGTCCTTCCTGCTGATACTGATCGGTTGACTGGCTTGCATGCAACTCTCACCGGAGCCACAAACAGTCCTACTAGTCCTGCTGGCGCCACAACTACAATGGCCGCCAAAGATGCAGCTGCTGAGCCTGAATCAACTTTGAGCAAGGGCAACAATGAGCAAATGTTCATTTTCAAACTGGTTCCCCCACGAGCAGGACTTACTAAGGCTGTAACATTCACAAAGCCTACTATTCACTACTTTGCGGTTCCCAATATCAAGCAAGGACGCCTATGGATGGCGGCGCTGATGAAGGCCACAATTGACCGAGACGACTCCAAGCCCATCACCACCACATATCAACAGAAGACAATATCCCTTGAGAAGGCTCGCCGAATGCGTCATCGTCCACCAGCGCTCATGAACCTCGATGAGCACGTTGATGAAGAAGCGATGAAGACACCTGCGAGCGACAAGAATGGCCTAAACATTCACGGCATAATTTTCGACAAAGATGACCAAGAGGGCGACAGCGGAGTTTCAGGAGTTTCGAATTTCGATGTGCAAAAGCCAGAAAGTGCCACTGGCGCCTTTCTCGATATGAATGGCACAGAAGAGGCCCATCTTCCTGAACCACGAACAGCGTGAAAGCACAGAAGAGCCTAGAGATATGATGACCATGTTCTTTGTTCATACAACTTTTATTTGGCATTTCAGCGTGCACATTCCGTTCCCTAATTTGAACTTTCTCGCGTATCAAATTCCCCACATTACACACATACCTAAATTTACTACTTTTGCAGCTGGATTTTGGAACCAGACAGCAGGCTGGCTGGCTGGGAACTTAGGCTGTCAATATTGGACAGATATTTGGAAGAGGAGTACGAGGGTAGGTGGATTCGAGAGGATATACGAGATAAGTTTTTTCTGGCTGGATGGACCAATGAAGGGATGAATTCGATTGAGGAATGATGCCTTCTAGCGATTACTTCATCGCAGCCATTATTGTAGATTATGAGGATAGGTGGCAAGGCGATAAGGGGAAATACCAGCAAATACGGAAGGCAAAGGCAAGCAAGCCATTTTTTGTAGCGTACAAATGAAAATGGGAAAATATCAGAAAGCTTCCGTCTTGAAGCATCTCTCTCGCGTCTCAGCCGCTTCCCTCCGTGTTCCATGGAGGTATCCATGAGAGTTAGTTCCTTTCTTCCGAAGTCTCAATGCTGATTGGACAATCATAGATTGACTTCATGTGGCCAGAGCTTGGCCGTAGGCCCGCAAACTTTCATTGGAGAAATTTTTCCTTGAAAATTGTGGACTTGGAGAAGTTTTACAGCAATTGTTTGGTCACATTGTGGAAATGCCGGGACGCCATCCCGCCCCGCCAAAATTTCAAGGGTGGCTTGAGGCGCCACTGTACGTCACGGTGCACTAAGGTGAAAGATTTACACAATCGTTTCCTTGGGGAGGAGGATTTTACTCGCATGCAGGCGGTTATGGGTTTTAAAGGACGAGCTGGCGAGGATTGAAGGTCTTGGAAGGACCCAAGGAGGATGGAAGCAAGTTCGACCAGGTAACCTTACTTGAGATGGGCTAGTTAGTACTCAGAGAGATGGAGCCAGGTGAGGGTTTACCTAAGTTGGTTTAAATCTGGTCCGCCTCCCGTGGATGGTTGAAGTTTGTTTTTAGATTACCTCTAATCCATTTCTATCCTCACTTCTCTCTAAAACCCTCAATTCTTTTCAGATCATTCAATTGATTGTTAGGAAGTTGTTGCTCTGTGAGCAAGAACAAAGAGGAAAGAACAATCGTATATGAGTCGATACTTCCCCCATCAACAACAAGAAGTTTTCATACTTTCTCGGTCTAGGTCCCTCGTGCTTGCTCGACAGCGTGATCACTTTGTTCGAAAAGTGTATTGCATTTGACACATTATCGACAACCCATTGCAGCGTATCGAGCATCACTCTCTACACTAATCGATGTCCAAAGCAACATTGCATCAATCAACACATCTCTTCCACACCACCCAGTGCCGCAACAACAACATCAACAATAGAAGCCCGACAACTCATCTATTCAACAATACAGCAAACAGATCGCCCAACCCACGACCTCGACAGCAGCAACCAAAATAGGATTCTTAGGCTTCCGAAGGATGCCAATACACTCAGCACCGCTGAAATCATCAAAAGGAAATTCGGTGCTTTCTCAACTGAACGTGTTGGCCCATTGTTCCACACCAAGCAACTCGGATGGACAACGGTCCTGCTTTGGTCTTGCTGGTTGACGATTGGTATGGGCTATCCGCTCTTCAACGCTTTCCTACCTCAATACCTTGCCAACTGCAAGGGGTCGGATGGAGAGGCTGTCAGCACGAATATCACTCACCGCAACTACGCCACCACTTCAATTGTCGGTGTTCCTGGTTCTATCATCGCCTGCTGGACTGTCGATATTAAGTACATTGGAATTTTCCTCTTCCTCTTCACCCTCTCTGTAGACTCCAAGTACCAAGTCGCTTTCTGGTCAATCGAAGCTTTCTTCCAGAATATCATGTATGGCATACTCTATGCCTATACGCTAGAGGTGTTCCCAGCTCCGAACAGAGAAACCGGAACCGGTAACTCGAGTTTCTTGGACAGAATCGCCGGGCTGTGTGCTCCTATTATCGCAGCAAACATCCCGAACGCCAATGCGAATGCCCCAGTCTTCGTCTCTGGTGGCTTGATTCTGGCGGCATTTATTGGGAATGATTTTCCTGCCTATCGAGAGGAGAGGGAAGCAGATGTTGTGAGCGAAGCGAGGAGAGAAAGAGGGAGACGGGATGAACATGGTTTATGAAACGAACGAACATTGATACCTACTTCAAGCACAAGTACTCTACGCTTGCGGAACATTATTGGACATAGATATTTTGAATGAACAGATTTTTGTTTCGAACCTTCGGATGAATGAATGTCCATCCTTCAACGTGCATTCGAAAATACCCCTGACGAGCTGAACAACAAGCCATAAGGCTTTCTTGTGGCACTGTAAAGCCTCTTTGGCAATACGAAAACAATGCGATTCGTCCCAACTCAGATATGCACGTGAAATGCTTAATATTTTTGCGCAACAGTTGCCAATTGAGGTCATAATAAGGCTCACTTTGCTGACAACAGGGTCCGTCCTAGGGTACAGGGGCAGGAATGTTTGCCGAGCAATGACGCTGGCCTTTGGTGACCCCACCAGACCAACACCCCTCCAAGACCTTCGCATGCATCAGAAGTCAGGCTGAGCGAACCTGGGACATCTTCCTATCCGATTTATCCACCTCGCGCTCGAACATCGAACATGCCATCTTTGGATATGGTTCACAATTGCACAGCCTTGCCAATTATCTCTACGAATCTGAAGGAAGAGTGAATACTTGCCGCGCAATACGTGTGTTCGATCCAGGCATCTGTTACAAGAGCTCGCAGCGAGGCTGAGTCTTGAGACCTACCTTGGCCACGACATCCGATCAAACCGAGCGCGTCTTGGTCAAAACAATAACAATATCGCCATCTCCGACCCTCACGAACCTCGCATTTCGATGACCAGGTCCCTCACACCCGAGATCTTTCACCAGAGATTCTGCAGATCTAACCACCGCCATGTCTGTCCGAATCGCCCTCGACAACCCCCACGCCTTCTACACAAACCTCGACTTCATATCCGGCCGAATAATCCTCTCTCTAACCTCCGACGAAAACGTCTCCGCCATAGTCGTAAAACTAGAAGGCGAATCGAGGACCGTCCTAATGCGTCCTATGGGTCCCATGGCTGGACAGCCAATGTATGCACAACGCGACCGACGACGAGAAGGAATCGCTACTGAGAACCATAAAATACTGTATAAAGTGGCTCAGGTGTTTCCAACGACGGGACCGAGCCAGCAGCCGATGAGTGGAATGGCATATACGTTGCGAGCTGGACAGCATGAATATCCGTTTAGGATTAAGATACCGTTTAATAATGGGTGTTCGGATCCTCAGCAGCAGCAGATGATGGGTGCGTTTGGGGGGTTTGGATGGAGTGGGATGCAACAGATGCAATATCGTCATGTTAAGAGAACTTTGCCCCCGAGTTTGACGGGTTTCCCTGGGGAGGCGGAGATTAGGTATTATATCAAGGTTACGGTTCAGAGACCGGGTTTGTTCAAGGAGAATAGGAGGAGTGCGATTGGGTTCAAATTCTTGCCGATTGAACCTCCTAGGCCGCCGAAGACGCAGAATGAGGTTTATGCTAGACGACCGTTTGAGTTTCAGGCGGGTTTGGCGGGGTATGGGAAGAAGAGTTCCTTATTCAAAAAGACGCCAACGAAGATGAGTGATACAGCGCCGAAGGGGGAGATCGATGCTAGATTACCGAGTCCAGCGATATTGACTTGTAATGAACCAGTGCCGTTGAGGATTATTGTGAGGAAGTTGAATGAGAGTGCGGAACATGTTTTCTTGACGAGCTTACAGGTTCATCTTTTTGGGTTTACGGAGGTGAGGGCTCAGGATGTGGTGAGGACGGAGACAAGTAATTGGGTGCTGTTGTCGACCAATGGGTTGAGTATTCCGATTAGCTTGCCTGGAGATGAATTGAGGAAGGAGACGGTTGTGGATACGAGTTTGTGGAATAGGATACCGCTGCCAAATACGGTGGCTCCATCATTTCATACTTGTAACTTGACAAGGAGGTATGAGTTGGAAGTTAGGGTGGGGTTGGGTTATGGTGTTCCGGGCGAGATACAGGTTTGTCTTTCCCTCTCTAACAGTATTCGGACTGAAGCTAACAAATGGGCTCGAAAAGCCACAAACAATAACCCTCCCCCTCCGCTTCCAAATCGAAATCTACTCCGGCATTTCACCCCCCGCCGCCCTCCTCGACGCCATGGCTTCCCAACCTGTCCGTCCAACGGTACCAGTGCGCCCTACCCAACCCGCGTCAGCTGCGGATCCATTGTATCCTCCTCAAGCACCGCCAGGTGGCCCTTCAGCAGATGATGCACCGCCTAGTTATGAAGATGCGATGGCGGATGAGATTAGCCCTGCCGATGGACCGAGGAGAGAGTATAGTGGTGTTACGGATGTTAATGCGCCGGGGTTGGATGAGAAGGGTGCTGCGCCGAGGTATAGTTCGATACAGGGGAATCCGGGACCTGGGCCGGGAGGACCGGGCGCGAGGGGTGGTGTTGTTTGATGGGGAGTGAGAGGGAGGTTTGTCTAATTTTTGGTGTTGAGAGATGCATAGCAAAGCGAGACTTTTCAGGGGGCCGAGCGAGGGAAAGAAGGAATACCCAGTAACGAAGTGTATGATTATGAGTTATGACAGATCAATAACGCGTTGAGCTAGGGACTCGGAGAATCCCTCTAGCGATAGGAAGAAGCTTGGCATGGTTTTTGCGCTGAGTAGATGAAGGAACGCTCCAAGCGACTTCTGAAAAGGCGCAGGAGAGCTGCCTCATAATAGAGAATACCAAACTTCCATCAAGCTGTTATAATCTTACATTAGTACTTAGCATGTGCACCCTTTGATATGCGTTCACGGGGATTCAATTTCACGACATAAAAGGAGGAGAATCTCCTATTGAATGTTGAACAATAACGCATTGATATTGTAAGATCCAATAGATCCTCCTCTCTCCATACAGCAAAGTCTCAAATCACGACAATGATTAATATAACAATAAAGCTAAAGAAGGAGACCTGGATTGAGGTATAGTCCATCCAATTTCCCACCATTTGACGAATGAAGACTTAGACTGCTCTCAACAATCCAAACAGACATTTTGGCATTTCTACTTTCCAGATCAGCTAAAAATCAACATTACAATAGACGGAGAACACATCTTCCTCGCCTCTTCAATATCACGTTTCGTCTGGCGATATATAAGTGTTTGATAGCAGAATTTCCGTGATAGCAAATCTTGTATGGCATCCTCAATAAATACATCCTGGTTTGAAGTAGCAGTACGGAGATAAAGCTAGGAACGGGTCCGGTAAAGCACGAGGACGCACGAGAGAGATTCGTAACGTTAGCAGCGTCACCACCAGCACCACCATACATCTCAAATTATAGATGCTTGAGTCGTCTACTGGGAGCTTAATGCTGTCGATAGAAGTTATTTTATAGTCAGTTCTGCCAAGGGCGGTGTGGCGTCTGACGGTTTTCAGGCGTGAAGGAAAATTCGGGCATGGCCAGAAGATCCAAATTCATGACATTTATATCAATACTGCGTCCTATGCTTCTTGAACCCGCGCTCCCTTTGGCTCTCTGGACTATCTTTATCCTCCGACACAACACCCACCAAGCCTCCGTCCAGCTTTGTCTTTTGCTTTTTCACCACTCCTCCCTTCCCTCTCGGCTTGAGTGAGTTCTTGTTCGTCATCATCATCAAGCATCGTCCCCTCAATGCTCAAAAATCCCCTCTCACGATCATGACTCGACTCAATCTCCTTAACCCGAAACTTAATCATGCCCTCAACCTTCTTCCCCCTTCCATCAACCCAACACCCCTGTCCATCCTCCGCATACCCCTCATTCCGCCCTTCCTCCCCATCCCTATTCTCCAACTCGCTAACATCCCTCCAAACCCAATCCCTCGGCAGCCGTTTCCTCTCAATACTAGCATTAAACAGATTCCAACACACCACCCCAAGATGTCCCTCATTCTGCAAATTCACATATCCTTCTAATTCAACTCCTCGTTCAGGCTTGAATAGCAGGAAATCGGCAGTGAGCCATGTCCAGGAGACGGCGTATTCGTCGATGTTTTGGAGGAGGACTTGTGATGAGGTTGTGGTTCCGAAGGCGGTTTCGGATAATCGAGGGTTGGTGTAGGAGAGGAGGACGCCGCGGAAGGGGGGGTAGTAGGTTAGGAGGAGGGGGGAGAGGTGTTCAGCGCAGAGGCCTTCGAGTGGGTATTTTTGGGAGATGGGCGCGAGGGGGAGGTAGAGGGAGGAGGTTTGAAGGTGGAATGGCGAGTTCTGGGTGTCGCTTTGTGTCGGAGGTTGGAGTGCAGAAGAGGTGTGTTTGTCCGATTTGTGTTTCTTTGATTTTGTTTTCTTGTCGCTGCCTTCCTCTCCATGGTCTCTTTTCCGTTTCTTTTCGCCGTGTGTGGAGGATTTTGACTTTTTGTCGGATTTCGATCTGTGTTCTTCCTTTTTGGGAGACATTGTGGAGGGTTGGACAGAGGGTGTCTTCTCAATTGACATTTTTGAATCTTTTGAGGCCGTTGATGAGAGGATTTAAGGTTATTTGATCTTTTTTCGAGGCTGCAGGTCGGCGCGAAAGGAGCGGCCGCTTGCAGGGGTCCTGGCCTCGGGAACGTCAAAGTTGTGGACAGGTTGAGCCTCGCGACGTACACTTCTTGATGCGGCGAACATTCATTTTCTCTTGCTTCCATACACAATATCGCTCACTTTTATGATATTCGTCCAGTGACTGCTCAAGCGCGTCTGCGACGGTCATCATGTCTGCTAACTTGCTTTCTCTTGCTGGCTGGACGTTTCTTCCAAATGTAAGTACTGCAACCTCAAGGAGGCAACATAGGATACAATGCTAACACGTTGTCCAGCTTGTCACAGGATGGGTTCAGAGTGTATACTATGGCATCACAATACGAGCTGGTGAACCAAAACCACAACCAGGCCAACCACGATGGGTCACTCACCGACGGCGCATACACATCATGGTTGTTTCGGCGTACCTCCTCTACACAATCTACGAAGCAGACTGGGACATACGGCGAGCTTCCGACTACTACCAAGACCTGGGCATACCACATAATGCCAGCGATAGAGACATCAAATCGAGATTCCGGCGCTTAGCAGCTATACACCACCCTGACAAAGTCTCGTCTTCGTCCCCCATTTCCGAGAACTACTTCGTGCACTTGAAGCTTGCACAAGACACGCTTTTAAACCCAGCAAAACGATTCGCATACGAACGCTTCGGGCCAGATATGATAAACTGGCAACGCTGCTCCAGCATGCGCGATTTCGTCCTCCACGGCCTCCAAGCCATCCTCCCATACTACGGTGCGGCGGCAATTTTCATGTACATCCTAGGACTATTAGGATACTTGGAATGGGGCAAATACTGGCGATGGCTTACCTTGGTCGGGCTCTGCGTATTCGAACTACATACCATTTCTCGACCGCACTTTCCTTTGTTCGCGACAAACTTCCTCAATCCGATTTTGATGACTTTCACAAACCATCCCCCATACCTACCTTACCAACTCATTCTCCTAGCTAGGAAGATGAGTATCACGCTCTACATCGCTTTCTCGCAAATAGGGCCTTTGCTCCAACCTCAAGACAGGGTAGCAATGAACTCGAATTCGGAAATGGCATTGAAGCAGCAGTTAGACAGGTTAGAAGCCACAGCCAAACAAGCAGATGCGGAAGCTACGAGGCAGGTACAGATGGAGCTGAGTCCGTTTGGAGGAAATCCACAGGCTTTGAAGCAGGTAGAGAAGGAAACGAAAGATTGGCTGGTACATAACACTATTAGGAACGATCCGGAGGTTAGAGATGCGATGGGTACGTTGCTGCAGCGGAGGAGGGCGGATGCTCCTGCTGGTGCCAGGGGGGATAGATAGACTGCTATTTGGTATTCTTGGCTTAGCGATAATACAATATAGATTGTCTTAAAGATTTGTACTTGGTCTTGATTTGTGGGGTAGGGGGTTGCTTTCGCCTCCCCTAAAATGAGGTCATGACACGTGATTCGTTTCGCTTCGCTTCGACGGGAATGACAAACCGAAATTGTGAGTGCCCATCTTGGAGTTATAAATCACACACAACTCAATTGTTTCTACTAAATTCTGTTCCGAACTGTTGCCTAGACATAATGGTACGTCTTTGAAGTTCGAAAATAAGTCATGCGGCATGGAAACTGACGATTTCAGGTTCACGCCGACTCGTCGAATTTTAAAGCGGATGTCACAAAAGAGGAGGCCTACAAGCAAGTACTAGAGCAGGCCGAGCTACTTCTTGAGGGTCAAAGGAATTGGGTATGTCATCTTTCCTTGGATGCTGTAATATTTCGCTCACATTGACTAGGTTTGGTATGTTCTTTCCTGATTTGAGTCTGTGTCACGTGGAATCAAAGTCAAGCTTGAGCTGAAGAGTCGAGCTTGAAAGAGAGGGGCGTTGGCTGATTTGTGTGGGAGCAGCAATCTTGCGAACGCGGCGAGTTTATTATGGCATGCGTATAAGAGTCTTCCGAGTCCTAGCAGAGATGTAAATTGGGCTGGTTCGTTCCTTCCTCTTTCATATCACAAAATTTCACTAACGAAAACCAGGTTTCTACGTCCTGGATCACTCAGCAAAAGAGCAGCTCATACTTGGACCCTTCCAAGGCAAAGTAGCATGTCAAACAATCAAGTTCGGCAGAGGAGTATGTGGGACTGCGGCGGCAAAGAGGGAGACAGTGTTAGTTGAGGATGTTGAGCAGTTTCCGGGTCATATTGCTTGTGAGATTTCAAACTTGCTGTTTCATGTAGTAATGATTGCTGAATTCCTACAGGCGATGGCGATTCGAGAAGTGAAATCGTGGTCCCCATCATAGTGGATGGGAAGACAGTTGCGATTGTCGATATTGATTGTGCAGTGGTGAAGGGCTTCGACGATGTTGACAGGAAGGCGTTAGAGGAGCTGGCTGCATTGCTAGGGAGAGCGTGCGATTGGTAGAGGTAAGTTTCTCCTTCTGGTGTTGGCCATTCTTTAACAATGTGCTGATTCTGACCATACCTCAGTTGTAATGATAAAATGGCTTATCGCTTTTGATACCCCGATTCCCTTGAATAATTCACTTACTGGAGCTGAAAAGGTTCGTTTTTGGGCTCTCCAACACTTAATAGTAAGGCGTTATCTCGCCAACTCTTTGAACATCAAGCAATGATGTCCCGACTTCGGCCATCTCGTGTGCAGGCTTTGCATTTCCTTGAACGCTGAAGGTTGCTTTCGATCTGGATAGTTCACACCAAATTTTGATTGTACTTTCTCTTTTCGGCGAATGATAGAAGTCTGGTAACCCAGGTGGGCTGGTCTTTCTAGATCCCGTACCAAGATCCAATTGTGGGACCCACACAATCTGTGAGTGTAATCTCCAGTGAGTCAAGTGCACGAAATGTTGCCAAATTTGGCTATGAGGTATTCGTAAAGTAGAAATGATAACTTTGATTTGCATTGCATAAGTTCGAGATGTCTTCCAAGCGGGAGACCTCTTTCAGATTTCATCTTGTTGACTTCACTTATCAGGGAACGACTTTTCATAAATCGCAACACACATCACACAGAGTTCGAAAGGTCAAGGTGAGCTCCGCACCCTCATCTCATAGCACCGCTTCTCCACCGTACCAGGCAAACAACCAAGAGAAGACTAGTAATCTAGAGGCCAATGTACCCCCTCCGCCAGCACCGGCACAGAGAACCTCCTCCATTAAACATACCGAAGTACCACAATGGAGATGGCCAACAAATTAGTGCAGAGAATGGCTCTTATCTATCCGCACAGAAGTCTTCAACTTTCCCAGAGAAGAAGCAATGTTAGCAATCAAGTTTGAAGGCAGTGGTCCAATGTTATATATCACATCAAGAGAGGACTGGATGGAGATTTTGGGGTATCAGCGAGGGAGGAGTCTATATGCCCTGCTTATGACAGTCAAGAATGGGCGTGGTGCAATGCCCAGCAATATCGCTATCGACAACGAGGTCAAAAGAGGTCAGTGAAAGAATCGTCGAGACGGAGGATCGCGGACGAGCTACTTTATATTCAAGGACTCAGGTCTACTGGCTTGGCAAGTTCGATAAGGATAAACGCCAAGGGGTATACATGATCCTTGCCTTCAACAGAAGGAAGAAGGACGCCGTTCCACCGGAGATCAGTACCGCGGGATGGAAATGAAATGGATGTGAAGATTTCTATCAAGAGAGTCTATGATTTGGGCGAGGGGTATGTTGCTGCAGAAGATAGTCGGTGAACGTAGGCCACACTTGAGCAGCCTCATCCATCTTACATTCTTCTCAGGGCTCTAGAAGGTCTATAAAATAGAAGGTGAACATTACAATACAGATTAAATCTATCCCATACCGCTTTTCAAAAGTCGTTCCATGAAAGAAGGACTCAACGTCACCAAAACTCCACTCCCTCCTCATACCACTGCCGATGCCTCTATTATATCCTCAACCTTCTCATTCGTACTCTCCTTCTTCACACTCTTCCATTCCATGCCCAACGCCCCCAAAATACTCAGCGCCGCCATCGCAGCAGCAGCCACAAACGTGACCACAACCGCATCATTATAAGCCGTCAACATCCCATCCACCTACTGACTTCCCAAACTCTCAACCTTAGCCCTCAATCCCCAAGCACCATTCTCAGTCACAACTTCCAGATCCAGGGCAGGAACTAACTCAACCAAATTCTGCACAAGTTTGTTCTGAAATATACTTTGGCCAATGGAGAGGAAGACAGCACCGCCAAGTGCTTGTGCGAAGATGATGGCTGTGATGCCGATGGGTATGTCTATTGGTGAGAGTACAGCTTGGACGGCCATCATAGGTTGTTGAATTCCCATGCCTGCGCCTGCGCCGAAGAGAATTTGAGTTCCGATCCAGAGATCTGTTGAAGTTGAGGTTGTGAATGTGGTCATCAAGCCTGCACCGATAGACATTGAGACTGAAGAGCCGAGCATGAGTGGGACGTAGTATCCTATTGCAGTGGTCTTCTAAAGTTAGCTTTTCACTTGTTGCATTTCAGGGGAGGAAGGGGCAACTTACGACGAAACCAGCACTGATTGAAGTGAAGGTTACAGAGATGGCGGTAGGCAGATAATCCACTCCAGGCCCTGTCGCAGTCGTGTTCTTGATAGCTTGAAACCACAATGGCAGGAAATATGTGATGAGCAGGAACGCAGCACCCAGACAGAGCGTCGCCAGACACCGAGCCCTACCGAGCGCTTAGATGATATGAGGAGGCAGAGTTGCGAGTGTCCCTTTCTTGACCTGAATGGTGCCCCAGATCATGGAAAGAACGGCGAACATGACGAAGAGAAGAATAACTCGCCAGCTACCCTAGGGGTATTGGGAGCCTCCCCATTGGAGAGCGAGGAGGAGGCAGACGATTGCGGGAACGAAGAAGATCGTGCCGAAGAGGTCAAATTGGCGGCGTCGCTCGGCTGGAGTCATAGCAGCAGCTTTCTTGTTGGGAGGGTCTGTGAAAGGGAACGTTATCACGAGGAGGGTGACTGCTCCGATTGGGAGGTTGATGCAGAAGCACCATCCTTACATCATTAGCTTTGGATTTCTTCTAGATGAAAACAGATGATATGGTGACTCCCTCCATGAGACTTTTTCTGTAAACACACCCCCAAGTAGAGGTCCAACACCCTGGCAACTCCATTGACTGCGCTGATCAAGCCCGTATAGATCGGTCTCTTATGCATTGGTAAACTGAGTGAGATGATCTACCTCTTCCTATTAGCCACGACCTTCATTTCATCTTTCAGCTGGGGAGACTCACCACTAAAGCTCCAGAAATGATCCCCGCACACCCAAGGCCCGCCAAAGCCCTCCCAATAATCAACATATCAGAGTTCTGCGCTGCACCACAAAGCGCGCTGCCTGCCTCAAAGAGCCCAATGGCGCCAAGGAACGTCCATTTCACAGAGATGTAGCTGTACATTTTGCCGTACATGAGCTGGAAGGAGCAGCTTGTCAATAAGTATGCGGAGCCATACCATCCGATGTCATCGAGGGAGTTGAATTCGTTGGCTATTTTTGGGATGGTGGTGGTGATGATTGTGCGGTCTTGAGAGATTGGATTAGCTTGAGTTCTTGGATGGAGGGATATGAATTAAAGGATAAGAAGGAATGGAAATACTTATAAGACCGACGAGGAAGACTGCGAGACATAATGCTATTGTTATGAGAGTGAGATTGACGCCATTTGGGTATTCTGGTGAAACTTCTGACTTTGGAGGTAGGCCTGGAGATCTATCGAAGTCATCGATGTATTTGTATCTCTGGGTGCGTGTTTGGTGTCCATATTGATCGCGTCAATGGTGGTCTCTTGAACCATTTAGATGTTTTCGGTCGGCTAGATTTGACCCGGAGATGTTTTTTATGGTGGAGGTAATGTGAGTGAAGCGATGAGAGCTGATGTCTCAAAAGAGTTGGTGTGAATAAAGAAAGATATATAAGGAGAATCAATCTAGATAGATACATGGTACATTGAGGCAAAACCGTAAGGCTACGGCACGACAAAGGACGTCCAATATCCCGTCCTCCTTCCTGATTGACGCAACTCGCAAGCCAATCCGGCGTGATACCCGAAAGTTTAGCACAACTTGCCGAGAAAGTACCTCCGTATGCACATTGGTGATTAGTTCATATTTACCCACACGATACCGGAACACTCACTTGCTGCACCAGGTATCCACACCGTAGACCGAAAACTTCTGAATAAAGGTCTGGATGCATGCATGTACACCTCACGCCGCAGTGCTCTTTTGTAGATCTTCCATTTATCCAACCAATGAAAACAATGAGCATGCACAAGACATCATCGAGATTCTCCCCCTTTACCCAGTCTCGCTTGATACGGAACTTTTAAGTGCCGCAAATTCCGCCGTAGTCATCAGGTGTTCAGAAAGTGGTGTGCCTTTCAACACCGTGGAAAATCTCAACGACAACTACGAAACTTATCTTGAGCCGTCATTCACCGAGGACTCGTCCGGCATTCGTGAGCTATGGAAGAATTCGCTGGAGGTATTGAGCAGCGGCATTACGGCAACCGTCGAACTACCCGCGCGTGTACGCACTGCAAGGCAGCCAAGACGAAATGTATTGTGAATCCGGGGAATGATGGCTCTTGTGAAAGGTAAGCGTTTCCGGAATCTCTATTCTCATTCATTTGGGAAATGTTGTATTGACTTGCCTGGGAAGATGTTCTCATTTCACACTTTCTTGCCAACCTGCTGTTCGTAAGCGTAGGCAAGAAAGAAACTCGTATGTACTTGAGCTCGTGATGCCAATAGTCTCTCCGCTAATTTTGAATTCACAGGAAAGTTTCAGAGCTAGAACAGAAGCTGGACAATATTGTGTCGCTGCTCACGAATCCGCAGCAGCAGCAGCAGCCACAGAATGTGCCTCTTGATTTCGACCAATCGGTCCCAGAGCTCTGGAGGACGCCAGCGAGCCAAACTATACCTAGTATGACGCCGAGTTCTGCTGGGGATGATGGGGCAGTTATCGGTTCTGGGCCAAGGTCCAGTTCTCAGCCATCAACATCGAATGTGGAACAGCTCCCCTTTCCAGCAGAGCCAATGCTGCCTTTGAGATCAATTCGACCACACCTCAATCAGAGTTTCGTTCCTCCAAGATTGCTCCATCAGCCAGACTTCCCTTACCCTGACGAACTCTTGTCATTCTTTCAGAGTCAGCTGACCCAGTACTTTCCATTCGTGGTCATACCCTCGAGCACAACCGCTGAAGCTTTGAGGCAGCAAAAGCCATTCCTTTATGATGCAATAATGCTCGTGGCTTCCAAGCAAAGAGTCGCATCGCAAAGAGAAGCTGGAGACAAACTGCTGGCGTATCTCGGTGATCATTTGCTGTTGCGTGGAGAGAAGAGTCTCGATTTACTTCAAGGGCTTTTGGTTTACCTTGCATGGTATGTTCCTGACCTCTTCTCCTCTCAAGAGTCTGACCTGTGCCGTGTTTGATTGTGCCTTGTATCAAGGGGAAATCATCAATTTCATAACAGCGCCCAAATGTCCGCGCTCCTTCAGTTGGCGATAGCTCTGGTAGCAGAACTTGATCTCGGAAAAACTCCTCGCAAGATACCAGATCCGAAGAAGTCGCTCGTTCATGCCATGGGACTGGTCTCATCGCCACCACCGAAAGCGGTCAACACTCATACTTCCGATGAAATGCGAGCATTTGTTGGATGCTTCTACCTCAGCTCTATGTATGTCTCCAATCCGAGACTATTGAGCATATTGCTAATGGCATTCAGATTTTCGCAATGTTATCGGAAGTTGACGGCCGTAAGACATACTGCTTATCTTGGGCAATGCTGTAAACTTCTTGACGAAGCTGCTGAGTACCCAACAGATCTATATTTGACAAGTCTAGTCCGTGTCCAGATGTTCTTGAGCAGAGGGCTCGAGGCATCGCGCCTCGATGAACCTGAAGGATCAGCAGCATCCACAGCGGCCGTCAGTATGTATGTCAAGTCGTTCCAGAGAGAGCTTCGAGACTCCAGGACGACTCTCTCGGCAAGTGCAAGCCACATATGTGAGCATGTTGTACCCCAGCTGTTCCAGAAACAAATCTGACTCGGTACCATAGCACTACTAGCTTCCGATCTGCTTCTCATACACTTCTATAGTGTGGAAATAAGCTTGCTTGAAATAGGCCTTTACGAGAGTCCTGACACCAATGGTATCCAACGTCTCCGGCACCTCGATCAGCTCTCAGATTGTCTCCTCGCCACGAGGGCTTTCTTCGATCGATGGTTCGAGCTTCCAAACTCGGTCTATGCCAACTTGCCCACCGTGGTATGGGCGCAAGTCGCCAATACAATCATGGCCGCATCGAGACTGGTGCTTCTAGATCGCCCAGATTGGGATTTAGAGCATGCTCGTGAAGTTGCAAACTTTGCAGCAAATCTAGAGAAAGTAGCAAGTCGAGTCGAAGAAGCGACAGCGACTTTGTTTGCAGAAAATAAAGGTGCGGATGCTGAAAGAGCTCTTCTTCGATATGTCCAACGTGTGAGATGGGTGAAGGGATGGTATGAAGGGAGGATCGCTGCTGAGTCTCAAGCAATCAATAAGGAGCAAGTTGCTGTAACGATAGGGGGAGAGCACGCGATTATGGCGAATGACTTTATGAATCTGGACGATATGTTCTGGCAGGACTTCGTTGGCGAATGGCGTGGTGTGTATGGAGCTGATATTCCTATCTCTATCGGGCAATGAAACATTTTTTTGAGATGCACTTGTGCTTGATGTTTGGCTGTGGAGAAGAGTCCTTCGAAGCAGCGTGGTGCAGGCTGATGGGGAGAACCAAAATGGCTAGGACGGGAGGGTGAAAATCAAAAGGCAAAAGGAGATTAGTTGAATGCAAATTCTAGGGCCTTCTAGATTTCAAAAATCTACCTTTATACAACACAACCATGATTTCTAGCCCACGGAAACATGTCTTGGTCCGTTGCAATAATTGCTTCTAGCCATTATCATCACGATGTATTCCTAGTACATCAATTCGACAGAGATCTTTGTGACGGAGAGCTCAGGAGCCATGAGGCACCGGCAGTTTGCGTTGCTGCTCCAGCGAGCGGTGGACAAGAAGCAAATGCGGCAGACGTGGTGTGCGGTGTGTCGTGTGTGGTGTGGTCGATATGTGCCTGGCGTATGTGCCGTCTCTTCGTCGAATATCAGTGCTGCATCTAGTCATTGTTTTGTATATCAGGGCTGTTGATCCAGCTTTGGAAGCAAGGGGACATATGCAGGCTCTGGTAGCAGTCCATTGGCCAACAGAACCGCAATATTGCTGTCAGGGCGGACGTCACCTAGATTAGCTTGATGCCTAAGCAACAACCAGGCGACGTCAGGGCGTTCGTATCCTGGGGTCGAAGCTGCCTGAAGAGGAGTAGGAGGGCCACCCTGCCATGTCGGAGGATTTACTTTGAAACCACACAGGATGAGCGCGTCGATCAAAGGAAGGGAAAACTGTGCCAGTATAGCAGTTGTAAGTATGGTCAGCCCTCGGGGATCTGTTGCGTCGAGAATGATCGGGTCGATCCGGAACTGTCGCTCAGGATCTCTAAGTCGTTTAATCATGGCCAAAACAACCTCTTCTTCCTTGGTGTACACTGCCAACCACAACGGTGTTTGCCCCTCTTCGTTTCTCAACCTGAACTGAATTAGTGGACAACAACGGATGATACGCATAAGAGCATCCTGGCCGACTGGACCTTTCTTCTTGAAGTTGCGGATGGCGTGGTGGAATGGGGTTTTGATATCTGGAGGTGCCACGAGAAGATAATCGAAGATTTTCAAAGAGCATTTTTCTGCATGAACTTTCCACTCAGTCGTTTCGAAGATACCACCCACTTTCATCAACAGCTCTTCCCGGAGCTGCTGGAATTCCAGTCCCAAATCATCATACCAATCGATCAATGTTAAAAAAGCAAGTTCGGCGATTGACAGGTCATTTGAGGCATAGGCTTGCCCTGCCAGCTCTTTGATGTCCTCTAACGTGCGAGACAGGTCTTCCGGGACTGTAAAGCCTTGCAGCAACCCATGCTCGAAGCTCCTGATGTTCTGTCGAGTGGTACGAAATGATTCCGAGTTGGACAGCTCGCGCAACCTGATTCCTTCTTAGAATAAGTGCACACAACAATGGCCACGTCAATATAGCTCACCTTCTTCGCAGGTATGCCTCTGTATATGGAGCTGGAGCCAGCGGCTGGACCCCTCGGTTGTCTGTCGCCCCAGCCCGTTGTCCTATGCCAAGTATCACTTCACGTTCCCCTTGGTCGTTCTCGTCTTTGTACTCGTCGGGTCCGCAACAAAGGCTCAGATTCTTGCAGCGGCTGCATCTTGTTTGAAAGTCTTGCTCATTCCAGTCACCGCCGTCTCTTAAACACTAAGAGGATCATCATGTCAGTTTCGATGCTTTAAAACGTCTCATGACAGGAGGGTGCGCTTACCAGTTTTTTCGAGCTCCTGCAGGCCTGACATTTCCTCGTTCTTGGCATGATCACCGTTGAGTTTCTCAAGTCCCGGGAGCAACAAGTGAGGGTTGACTCTCAATTCTTGATGCGGTGTTCCATGATTCCATGTTTCGAGAAGCACGTCGCCGCGTGCTTCTCATTTTTCCACCTGCTCGACGGTGGTCTCGACTCCTGCAGGAGGGCATGGTAAAGTTGACTGAGCAATTTGGATGACCGTAGTTTGCCTTGTGGTTCGACCGTTGAGGCAGACAGAGAGCGCCACATTATCGTTTCCTGTGGTTGTCGCATTGCGATAGTCGCAGTGCGCGAGGCTCCACTGCAACGATATACTGTGACGTGGGGCTCCCCATGTTCGCCTAACCTTGATTCCTATAGGGATGAATACGCGAGAGCGAGGTACAGTGAAAAGTGACTTTGTATGGTGGGTGCTTTTGCAGCCACAATCCAAGAGCTGGCCAAGGGGCAGAAAAAAGGGGGACCGCCTCGTTGTCTGCTCTGGTTCTTTAAAATACCGAAAAATCGTGGTTCTGGAAAATTTGTTAGTAATCGACTTTTGGTAGAAGCTTTCCCCATGGAAAGAGGCGAAAGTGACAAGCCAAGCCCCATGCAGGGGGTGGCGCCCAGCAGCTGCGCAGAACACTGTCACAATATAATTGCCTTACTACCATGTTTGACGCCTTGCCTTTCTGTCGGTTTGATAAATTGCTCACTCTCTCTTCATGAGGGTGAGGCAGCCAGAGATGATCTTACTTCAGCTATCCTCCAGCCCTGTCCAGAGAGGCTCAAACCAGCATCCTTCATATCTTGCTCACTTTGCATACCCACGGCCGTGATCGTGTCCAACCTTCAAGATGGCGTGGAGAAATCTAGGAAAAGAATTCAGCAGAGTATCTAAGAAGTACATTCTCCCAGCAATGTTTAAGCATCCTCACTAAAGACTTTTTCCAGTGTGGCGCCACGGTCTGGTGATCGGAGTCCTTGGAGCCCAGCCAGCTATTCCAATTCTAGAACGAGCCTCTCTCTTGATGAAAGCTTGAAAATCCAACTGGATGATAAGCCCTTCGTTGCGGAGAGGCCATACCGGTGTACATTTCCAAGCTGTGGCTTGAATTTCGGGTCGTTGAACGAGTGGAAAATGCACGAGGAGGGACACTGGGCACCAACATGCTATATATGTCTGTTTTGCGCCACTGTCAGGCAAGATTCAACGGGAGATCAAATTTGTATTGGGTGCTCTCATAGGTTCGATTCATATTTCACTGTCGATGTGGCGGGTAGTCACATCCTGCAGTGCGAGCTGGCACGAGAACGATTACAGAAGTTCGCAAGCTACGATGATTTGTGTACTCACCTTCGCACTCGGCACGATATTAAGTATTTTGACCCTCAAAGTGCAGTATGCTCATTTCCCATTGAGAGCAGTTGGCCCAAGGAATGCGGTTTTTGTGGCGCGAAATTTGCTCAATGGGATGAAAGAGCAGATCATATTGGAGCACATTTTCGGCGAGCAGATAACACCTCAGAAGTTCCTCCTCATCTTTTCAATATAGAGAACAAGGCTCCCCGAGACATGGCTAAGCACGGTGCGTTGTTGCATTTAACCCAACATAGAAACTTTGTGTTGACAGAACCACTACAGAGACAGCTCGATACTACCCAGGCTATGCGTGGAATACAACCTGCCTAGCTAAGCCAAGCATGAGCAGCGTTAGACTAGAAGGATCTGAAAGTCCAAAAGGGATAGCAATGACATTCCCGGACGATTGCCCCGCAGTAGTCACAGATACTGCTGTTGGACGCTGCTCTTGCACTGGCGTTCTGCCATTGACATTCGGAGAGCACATTCGGCTTCGATGTGTCTCTAGAGCACTCCATGTGTCTAGAACCAAACTGCTGTTGAGGTCAACTGGAGAATGGCTATGGATCACGGACGAATTTCAGAAATGGCGTAGCCTCCATGAGCACTCGTTTTTCTGGCTATGTGGATCTCCAGGAAGCGGAAAGTCCATATTAACTTCGGCTGTTATCAGACATCTCGAAGAAGGAGAAGAAAGGAGGGGTGAGATAGTTACTTTCTACTGCTGCGATGGGCGGTATAAAAGCTCAGATACCGTTCTACATATAATGGGGGGCTGGTTGGCAGAACTACAAGCCCGAAGGACAGGTAATGCTGTGGTAGCAAGACTCATGGGGGGCATAACGGACCTGAATAGTACCCATGAACAGCTGTCGCGAGCCACACTCAGAAGTGTGTTTCAGACTATCAAGCACAAACTGGAGGAGGGGGAAACCTTGATCCTGGTCTTGGATGGTCTTGATGATGTTCAGATGGGCCACGATTTGCTCCAGGAACTGTTGACTCTGACAAGCCAACACGATAAAAATCACTGCATCAAAATCTTCATATCTTGCAGAAGAGAATTTGCCACAAAGAGCGGCATCGAAACACCATTTCAGATAGATGTGGATTCCCAAACCTCCGTTGCACACGATGTGGAGGACTATACCGACAGTATTCTGTCCAAGGGTCTGGCGACGACCTGCGATGCTGATATGCTGATTCGGATTCGAAAGATAACAGAGAAGTCACAGGGCCGATTTCTCTGTATGAGGCTCCTGTTATTTATATTATCCCATGAATCAGCTTCTGCCGACATCAATAAATGGATACTCAGCATCACGGACGATGAAGGCATCAAAAGTCCATTTACCATATACAACTACATGTCTCAGTCAATTCCCGATGTTCACCGCCGGTTTGCATTCTGCATGTTGAGATGGGTCCTGCACGCGGCTCGGCCGATGTATTCATGGGAGCTGCTTGACGCAGTAAATTCAGGACTTGGTACAAATTACCTGGATACAGACGTCGAGAAATCCACCATGGGTCTTCTTACAATAAGCAGAACTCGAACAGTGAACTTAGTTCATTTGAGTCTACGAGACTACTTGACGACCATTGAGTGGAGCTCATTCCCCCAAGACCCATACGAAATGATTGCTCGGGCTTGTTTGGGAGCGTTGAATCCTAAACTCATTCTACAAAGATTGGATCAAGCATGGTCTGATGACTACGCTATGCATATCAAACCAAATCCGCCACAGGCACTTGGAATATACGCCGAGAAATACTGGATACATCATTATCTCCTTGCTGAGCCTCACAGTACGGGTATATCGGGTCTGCTTCACGAGACCTTGAGAGAGATGATCCCTTCTAGAAAAACAAAACCACGAGGCGATTCTAAAATGGATTCTAAGGTTCCCAAAGCTCTGCTGGAGATCGAAATTGCTCGCTTGGAACCAGCGTCTCTAGACACGATCAATATGGTTCTACGGATCGCTGCTTCCCTTGGTTTTTACAAACTAGCAAAATTAGAACTCGACATGGGGGGAACGGACCATGTCATCAGCGGCTTTCCTGAAAACTCACTCCACTTAGCTGCTATGGGGGGCCATACCCGCTTGGTAAAACTCCTTATTGATTACGGAGCCAATGTAAACTCTCTTTGCAAATTAGGTGATACGCCGATTTTCCATGCAATTGCGAGCGGCAATCATGAAGTGGTGCAGCTACTGCTCAAGGCAGGGCCTTCTGCTGCTGCAGCGGCTCTGGCCGCTGGGGCTATGGAGGAGTTGAGATTCGACTCTGATATCTCACAATAGTGTTCTATTTGTGGGCAAAGTAAATCCTTCATTGTAAGTTTTTAAAGTCTTTGTCTTCCTATCTTTCTCGCGATGTTCCAACTAGATGCAGCTGGTTTGATCAGAAATAAACCAAGAATGATAGCAGGATCTAACTTTCAAAGTTAGATAACGAAGACATCGCGCAATACATCTCACAATATGTGAGATGAGATTGTAGCACCGATTTTCATCAAAGGAGTCATTTACTTACAATTAAAATCAAGCCATGAGGTCATTCATGGTGGCAGCACGAATCACACAATACAAATCAAATGGTTTCCAGGAGCCAGCATGTACGGAGCGCTTGCTCTCGCTGCAAATCCTGGCTTAGATCACGTCGAAAAATTGCTTTCGATGACCGGTAATACGTTGGATCCATTCGATGAGATGGTTTCTTTTTTGTGTCAAGGCTTTGCGAATATGGTGATCACATAATACTCATCGGTCACTTCATCAAAGGTACCGACTCGAAAGGGGTTTTTTTTCCTCTCGATAGTAAGCTCGGAACTCTCGAAGATTTGAAGGCACTTTAGGAAATGGTCGAGGTTATCAAGTATTTCAGAAGACACTTTCTAATGGCATAATCTTTCTAAGCTGCTACACAGCAATATATTTATAGTGTATTTCTGATCGACATCCCGTGTGAGATGGAGGAGGTAGTTACTTCCTGGGTAGCATCAATAGTAGGATAAAATTATTTTGCTGTTAAGCGAGCATTTACTTTTTGTGTCCAATCGCATCGTGTCGCAGTGTGGCTGCATCGCAATGCGACAGCTAATAATATTCCCATCCTAATAAGAAACGAATGCAATGTAGTTTGGAGAATTCCTCGTACAGCGAACACGTAGTTTCAGATTAGATGTGGTCTTTTCGCTCCTTCAGAGCCCAATCAATTGGATTGAAGCGCCATACCCACAATCCTGTCTATTGTTGGTGCCCCCCCCTTCTATTTTCGATGGCCTTTCGACACGATCGATCTTCAGCCATCTTTGTTTCCCTTTTCTCTCTTCGCCTTCAGACCTACGTATGAGATTGAAAATATTTCATGGTCAAGATGAACTATGCTGAGGTCTTCCCCGAGGTCTGCAAGCATGGGCACTTGCCTCTGTAAGCATTATCCACGGCCCATTCATTCGCATCACCACGAAATTTCGAAACGTAAAACTTCGATTAAACAGAGCTCTCAGCTAACTAGTATTTCACAGATGCTGTCATTGTCACCCAGTCAGAACGACCCCGGACAAACACGAAGACAAAACCTCACGTCGCACATCGAATAACAATTCGTCTGCTCAATTCAAAAAGCACCCAGACGAAAGCTCGGCCTTCTGTCACAAGGCAAAGCACATACCAGATAAAACAGCGCATGGGTCCTTTTCTTGCGGAGGAAAAGGTAGCTACCAGCTCCAGCGTTACCTTAAAGAACCTGCTGGCTGCGGAGCCACACTTTTCATTGAAGGTGCTCCCACACCACGTCGTATGGATCTGCTGGACTCTAGCAAGAGGAATGGAAAGAAGGAGAGGAAGAAAAGGACGGCGGCTATGGGAAAGAAGATCGGGGCTCTTGAGAGGAAGATTGGAGGGTTTTGAGGTAAAGAGGTGAAGTAGGTGGAGGAATGAGAGGGGCATTGTTTCGTTGATTAGACATACGTTTGGTTGGGGAAGGGTACCGATTACTGAGGCGGCACAGATTGAGTATGCTGTAGCTTACCATCACCATTAAGTACAACCTATCCAAGATCAACCTCTTAAGTTTAAGCATTCGCATACTCAGCGCCCAACCTGTTAGGTACGGCCAGTTTTTGTATGCTCGGGAGGCCGAAAGAACTCGAGGAACTCGAGGGGGTGGAAGCAACCAATTCCAAAGAAGTAGATATACGATGGACGGTGCCCCTTGCTGGGAATCCCAGACAGCCCCGTGGCAGCGTGACTAAAGGGAGAATGCCTTTTCCAGTTGGGTGATCATGATATGGCATAAAGCTATGCATGCAAACTATCTGATCTGCAACTCGAATCTCCTTGTAACCTTAGGCCTTTTCGAAAATTGGATTACAAGTTTTCTCTTGTCAGGAAAACTTTTTCATAATGTCCTTGACAATATAATCGAGATCCAGCCAAGGGGGAAATAATGCCATGACTATTGAGGTGTTGTAGCGACAGACTTGACCCGCCCCATCACGTGACGGTTCGACCATTTCAAAAAAAAAAAAACATAAACTTTGAAACAATTTAAGTTTGAACCTGCTTTGATTAAAGAGAAGACAAAAAGCACCGATTTTGGCCAAAGTGAGTGTTGTGTTAGCCAATATCGCGTTTAGTTAGTGGATCGGAACAGAGCACCAAAAATTGAGATTTTTTCAAAGTGCTCAGAAAATTCTAAAAACTTCCAAGATTACTCTGATGAAGCCACTGATCGCGAATATCGACTCTTGGTTTTGATTTTATGTTGTGGCGAAATTGTCTTTTTGGCGGTTGGGTGGTTGGCAGGTGAATCCTTCTATTACTGCCCATTGCGAACCATGAGTCGCAGAGGCAATGAATATTCCCTTTCGTCATTTCGGATGGACCAGGCCCACCTGGCAGATCTTCCTAGGGTGCCATTGCGCTCCTGTGGTTATTGTGGACGTGCAGAAGACATGAGGGGGTGGTGTTTCCGAAATAGGGCAAAACGAAACCTCTCAAAAAACAGAGGTCCAAGCCCCAAGTTTATCAACCCCGATGAACGCAACCAACAAGATCACACCCCCGGCAGATCCCCGGTCACCTAGACTGATTCTGCTAGTCTATCCTAAGAGCCCCAAACAATTATGTTAAAATACACTTACGTCATTTATCCACATGATAATGCACTCGAATTATTTAGAAGGAGGTAGTGCCCTATGTTTCAGTATGAAACTTTGACGTGCTCTGATCTCTAGTAAGCTAAATCTGCGTACGGCAGGCCGGAGTACTCTAAATTGTAATACTGTAAATGAGAGTACTCCGGTTTATAATACGAATAAAGCACGTACGCTACCCTATAGTAACCTAAAACAAGATACTTTTGAGACGATTAATCTGAGGTGTAGCTTACAAACCAACGTGCTGCTGCTTTTGTGCACTTGTAGGGCTAGAGTCGTACCCTTGATTCGGGGTTCAATCGGCCTCTTCTATAAATAATGCCGCTTCTTCCTAAACGCCAAAGGGGAGCAAGATTTGGCACCCTAATACTACGGAATTCATTAAAGTACCCGCAGATTCTGCTTCACTGCACGGATACAGGTGGAACTATGGACAGATATTGTTTCGTTGTAGCATGCTTATTCAAGTTACAGAACTGGGAAACCTAGTCAAAGGATAAAACCAGCCCCCATGCTCAAAAGAATCAGATCCAATGCTGAACTCCTCAATAATACTCTTTACACATCCAGAGAATCTGTGCTCAAACTGGGGGACCCTCGTTGCACACAGCAACGGCACACGTCCATTCCTTACAATAACCGCCCTTGGGGCATAAAGTGGTCAAGGACGTGCCTGAACTCAGCGAGGTATATATAGTCGTAGTGAACGTAACTGTAGTAAGCTGATACCCACCTTTTTGCCACGCGGGCACGCCAGGGGTGGTCGCACTAACAGTTCCTCCACTCTGGTAACAAGAATTCTCAATTGCAGCGTAGTTTTTCACGCATACCTGAGCCCACGCCGATGCAAAAGACATCGAGCCTTGTGTAATCCCCATCTCGACAACAACTTTACACACAGCCGCCCCACGTGTCCAGGACCTGCACTATACTTCGTCAATAATCATTGCTAGCCCGGTGGATACAAAAGGTATCGTCCTTGCAATAGTCAGCACCATTTTTGGTTATGAGAGAAAGAACTAAGAGTGACGATATATTGCCAAGTAGCAATGTTATAGTGTGTGAAAAGTGAAAGAAAGCGAGTACTGTTGGAGTGGTCACGTGGACCAGCACTAGTTTAACTTAGCATTCTACCTTAGATAGTTTTTCTCTCTTAAGACCTTCTTTTTTCAAACGCACCAATACACACAAACTTTCCAAACAAAACTTACTACACTAAAACCGTAGTACATCTCACAATAAAAACTATTATATAATAATACGTTTACGTTTCGATCGAATTTCTTAAAAACTATCGAATTCGATTATATACAATTACTTGTACAACTCCGTATCAATTTTTAAACTCCTGCGAACGATCTATTTACTACGTTATTTCGAATTACAATAATTGTAAACGTAATTCTATTACTTTACGATCATTTTTTATTACTAATAAATACAAACAAATAATTTCAACAAATTAATCAAACGCAAAAACTTTAACAAAAACCAATTAAAAAAATCGAATAAACGATTTCTATTAAATTTATATCAAACAATATTTTCTTCTTTTCGATTTCAAACTTTTCTAATTTCGAATTTTTATACATTTCTATTTTATCGATTTAATTCAAATATTCTATTAATACTACAAAAATAAAAAAACGAATTATTCGAAATAAATTTTATTCGAAAATTCTTTATATCGAATTCAATAAAATCGAATATATTATCTAATTCGAAAACTATATTCATACAAGCGATACAAAATTTCTTATTAAAGCAAATTTTATAATTTTTAACTTTCGATTTTATTAACAATTTATTCGAACGTTCGAAATACTTTAAAAACTCATTTCAATTATTATTTCTCTTTAATTATTTTCAAATTTTCGATTTTTCTAAACGCGAATTTTCATAAAATTTTTAATAATTTCAAAATACTATCGAATTATTAAATTCTTTAAAAACTACTTTTCGTAAACGAATAATTTATTTATTAAACTTTTCAAACAACGAAAAAATTCAAATTTCAATACTTAAAATAATTATTTTTAATTTACTCGAAATACAATCGTATACAATAAAATAATAAACAAAAAATACAATTCTTATTAAAATTATATAAAAAAAAATATACGAAAATAATTTGCATTAAAATATAAAAAATGTTTTATTAAAAAACAATAAAAATATAATTAATATTATTTTACGAATTATCGAATTTAAAATTCGAATTTCGTACGAAATAAAAACAATTATTAATACTTTTTTTTTCAATATATTTTATTTATAAAATTGAAATTTTTACGTAATTTTTAAATTGTTTTTAAAAAAACTTAAATCAATAATATATACTACTAATAAAATAACGAAAAAATAATTATTAATTTTTCGAACGTTTTAAACGTAATTTATTATTTTAAAATAAATAAAAAAATTTTTATTTATATTATTTACAAATAAAAATAAATAAATAATAAAAAATCAAAAAATAATTTAAAATTTATATTTTTTAAATCATTAAATTAAAATTTTAAAATATCGAATATAATAATATTAAAACTATTTCTTTTTATATTAATCGTTTCAATTATATATTTTAAATTTACAACGAAAAAATTGTTTTATTAATTTTATTTATTATTATAAAAAATAAAACTCGCATTTAATTTAATAATATTTTTTTCGAAACTCGTATAATTATAAATCAAAACTTTAATTTTTAAATTACTAAATTAATAATACGTTTTTACAATAATTTATTTACGACTCTATAAAAAATAAATATTATAAAATATACTTTCAACGACGAATTCAAATTTACAATTCGAAAATATTTAATTACAAAACAAATTTTATATATAAAAATCGAAAAAAAAAAACGAAAATTTTATTATTCAACGATTCTATAAAAATTTAAATTTTATTTTTAAATTAATTATTATTTTAAACAAATACAATATATTAAACCAATTTATAATTAAAATTTATTCTACGAAATTTATCGTCTAAAATCAATACAATATATATTTTCAAATATTTATTTACTACAAAAAAAATCGTAAACGCAAAATTTAAATCAATCGTAATAAAAAAACTCATTATTAATAATTTTAATAAAATTCGATTTTTAAATTTTCAATTCTCGAAATTTCAAAAATTTTCATTCTTTTTAAATTTTTATACTATATTTCGCGAAAAACTATTAAATATTTTTTAAACGTTCAATTTTCGATTCAAATTTCTATTGTAATAATTTTAATTACACTTTTCAAATTTTATTATTTTTATATTATTTATCGCAATTCAAATTATATCAATTTTCAATACTTATATAATTCTAAAAATAATAATAAAAATAAAAAAACTATTTAATTTTCTTTATTTACTCTATCGATTTCTATTAATACTTTAAAATCAATTATTTCAATTTATTATACAAATAATAAATTCTCGAAAAACAATATATATTTACACGATTTAATTTCAATTAATAAATCGCTTTATTAAATATATTAATAAATTTATTTAATTCAATAAAATTTCTACAATTCGCATTAAACGAAAAACGTAATTTCTACGATTTTTATATCGAATTTTAATTCGAAAAACAAATTAAACAATTACTTGAAAATAATAATTTACTATTAAAATATTTTAATAAAATTTTTATTATTATTACTTTAAACATTTTTTATACTATTTACTTTATTATTATAATAATGTAATAAAACGATCTAAAATTAATATTATTAATTAATACTACTAAAAATCTAAAAACAATTAAAAATTATAAAACAATAAAAAAAATTCAATTTTTTATCTTTTTATTTTCGATTTTTGTATTTATTACTAATTTACTCAATATATCAAATAAAAATTTATTTAATTATTCTTATAACGCGAATAATACTAATAAATCTCTTTTAATATAATATTTACTTTTATTAACAATTGAAAATACTAACGAAAAATTAATTATTACTCAAATTACTAATAATAATTACTTTTTATTGCAATTACAATTTATATTCATTAATTACTCTTTTAATCGATTCAAAAAATTCTTTTTTTTCATAATTAAAAATAAACAAAACATATACTACGTAAATAGCGAAATACACATTTATTATACGAACGCGAAAATTGTATTATATAACGAGAAAATTTTTTTTTTGAAAAATATTCGAATACTAATATTAATATTTCACTTATAATCAAAAATATATTCTATATTTTCTATTTCAATATTGTATTATATAAAAGTCTTAAAATCGTCAATTTTTTTAATATAAATTTCAAATTACAAATAAATAATTTCGTTTATTTATTTATTCGATTTTTAATAATAAACAACGAATTTTTTTAATTTATAATCAAATTTTACATCGTAAAATTTCTCAATTATAATATTTTTTTATTAAATACTATATTTAAAAACAATTATTTAAACATTATATAAACGAAACGTATTATTAATTTCAATCGATTAAAATACTAAAAAAAGAAAATCCGAATTTCTATTTTAATAAAAAGAAAAAAAATGTTTCGCGCTCAAATTTACATTACTAAAACAATAATTATTAATTTAAATTAAAAAATCAATATAAAAATATAATATAAATAATTTTCAATTTATATCTCGAATTATTTTATTAATATTTTTTCACAAATTAATATCGTATATAATACTTTTAAAAATCTAATAATTAGAATTTCTAATAAACAAATAAAACTATTTTTTTATATTAATTTCAAACGATTACTTATTAAATTTCAAATAAAACAAATTTTAAATATATTAAATCGTTTTAATAAAATCTCTAATAACGTCAACAATACTAATATTTATTTCAAATTTATTAAAATATTTTAAAATTTATTTTTAATAATCAAAAATACGAAAAAAAGAAAATCAAATAAATATTTTTATTTTATCGTTTTATTTAAAGATTTTTTATCGAACTTTTTTTAAATAAATATATTTACAATTTAAAACGATAAATATTATATTTATATTATTTAAATTCTTAAAAAAAATGTACGTTTTTTTAAACTCAATTTAAATAATTTCAATAATAAAATAAAAATACTTATTTTCTTCAAAAAAAATATTAATCTCAATAATTTAAAACAAATTTTTTTCGAAATATTAAAAAAAAATTATATCGAAATAAATAAAATTTTCAATTTTCTTAATAAAATTAACGTTATTAAAAAAATTCCTTTAAAAAAACTTTCATTAATTATTTCTTTTGTTTTTTTAATCTAATAAAACAATAAATTCAAATTAATTGTTAATTTTAAACGCGTAAATATTAAAATGTTTTTAAATATTTATTTTTTATTAAAATAAAATAATATTTTTAAAACGATAAAAAATTCAATTATTTTATTTTATTTTAATATAATTAAAAGTTTTTTTCAACAAAAAATTCGTTTTAAAAACTATTAAAAAATCGTTTTCGTGATTTTTTATTATAAATATAAATAATTTATAATCAATATTATAAATCTAATTACTTTTTTAATTTTTTTTCAATATTAAATAAAATAAATTTTCAATAAATATTTTTAGAAATTCGTATTTATTTATATTAATAATATTATTATTTTTTTTAAAAATATTAAATTTTATATTAATTATTTGTTTATTTGTTTTAATTTACTTTACAAATCGAATATAATACTTTTTTTTACTAAATATTATTTCGCGTAATTTGAATTAAAAATATTAAACTATTGAATTAATCGTTTTAAATTAAATACAATAAAAAAAAATCGAAATAATTAAAATTTTATAATTTTTTATTATTTTAAAACAATTCGAATACGAATTCGATTTTTTCGATTATTATTAAAAATTCGTTTTATATTTTATTATAATTTTTAAATCGTTTTAAATTTTAAAAATACGCGATTTTAAAGTTTTTTTTATTTAAAAATCAAATCGAGATTATCGATTTAATTATATAATCGCTTAAACGATCGATTAAATAATCTTAATTATAATCTCTATTGTTCTTGGTAACAATTACTTTAGCGTTTACTCTTTAATCTTACGTCCACTTTATTTAATTATATAAATAGAGAGATGCTTTTTCTAAAAAAAAGTAGATAAAATTGAATTATTAATATTAAATTAAAATTTTAATATTTCGTGATTTGTTTTTGAACGTTTTAATATTAATCAATAATTGAATTTATTCAATTACAAAACAATAAAATTATTTACGAAAAAATAACAATTGAATAAAATTAATCGAACAAAAAAACTCAAATTGTATACAATTTATTAATTTAATTGAACGTAAAAAAAAGTAGTTTTTGTTTGTATTAAAAAAGACTATTAAATCTTTAAAAAATATTACGATTTTATATTCGTTTTATTTTCTTCGATTTAAAACTAATTAATTTTTTATTCTACGCTTTATCGCGTATTAACAATGAGTACTTTATTGTAATTTATTAAATAAAATTAAAAAAAAAAAAAAAAAAAAAAAACAATTTTTACGAGTTTAATACGAAGATTCGTCGAATTAATATGTTTATTAAATACGATACGATTCGATAAAATATTCTTCGAAAATACGATTATACTTTTTTAGAATACGATTTTAATCAAAAAAAGATTTTTTTACTACTTTTTTTATTTCTCGATTCGATATAATATATATTAGAATGGATATAAAGTTTTAAAGTGAAAAATAATCGAGACTATGAATTATAAATAAAATATAGAAAAATATTTTTAAAATAGACAAAGGAAATATTTAAAAAAAAAATAAATAAAAATACGAAAAAAAAATTACGTAAAGCGTTACGAATAAACGAAGTATAAATATCGAAAAAACGATTTATTAAAATTTTAAAAGTATTAACAAATATTACAAATAAAAAAAGACAATCAAAATAATCGTATAAAAAAATTATAAAAATAAATTTAATAAAAAATTTTAATTCATAAAAAAATACAATTGATTCAAAAATAAAACAAACTTAAAAATTAATATTTTTTACTATTCCTATTAAAAAAATTAAAAAAATAATATTGATATTTTCGAATCTTTTTTTTCAATCATTAAAATTTGCCACAAAACTTTCTATAGAGTAAACGATATTATTCGAACGTACGATATTTTAAAAATAATTCTAAAAATACAATAAAATATTGTTATTAAATTTACTACCAAAAAACGAAAACTCGAAACAAAATCCGTCATTTTTACTATTATTAAAAATTAAAAAATTATCAAAAAATTTTAATTGATTAATATACAATTTCAATCGCGAAAATTAAACAATATTCAATCTCGATAAAGAATTAACTATTCTTATAAAAATCTATAACAATAAATTCAAATACTACAAAAAAAAAAATTTATTAAATATATTTATACAAATATTCGAAGATTTATATTCGAAAATAAACATTAAACTTGAAAATTATTATAACGCGTTCTCGATTATATTTACCAATGAAATTAACGAGTTTTATTATCAAAAGTTCACTAGAAAAAATTTACCTTTCGATAAAATAATTAAAATTGTAAAATCGAATTTCGAGACTAAAAAACGTTGAAATAAAATATTCAATTAATAGAATACAATTATACTCGCGTTAATTCGAGCGCAAAATCCAAATAAAACGACCTTTAAATACTTCGAAATATTACACTAAAAACTAATCCAAAAACAATTTAATTTACGCCCGAATATACGAACAAAAACTACTATACGAAATAAATTCTACTACGCTTATCAAAACGTATCAAAATATTACTAAACGCTTTTTCGATTTTTATCGAATTTCCAAGCGATATACGAAAACATTCGTAATACGATTTTACTTCAAGCGAAAATAAAAATAGTTTTTAAAACTTTTATAATCGAAAAAAAAAAAGTTTATTAAAATATAATCGAATTATATTTTATAAATTATAAATATTACGATAAAAATACTTAATATAATAATCGAATTAATTATAAAAAATTAATAATATACTAAAACAAAAAAAAATGTTTTGTTTATAAAAACTCGAATTGTTAAAATACTCGCCAT
>MU119318.1:154560-165787 GCA_014904845.1 Acephala macrosclerotiorum
AAAAAAAAAAAAATATACGACAATTTTAAAAAATCGAAATCATTCGATAAAAATAAAATAATTTAATTTATAATTAAATTCGAAAAACTAAATCTCAATATCACTAAAAAATACAAACAATTCGTCGTTGAACTTACTAAAAAAAAAAATTTATATAAAAACGATATTACGCGATCGATTAATTATTTTATAATATTTTATAATACAATTAATAAATTTAAAATTATTGAATTACTTAATTATTAATCAATTTATTATACGATATTGAGTATTATAATATAATCAAAATTGCTTTTAATATTTACTAATATAAAAGCGTATTTAATAAATTATTACGTATTAAACGTTTTTATAAATATTATAATCGATATTAACGTCGTTCAACGATCGATTACTAATAAAAATCAATATTTGATTTTCTAATAAATTTAAAACGTTAAATTAAACGAATTTAGAATTGAAGAAATAATAATTAAATTTAAAATTGATGAAATTTTATTTTTTGAAATTATTGATATTAATATATTAATTAAACGTATTACGTTTTACGTAATTCCAATAAATGTACTTTTCTTATTATATTTTCAAAATATAAACAAATTACGAATTAAATTCGATAATTTTAATAATGTGTTTGTTTGAAATAAATAATATACACTTATTATTAGAGTGTTTAAATATTTTTAAATACTATTTAATTTACTCGAAAATTTGATTTATAGTAATTGTAAAATTTTTATAATAAAGATCGATTTTACTATTTATTATTTAATTGAGACGAAGTTTAAACGATTATATAAACGCTTTAAATATTTATCGATCGCTAGATTCGTACGAGTATTAAAACGTAAAAAATATTTTACGAATTTTAAAGAAATTAAAAAGATAATAAGGTTTTATTAATAATATTAAATAAATAATAAATTTTTCGATTGTTTTAAATTTATATTATGCGACGATTATAATTTTAATTATTTCGTTTATTTAAACGTATTATAAATCGATAGAAAATTAATATTTCAAATTGTAAACGAAATTATAATATTTCAAATCGCGAAGTTTTTTGTAAATATATCAATGAAAAAAATATAAAACGTTTTTTAAACGTATTAAATCGACGTTTACTTTGGATTATTAATATTTATTATTTATAATTTTAAAACGAATTTCAATTTTAAAAAATTTTATGATAACGTTAAAAGTATAAATATCGATTTAAAAATTATATTAATAAAAATCTATAATTCGATTGATTTAATAAAAAAATATTACATTTTATTAAAATATGCGTATAATATATTATTTCGAGAATTTTTCGATTTGTGAAAAAAAAAACGATTTTAAATAGTAATTAAAGTAATTAATAATACGATAAGATTGAACGATATTATTTTTATATTTTTTGTTTTTAATATTTATTTTTGAATATTATAATAAAACGCGTTTGTAGTATTAATTGTTATTAAAACTAAAGCGATAAAAAGTACAATAATCGCGGTCTAAAAATGTTATACTACTCGTCAAATTAATAATATTTTACAAATAAGAAATAGTTTACAAAATTATTATTTGATTGATTTATTTTTAAATTTAAACGTATTTATTTAAAAAGAAAATAAAAAATAAAGAAAATTGTATACGTTTTTAATAATAGATAAAAAGATATATTAATTACAATTGTTAAATAAATTAAAGAATTTTTATAGTATTATAATAAAATTATTTTATTAAAATTTCAAGTAATTTGAAAAACAATTAAAAAATTATTTATTAAAAGAAAATTTGTTAAAGAATTTAAACTCAGAATCAAATTTTTTTAGAAAAAGTTTAAAAATAAAAAAAAATATATTTGATTTATTTCGTTTAATTGAAAAAATTTTATATATTTCAAAAAAAAATTTACGTTTATTTCGAATTATAGTAGAAATTTTTTTTTACGTTTTCAATTTCGATAAATATATTTATATAATAATTTGTATAAATATAGAAATTTTCGAAGTTTATTTAATCGAGAAAAAAATTAAAAATAAACAATTATTTATAGATCTTCGTACAAAAAAAATTATTATTATTTTAAATAATTCGTTTGTAATTTTTCGTAGAAAGGAAATTAATAAACTAATCGCGAAAAAAGTTTTTAAATTGATTTTTAATAATTTGAAAGAAATTAATAATCAATAAATCTTCGATTTAAAATTAGTAAACGAAATCAAAAGTATAAAAACGGTAATTTTATACGAAAAATCTCGTTTTGTAATTTAAATATTTAATAATAAAAACAAAAAAATAATATTAATTCAATTTTCGATTATTTAATGCATTAATCAACGAATTATCGTCGCTTTAATTTTATTTTTTAAATCCAAAGAAATCAATTTTTATTTGAAAAATATTATTTAAATATACGTACAATCAACAATTTTATTAGTACGTATTATCTTCATTAAATCTTTGAAAAAAATAACGAATAAACTTTTATCAAACGTCGTTTTTAAAATAATTAAACTTTTCTACGAAATTTCGAAAACGAAAATGCATTGATATAAAACGTATAATATTTATTATAAAAATAAACTCTTGATAAAATTTTTAATTTTCAATCTTTGTTTATTTATTACAAAAAATAATTATATTTTATTCGAAATAATTAATATACAAATTGATAATACGTTTATTTTAAAAAATTAAATCTTTGTAAAATTAAAGAATTTTAAATTATAAAAAATTAAATTATTAATTAAATTTATAAAGTTTTTTATATTGAATACTTTTTTATTATTTAACAAATATAAATTAATAATAAATAAAATCGGAAATAAAATTGTACTTTTGTAAAAAGAGTAAAATAAGCGTTTAAATTTAATTAATTCGAAATCAAATTTTTATAAATAGACGTATTTCGAGTAACGTATTCGAAGAGTATATATTAATTTTATCTACCAATCGAAAATTGCGTACGATATATCGATAATAATTTAATATTAATATTTCGAAAAAGAGTAAATTGTAGCGTTGAATAAACGATTACAATAGTAAATAAACAATTTCGATCGTAAACTTCGATTTTTTTATTTGGATTTATATTCAACGAAATTTTTCGTCTTTATAAACGATTTTTTTACTATAAATAAAAACTTTAATTCGTAGATCGAATATATCGTCGTTTTTGGTAATAAAACTTATAGTAATAAATAATTCGATTTACGAAACAATTTATTTTACTAAAATTCAATAAAATATAAAAAAATTATTTGTATTGTTTTAACTTTTGAATTATACGTAATAATAATAGAAATTAATATAAAAATTTCGATTTTTATTATTTTTAATTTTATTATAAAACGATTCAAATTAAATTTAATTCTCGTAATTATTTATATTAATTTTTTCTCTTTCTACGAGTATATAATTAAATTTAATACTATTAAAAAAAAGCGTTTTATGATTAATATTATAATTATTAAACAATCGTATAAACGCAAAGAATTCTTAGAAATTTAATAAATTATTAAAAATAGTAATTTAATTAATATTATAACCAAATTTAACGCTAATAAAATATTTGAATTATTCGTTAATACTAATTATTTTAATGTTAAAATACAAAAATAAGTATAATATTTCGAAATTCAAAAATTAATCAACGAAAACGAGAATAGTAAAAAGAGCGATTATTAAAAAAAATAATATTAGAAAAAGAAACGTATAATTATTGTTTTAATATTTTTAATATTTTTCGATATTTTTAATGTTTTCGAAAGTAAAATTTTCGATTGATTCGAAGGTTATAAACATCGGGTTTAAAATTTTTTTTTTAAATCTAGTCTAATTAATCAAATATTACAACACGTAATAACGATTAGTTTACGATTAGATTTCTTTTTAGTATTTGATAGTAAAACAATACGTTAATAATCGCGATAATATTTTTCTTTGTATTTGGTTTACGAGTTGAAAAAAGCGTTTTTTTTTAAAAAAAAAATTACTAATATCGATTCAATCATATAATTATTTAAACGATCAATTAAATGATTTTAATTATAATCTCTATTGCCCTTAATAACAATTATTCTAATGTTTACTCTTTAATCTTATGTTCACTCTATTTAATTATATAAATAGAAAAATACTTTTTCTAAAAAAAAGCAAATAGAATTGAATTATTAATACTAAATTAAAATCTTAGTATTTTATAATTTGTTTTCGAACGTTTTAACAAAGATTATTATATTAAAAAATATTTAATTAAATTTGTAAATAAACTCGAAAATTTATTATTAAATAATATTAAATATATATAAAAAATACTATAAAACTATTTATATGAATATTTTTAATTGATTTTTTTTAATTTCGAAAAATTTTTTATTTTATATATAAACAATAATAAAAAAATAAAATTTAATATTGTATTATATCAAATAAATAAAAACGAAATTAAATAATTAATTTTATTTTTTTCGAAAAATTTAAATTTTATTAAATAAAATTATTAATCTATAAAACTAAAAACAAATATATTAATTTAAATTTTTTAAAAATTATTACATTTTTTAAACAATAATAATATAATTATTTATATCGATTATAGCGCGATTATTAATACATTTAAAAATAACGATTTTATTTTTTTTAAAATATTTAAATAAACTTACAAATTAATAACTATTTTTTTTTAAATATTAAAATCGTATACAAATTATTTATCGATTAAAAAAATTACATATTAATATTAATATATTATTACAAATAATTAAAAATATTTTTTTTAAATTTCAAATTATTATATTTTTTTTTTAGCGTTTTTTAATTTTTAAACAAAACTTTATTTAAATTTAATACATTTAAACTCGCAATTAATTATATAAAAAACTAATTTGTATACAATATATTAATATTTATTTAATATAAACTCGTTCGAAAATCGTTATAATACAATCAATTTCAAAGTTTTTAATATTTAAATTTTTAATAAATTTTAATAAATTAAATTTTTTACTTTAAAAATTTTTTATCGATTTAAAATTTTTTTTATTTTTTTTATTAAATTTTAAAAATATTTTATTAATTTTTCAAATAATTACAATAATTTTATTAATTTTTTTATTTAAAATTAAAAATATTTTATTAAAATTTCTCGCAATATATTAAATTTAATTGTTTAATGATTATTATATTTTAATTTCAATTTTATATATTTATTCGAATTTTTTTAAATTTATTATTAAAAATTTTTTTTCGAATTCGTTTTTTTTTAAAATTTATAAAAAATTAATAAAAATCTATAAACGTACGAAAAATAATTTAAACGATTTTTTTACAATTTTATACTATTTTTATTATAATATAAAATTCAAATTACTTTTTTTTTAAAACAAAAATCGTAAAAAATTTTATATTTTTTGAAAATATTTTTTTCAATTTTTCAAAATAATATACAATAATATAATTCATATTAATATTAATAAAATTTATTACGTTTTACGAAAATACGTTTTTTTTTTTAAAATAAAATAAAAACTTTTAAAATACATTTTAAATTACTTTATTTGTTTTAAAATTAAATCAAAACGCATTTTATTATAAAAAACTTTACAATTAATCGAATATTTTACAAAAAATTTTTTAATAATTTATATAAATTTCATAGAAAATTTATTAATTTCGAAAAAAAATAATAATATAATTTTTATTTTTATTTATAAAACTATTAAATACATTTAATATTTAATCGAAAAAAAAATTTAAATTACAAAAAATTAAATAATCGCGTATTTTAAGAATATTTAAAACAATTAAAACTTTTTTAATACTTTTATTTCAAATTGTAATTTCAAATTTACATTTAATTTTTAAATTAAACTTTTTACTTTAATATAAATCAAATTAATTTTTACGATTACGTACTATTTTTTCGCAAACAATTAAATAAAACGAATAATTTAAATCTTTATATATATTCTTTATTATACTCTAAAAAACAAATATAATTAATTCGATTAAAAAAAACTATTATTGTATATTTAATTTTATACAAATATTTCTATAAACGTATTTATCGAATTTACTCTCTATAAATTACTTTATAATAAAATTATTAAAATTATTTTTTTTAATTTTATAATCGATTTAAATTATATTGAATATCGAAAAAATCTATATAAAAAAACTATAAATACTATAAAATTTATACAAATAAAAATAAAAATATATTATAATTAATATTATATTTTTTCAAATTTCAATAATTATATATATTTTATAATTAATAAAAAATATAAAAAAAAATACTATTTTTAAAATTATATTAAATTCTTTTTTAATAAATTTAAATTATTTAAAATTAAATATAAAAAAAGCGATTTATTTAAAAACAATTTCTTTTACGAATTTAAATTTCTTTTATAATTTATCGATATTTATTTTATTATTTCAATTAAATATCTCAAACCAATACTCGAAAACTTTTATAAACGCTTTCAATCAAAATCAAAATCGATTATAATCGACAATAAAAAACGTTATATTATCAAAAAAATTTTAATTAAAAAAATATATTTTATTAATAAAATAAAACAAAAAAATTTTTTTTATTAAATCAAATAATAAAATTATTATAATATTATTTAAAAATCAACAAAAAATCTAAAAAAAACAATTTTATTAATAATTAAAAAATTCGAAATCGAATAACGTTTATATTATTATTAAATTTTTTATATATATTATTATATAATAAACTATTTCTAAAAAAGTAATTTCTCGTTCGTAATAATATTAAAATACGAACAATTGTACTTTAAAATTGTTAGAACGTTCGAAAACAAATTATGAAATACTAAGATTTTAATTTGATATTAATAATTCAATTTTGTTTGCTTTTTTTTAAAAAGAATATTTTTCTATTTATATAATTAAACAAAATAGACGTAAGATTAAAAAGTGAACATTAAAACAATTATTATCAAAAGCAATAAAAATTATAATTAAAATCATTTAATTAATCGTTTAAACGATTATATAATTAAATTGATATTAGTAATTTTTTTTTTAAAAGAAAACGCTTTTTTTAATTCGTAAACCAAATACAAAAAAGAGTACTATTGCGATTATTAATGTATTATTCCACTATCAAATACTAAAAAAAAATTTGATCGTAAATTAATCGTCGTTACGTATTGTAATATTTAATTAATTAAATTAGATTTAAAAAAAAAATTTTAAATTTGGTATTTATAACTTTCGAATTAATCGAAAATTTTATTTTTGAAAACATTGAAAATATTGAAAAATACTAAAAATATTAAAACAATAATTATACGTTTTTTTTTTTAATATTGTTTTTTTTAATAATTATTTTTTTTATTATTTTTATTTTCGTCGATTAATTTTTAAACTTTGAAACGTTGTATTTATTTTTGTATTTTAATATTAAAACGATTAATATTAACGAGCGATTCAAGTACTTTATTAGTATTAAATTTGATTATAGTATCAATTAAATTATTATTTCTAATAATTTATCAAATTTCCAAGAATTTTTTACATTTATACGATTGTTTAATAATTATAATATCGATTATAAGACGCTTTTCTTTAGTAGTATCGAGTTTGATTATATACTCGTAGAAAAAAAAAGAATCAATACAAATAACTACGAAAATTAAATTTAATTCGAATCGTTTTATAATAAAATTAAAAATAATAAAAATCGAAATTTTTATATCGATTTTTATTATTATTACGTATAACTCAAAAATTAAAATAATACGAATAATTTTTTTGTATTTTATTGAATTTTAATAGAATAAATTATTTCGTAAATCGAATTATTTATTACTATAAATTTTATTACCAAAAATAATAATATATTCAATTTACGAATTGAAATTTTTATTCATAATAAAAAAATTATTTATAAAAACGAAAAATTTTATTAAATATAAATCCAAATAAAAAAATTAAAATCTATAATTGAAATTGTTTATTTACTATTGTAATCGTTTATTTAACGTTACAATTTGCTTTTTTTCGAGATATTAGTATTAAACTATCGTCGATATATCGTACGCAATTTTTGATTGGCAAATAAAATTAATATATGTTTTTCGAATACGTTATTCGAAATATGTTTACTTATAAAAGTCTAATTTCGAATTAATTAAATTTAAACGTTTATTTTATTTTTTTTGTGAAAATACAATTCTATTTTCGATTTTATTTATTATTAGTTTATATTCATTGAATAATAAAAGAATATTTAACGTAAAAAATTCTATAAATTTAATTAGTAATTTAATCTTTTGTAATTCAAAGTTTTTTAGTTTTATAAAAGTTTAATTTTTTAAAATGAGTATATCGTTGGTTTGTATATCGATTATTTCGAATAAAATATAATTATTTTTCGTAATAAATAAATAAAGATTGAAAATTGAAAGTTTTATTAAAAGTTTATTTTTATAATAAATATTATACGTTTTATATTAATGTATTTCTATTTTTGGAATTTTATAAAAAGATTTAATTATTTTGAAAACGACGTTCGATAAAAATTTATTTATTATTTTTTTCGGAGATTTGGTAAAAATAATACGTATTAATAGAATTATTAATTGTACGTATATTTAAATAATATTTTTTAAGTAAAAATTAATTTTCTTGGATTTAAAAAATGAAATTAAAACGATAATAATTTATTAATTAATACATTAAATAATTAAAAATTGAATTAATATTATTTTTTTATTTTTATTATTGAATATTTGGATTACAAAACGAGATTTCTCGTATAAAATTATTGTTTTTATATTTTTGATTTTGTTTATTAGTTTTAAATCGAAAATTTATTAATTATTAATTTTTTTCGAATTATTGAAAATCAATTTAAAGATTTTTTTTGCGATTAATTTATCAATTTTTTTTTTACGAAAAATTGCGAATAAATCGTTTGAAATAATAATAATTTTTTTTGTGTGAAAATTTATAAATAATTATTTATTTTTAGTTTTTTTTTTTGATTAAATAAATTTCGAAAATTTTTATATTTATGTAAATTATTATATAAATATATTTATCGAAATTGGAAACGTAAAAAAAAATTTTTATTACAATTCGAAATAAGTATAAATTTTTTTTCGAAGTATATAAAGTTTTTTCGATCGAACGAAATAAATCAAATATATTTTTTTTTGTTTTCAAATTTTTTTTAAAAAAGTTTAATTTTAAATTTAAATTTTTTAACAAATTTTTTTTTAATAAATAATTTTTTGATTATTTTTCGAATTATTTAAAGTTTTAATAAAATAATTTTATCGTAATACTACGAAAATTTTTTAATTTATTTAGTAATTATAATTAATATATTTCTTTATTTATTATCAAAAGCGTATATAATTCTTTTTATTTTTTGTTTTTTTTTTAAACAAATACGTTTGAATTTAAAAGTAAATCGATTAAATAATAATTCTATGAATTATTTTTTATTCGTAAAACGTTATTAATTTGACGAGTAATGTAATATTTTCAAACTGCGATTATTACATTTTTTACCGTTTTAATTTTAATAACAATTGATATTACAAACGCATTTTATTGTAATATTCGAAAGTAAACATTGAAAACAAAAAATATAAAAATAATATTATTCGATTTTATTGTATTGTTAATTGTTTTAATTATTATTTGAAATTATTTTTTTTTTCGTAAATTAAAAAATTCTCGAAATAATATATTATACGTACGTTTCAATAAAACGTAATATTTTTTTATTAAATCAATCGAATTATAAATTTTTATTAATATAATTTTCGAATTGATATTTATATTTTTAATATTATTACGAAATTTTTTAAAATTAAAATTCGTTTCAAAATTATAAATAGTAAATATTGATAATTCAAAATAAATATCGATTTAATATATTCGAAAAATATTTTATATTTTTTTTATTAATATATTTACAAAGAATTTCACGGTTTAAAATATTATAATTTCGTTTACAATTTGAAATACTAATTTTTCGTCGATTTATAATACGTTTAAATAAATGAAATAATTAAAATTATAATCGTCGCGCAATATAAATTTGAAATAATTAAAAAATTTATTATTTATTTAATATTATTAATAAAATTTTGTTATTTTTTTAATTTTTTTGAAATTCGTAAAATATTTTTTATGTTTTAATATTCGCACGAATTTAGCGATTGATAAATATTTAAAGTATTTGTATAATCGTTTGAATTTCGTTTTAATTAAATAACAAATAATAAAATCGATTTTTATCGTAAAAATTTTATAATTACTATAAATCAAATTTTCGAATAAATTAAATAATATTTAAAAATATTTAAACGTTTTAATAATAAACGTATATCGTTTATTTTAAACAAATACGTTATTAAAATTATTAAATTTAATTCGCAATTTATTTATATTTTGAAAATATAGTAAAAAAAGTACGTTTATTAGAACTACGTAAAACGTAATACGTTTAATTGGTATATTGATGTTAATAATTTTAAGAAATGAAATTTTGTTGATTTTAAATTTGATTATTGTTTTTTTAATTTTAAATTCGTTTAATTTGATATTTCGAATTTATTGGAAAATTAAATACTAATTTTCGTTGGTAATCGATCGTTGGACGACGCTAATATCGATTATAATATTTATAAAAACGTTTAATGTGTAGTAATTCGTTAAATACGTTTTTATATTAGTAGATATTGAAAGTGATTTCGATTATATTGCGATATTCGATATCGTATAATAAATTGATTGATAATCGAATAATTCGATGATTTTAAATTTATTAATTATATCGTGGGATATTATAAAATAATTAATCGATCGCGTAATATCGTTTTCGTGTAAATTTCTTTTTTTAATAAGTTCAACGATGAATTGTTCGTATTTTTTAGTAATATTAAAATTTAATTTTTCGAATTTAATTACGAATTAAATTATTTTGTTTTTATTAAACGATTTCGATTTTTTAAAATCATTGTATACTTTTTTTTTTTTTTTTAGCGTATGGCGATATTTTAATAATTTGAGTTTTTATAAATAAAATATTTTTTTTCGTTTTAATATATTGTTAATTTTTTGTAATTAGTTCGATTATTATATCAAGTGTTTTTATTGTGATATTTACGGTTTGCGAAGTATAATTTGATTATATTTCGATGGATTTTTCTTTTTTCGATTATAAAAGTTTTAAAGACTA
>MU119319.1:0-36557 GCA_014904845.1 Acephala macrosclerotiorum
AAGGTTCTCATCTAGCTCGCAGATGTCTTTGACAGTTGACCATGGCTTTTGCACAAGCTTTGCTATCTCTGTGATTGTTTTGCAAGGCTTGAAATATCGTAAGGTGTTGATCTCTTTGCGTGTAGGAGTATCGGTTTCTCTTCTTTCTGTTTTGCGCTCGTTCCATTCTGCAGTAGTTTTATGGTGTTTTTTGGGGTTTTCAGGTGTTTGAGGAGGGGTTTGATCAAGTGGAACTTCCATAATAGTGTTGTGGTTGATAGAATAACAGAGAATAAGAAGAGGGTGGTCATGAATAGGGATAAACAATCAACAAGGCCCGTGCGGGTTGCTAGTTTCACGGTCATAAATTTTATCCGCCTCGATCATCATCCCGATTTGTTCTGGGGAAACATGTTCTATCAGATGCAAGTGTCACAATGTGCTATACTGTTTGTATTGAAGTGGCCATCCACATTGGAACGTCCGAGTTGCAGAATCGTCATCTCTAGTTTGATGTCATGCACGGACCATTTGCGCTAGCATGAAAGAATGATCCGACGCACTTTTTAGCAAAAGCAAAGCAATGCTGTTGTTCTCCATAGATAGAACAAAGTCCTTTCATCTCATTATTAGATTGCGAATGCTACTCTCAAAATTAATCACGCCTTTTTCTCAAGTCTGGAACCAAGACACGAAACCCTCAACATTCATACTTCCACTTTTAGATTGCGGTACTAAAACCAATAGCACCTAAATGCAAGGAGTGCGATAAAATTCGTAAGGAGAGAGATGATGCCATTACAAAGATAAATGAGAAAATCACAGAAGTGAAGACGTTGCGTTCAGAGTTGGCAAAGGCGCAGAAGAAGGTTAAAGACTCCGAGAAGGAGAAGAAGCAAGCAAAACAGGAATTGCAGAGGCCGACGACTACTCTGGAAATCTGCGATAGAGAGACCAAAGAGTGGGCTGGATCGTAATCAGAAATTCTAGAGACGAAGTTATGGCCTTCTTCTTTGTACCAAATGAAAGCGTCGCAATTTGATCGAGTTTCTTTGACTGTGAGTTGGAACTAAAAACGGGTCTCAGAAACCACTACCGATGGTCTAGAAGATACAGCACTAGCTGTGCTAGAGTCTTCTGAGGCATTAAAATGCAGTCCCACAACCATAAAATTATCTTCGTGTCCTAACAAAGTTGCAAAGGCAAGTCTCAAGTTCAACAGTGTCATTTCCTCGCTCCTTCACTTGACACAGCAGGGGCAACATTCCTCCGCCATACAGCTCACCATCAAAATACCGGCGCCCAGGAACTCCGGCCTTCGGCAACATTTGCGGAGGGGATATCAAGAGCGAGAATAAGAGTAAAGGAGTACTCGAGCTTCTCGAATGGTTGACTTTGAATGAGATTTCTATTCCCATTCCATAGCTTTTTGATTTCATAAACGCCCCACAAAGCTCGTACATTTGAGAACCCCTTCACCTCCCAAGCCTCTCCTTTCATCCCATCACCTTGAAAGTGTTCACCTCTCTAACTACAATCTCCGGAAAGCTTTTATCTCCAGCCCGATACTCCTTCAAACTCTTCAATTCCACCTGATTTTCCTTCCAGTGACGTGAAAGCCAGGTGTTGGGAAGAAAGACCAACTTGCATTCGATCTCAAGTTTTTGCAGACAATTGAAATCCTCTAAAAGCTGAGGCCAGTCCACCTTCCAATTATTCTTCACCACGACTGACAATTTCTTGACCTTAGCAACCCAATCCTGCATAGACAATAATAACCGATACTTGGTGTAGAGGACATCGAATCCGTCGATATGAATCGTGTCGACATCGCCGAATCGAAGGTGGTGAATTGCATCGCTACAAGACATGCCTTTGATGTGTAGTGGTAGTTGATAAGGGAGGTGCTTGATTAAGACGTCGCGAGATTCTTTGCAGACTCTGAAAAGAGCAACGACAAATCCATCTGGCTTTGCGTTAAAGACCATACCGAATTGTTGATTCTGGACACTGTAACCTTCGAGGCGAATCGTTGTGGCGTGTGGCAGACATAGTGTCCAGACCTTGGAACGAAGTTCGATTGGGATCTTGGGGAACAATTCGAAGGTTTTCAGTAGCCCAAGCTCGACTTCTGCCTTGGTTAGCACTCGTATCGGTTTCGGAACCGCGTCAGTTTTCATACCTTTGTCGGAGGTCTTCCCAATACTCTTCTCAGTAGAGTCGCTATCGGAAGTTTTATCGTCTTTATTGGGAGACATTCTGTGTTGTCGTTCGTCCCGGGATGTTCATTGAAAGTCACGGCTTCTTGGAAATCTGATCGATTTGAAGAAGGGGAAGGAAAAGAGACGAACGCATTGTGCCTGGTAGTTCTAGAAAATGTGTCCGCAAGCTAACGATGTGTGGATTAGTTCGGTTTGTTCCGAGCCTTCTTCAGCTTGCCTTTTGTCTTCTGAGTGACAGCGGACTGATGCTGCTGAAATCGTACTAGTAGGTGCTCCTGGCACCAGTCAACACTCCAATTAAGCTTTCAGGTTCTTTTTATCGTTAGTTTCACATTTCTGCGTAGCCATTCCCTTGTCTTTGAATAGTCTGGAAAGTTTATGCACGAGAAAGGGGGAGGCCTTACCGCGTCACACCTCTGCTTCATTGACGAAGCATGTCAAAATGATTTTCACTCAAGATATAGAGCGGCGATTGGGCAACTCAACGCTCGGTTGTATTTTACTATGGCTTGTTTCTATGGACAATTTCTCGTGAATATTCCAAGCGACTTGAAGGCTTAACTCGTTTCATACTGTTCTCCACCCTCTCGTGATCAAGAAGCTTCGCAACAGGGCCCGTTCTTCATTTCCATCCATTCCCCGATTGCTCCACACCAAAACGATCCCAATCAACTTCCTTGGTAATAATCTCTGGCAAAACCACCCCATCAATGCTCTGTGAGCGTAGATTCTCTAATTCGCCAAGGCTCTTCCTCCAAAATTGGGTCATAATGTCCTCCAAGTCGTGGTTATTCTGCAACTGCCCTTCTAGTGGATACTGAGCCTCAAGCTCTCGGAGACCCTTGAAGCACTTCAAGACCTTCACTCAATTCATTGCCTCATCGTGTGATAATCCTATCACTAGCCTTTTCAGTCGTGGTACCATGTCATAATTCGATAGAATCTCCGAGGATTTTCTGCCCCAAGATGTGCTATCATTCCAGAGGCTGTAGAATTGAGGAAGGAATATATTATCTTCGTCGCCAAATCGTTATTTTATATAAGGACCGGTCATATCTCGAGCATTCATCAAAGGTGGTAAGTAATATGGAAGAGCTCCAGTGCAAACATCATTCGACTCATAACGGCTACGCACCGGGGTTTAGCTGGAGTAGAACTCTGATGTGAAATAGTATAGACGAATAGTCTTTACTGTTGGGAGGGCTGATTTCCAGATTTTGAGGCGGAGCTCAATCGGAAGACGAGGGAACGGGTGGAATGTGAAGCAGCTGGACGCAAGCGTAGTGAACTAGCGCTCGGGTCACAAGTGGTCTATCAAAGCTGAGCCCATCGACAGCTCTTCCATTCCTATACTAATAACACGATACATCTAACAGAAATTAAACAAGAAGGTTCTCTCAGGGGGTACTGACAATTTGGCAACAGAGGCGCAAAGACAATGCTGAATCGTACGGCAAAAGACACAAAACAACGATCCCTCTACTCACACCGACTCGACCCTAATCTTCTCTCCATTGTAATGGAGTCTCTCAGTCTTCAGAGGCATCAATCCTGGCTGTGTCTCCGTTGTAGTCGATCCCCTCAACTCCCAGTAGCACCGAGTCCCTCTTCGCTTCCAAAATCTTTCCTTTCTCCTTCTCCAACCATGTCAATCTATCTGAATCGATCCTTCTCTTCGACACAATATCAAGCTTCTCCAAGCTAGCAAAAGTATCAAAGAACGTAACCCAATCCATTCTGTACAGCTCCCACACCGTGAGCCTCAAAGCCTTTACAATCCGAACCCAGTCTTGCTTGACACATACATCCCACCAATGATTAATCGAACGTAGAGCGGGAATATTCTCTATGTGGATAGTGTCGATGTCTCCAAGTCGTAGTCTCTGAGTCTAAGCTCCATCGAAGCTGTTGAACGGCGAAGCGAAAGGTAGGGAGTAAGGAAATTGCTTGCAATAGGCCTCACGAGACTCGCTGCACACGCGTAGTAAGCCATTTTTTCGAGTGCGGCGTATGTTGTGGTTGCCAGGACTGCGAATGAGCGAGAAGAACACTTCCTCTTCGGGATCATTGCTCCCTAGATAAAGGATCAGTCCGCAAATACTTGATCAAGCGTGTTTCGGGAGCTTTGGGACAATGTCTCAAGAAGATGCGGAGCAACAGCCTGAAAAAGGAAGGGATTTCTTTTAGCACTTACAGCAAGCTTCGATTTGGACGAGTGCAGACTGCGGAAGAACGAGGCACCAGATTCGTAAACGTAGCTCAATGGGAAGGCGCGGGAATGGGTGGAAGGTCGTAAAGGAAGGAGCTTTAGGAGGGGTGATGCTTTGCTGGAAAGATTTGTTATGTGATTTTGGTACAGCTTCGCATTCTTGGGTTTGGTGCTTTGTCTCCACCGCCATGACTTCGCTGCCCTCAGGGACAGTTCCATCTGTTGCGGTCTCCAAGCTCGCCTTCAAGTCGCCCAGCTCGTGCTGAGCAAGAGTTAGTGACTTCTCGTCGCGATCATGGGTTGCCATTTTTGAGATAGAAGGGATAGGTAATCAATAATGACGTTTGAATTGACTGTGTTTGTTGAGAGCGCAGTAGCCAGGAGCGCGTTGTTGCCTTTGTTTTGCTAGAATTGAGAAGTTGGTAGCGCGATGGAAAGGTAACAAGCGGCTGAGCGTTTGAGTGTAGTTGAGCTTTGCGAAAAAAAAAATTATGGAAATTGATGTGGTTGCAAAAGAAGGCAATGCGTGCTGAGACGGGTGCGTTGAAGGGGACACGGGAAAGCACGTAGCCTCTTTGGGACAAATGTTGTTGTTGAATGTTTAGGAAGGAGAGGCAAAAGTCGATGTTCATTGATATTTGAGACAATGAAAATTTCAATTCACAGAGGAGAATATGCCATTGACACCCAATATGAGGGCACTGAATGTTATGTTAGTCAAGAAGGCCACCTACACTCGTTCGTAAGAAATTCTAAAACTTTCCCTATGCTTGTCTTCACTTCTTGGAACGGTAAACACTGCATTTTAGCTGCCAGCAGAATCGGCCCATTCATTGAAAGCGAGCTAATTGAAGACTATCTGAATGTCCCCAAGGAGCTGGATTATCAGGATCGAGGTATCCGTAGCTTGCGAGAGACTCAATTATCTACAATTCCAGAACAATCACCTGTGAATCTCTGTGCAAATTTTCATCAAACTCAATATTTCCCGCCCGAATGCCCCTGGTTAAGCGTTCTTCACCACCCCTTTTTGTCCCCACTCTCCCTCTACCGGCAGTCGCTTTTCCCATACGACTGACCCCACTTGGATTCGTTGAAGACTTTCGAAGCATGCCATTATCTTTTCTAACATAGCTGCCTGGACAAGATTAACATCTGGGGGAAGAGATAAGGTCTTAATCTTAGGAACCCAATCTTGTCTGACCAGAGCTCTCCAATAGAGCTTGCGAGGCCACGTCAACATCATCGCCAAGTTCTTGATTTCAATCACATCGTCGTCGCCGAATCGAAATTCGTGCCAGAATTGTTGTGTATAAGTGGGTGACTTTGGTCTTCTCCACTTCGACTCGGACTGTCGCACGTTGCGGATGAAGTTCAGAATGTAGGGGAGTTCCTTATGGTAGACTTCTCGAGACTCGGTGCAAGCGCGCAGAAGAGCTCTGTCCCAATGAAGGTCCTTTTGGGCTTGTGTAGATGGATATCTTTCAAGTGATACATGTTCGAAGACCATGCCGAGGCCTAGGCTGTCGCATGGGTATCCGAACACTTCGAGTTTGCAACCACGTGGGAGAGCCAGTTTCCAGATCTTCAAGCGGAGCTCTGTGGGCAGTTGTGGGAATGGTTCGAATTTCTTGAGTGGCTTCCGTCTCGCCATGGGAGTTCCATAGAGAAAGACAGACAGCTTGTTGCTTGGGATCTTAGGTCGGATATTTTGAATTTGGGAAGGGATGGTAAGTATGGACTTTGAGGATTTTGTTGGTGATTCTTCTGAAGTATTCGAGGCTGGCTTCCTCGACTGCTGAACTTTGGGTGGAGGATCGATATCCGATGAGTAGTCCGAGGGGAGAGAGATGTAACCCGAACGGCGAATGAGTCGAGTTGCTAGAAACGGCATCGTGAAGGGAGGGACGTTAAAGTCGAACGCAGATCATGACATGGAAGTATTTGAATCGATCCTTTGAAGGTTCCTTGGAGGAGTTCTTCTGAGGAGTTGTTTGGAGGAGAAGAGGTCAGGTAATTCAAAACAGATCGAGACAGCCATGTCATTGGGGGCGGCCGCTGGTGTCTCGCTTCGCCCATCCTGTAAAGCAAAGGTAGTTTGCCTACCTAAATATACAAGGCACCTTCTTAGACAATCGAATATGATCCAATACAATCAGTCCTGCAACTCGTTTGAAAAAGTATAAAACGGATATCCTTGCGGCGCGGTGTAGCTCCCTGGAGGGGACACTCCCCGGCTCTCCACCCAAATCTGGACTTGAGATCTAGGCACATCATATCGCAGGACCATCGGGAGTCGCAGAGATGGGTGGAATTTCGTGAGGGGCTTTCGCCATCCGGCGTGACAGCGGTGCCTTGCTAGAGATTTGAGATAAACTGGAATTTACTGGTATTCTGAAATCAGAATACATCTTGACATTTTCTAAGTGATTACAGTCCCTAGGATAAAGTTCCCGTGATTTTTTTTTTGACCCCGTACCCTATATTTTTTCAAAAACTTAAACTTTACATAACTTCACTAATTGTAGTTCAAATTAAGATCTGATTGATACTATTAATGTGCCTATATATCCTCTCTCTAACGATACAAAAATCCCTCGAAAATGTTCAAAATTGAGCTCAATATTTTGTGTGCCACCTTTTGGCCTCAATAACAGCTTCTATGCGAGTACTCATACTTGCACTCAAAGTATCAAACAATTCTTGGTCTAAAGTATCTCAAGTCGCTTGAAGACAAGATTCCAATCTCTGTCGCGCATATTCTGACTCCGATTTGTCTACTGCAACCTCAAGAAACATCTCATAGCACTTAGTCTTTAAGTGCCACTAAATATGCTCGATTGAGTTCAAATCTGGGGAGTAAGGAGGCCAGTCCATGAGCTGTCTGATCCCTTTGGCCTTAAATCAAGTCTTGACCTTCTTAGCACAATGAATAGAAGCATTATTTTGCATGAATAGATACTTTGAGTCGAGTTTTTCGTGAATTGGAGCAAGTTCTGCGTCTAAAACCTCGATATAGGAATTGGCGGAATACTTATGCTTTTGGCTCTCAAAGTCTCGATCCATAATATAAAGATTAGACCGCCCGAGGTCCCAAAAGCATGCCCAGACCATAATCTTCATGTTCTTATTCGTTCCGTAAGTTTGAACCATTTTTGGTTGCCATTTCTCTGTTGATGTTCGAAAGCACTATTCGTCCCGTTTTCCCCGCCCCCGCTCACAAGAGCACTCATCACTCCACATATGCATTCCCCATTCCTCTGCATTCAAATGCCGATGCGCAAGGCACTAAGCAAGTCGCTTATTGGCATTCTTTTGAGTAAGAAATGGTCGCCGTTTGTACTTCCAATTCTTGATTCTATGCTCTTTCAAGATCTTCTTCACCGTATCCTTCTTAAATGTGATCGAGCATGCTTTAATGACCTCTGCATATGTATCCTTCGAGAATTTTCGAACATGCCGTAGCACAAGGCGTTCTTCGGCAGGAGAATAAGACTTTGGTCTGCCGGATTTGATTTGTGAGTGACCGTTATCGCGTAGTGCTTCTTTTGTGATAGTGTCCGAGACAGTGGAATAAGAGTGAGAATAGAAGCGCTGGATTACAGCCTTCTTTGCGCCGCCATCGTACATGCCAATAATCCGGCCTCTTTCGAATTCAGAGAGTGGCCCTTTGCGAAGGATATTGCCATCAATTGGCCCGAGAGGAGTGCGTTGAGGTGGCATTTTGAGAAGTTTAGGTAGGAGTGATGGAACGCGGTCGCGAAAAAACGCGCTTTTAAAGTTAAAATCACGGGAACTTAACCGAGGTGACTGTACAGGCGTTTGACGTGGTTTTGCCTTGGTGTTGTATAGTAACTTAATACATTTTCTCCTCCTAATGCCTAGCCACCAATGTGTATAGTAATTTCCAAACATCAACCTTTAGCTCCAATGTATCCAGAGGCTCCAGAACTGTCGACATTGAAGTCCAACACTTAATGCTAAATTTTGGCCACCCAATCATTCAGAAACGGCCCCTTTGTACCTGCTCAGCACCAGCACATGAATCCGCATAACCGCAATCTCATTCGACCTCAAAGCTTTATTTGCCCTCTCCCAACTCTCTACCCACGTATGCTTTCGTGCTTGCCTCTTCTCTAGACTCTCGCTCTGGTATTGGTATACAACGGCTTCAAGTTTCTTGAGATTGGTGAAATTCATCCATACTTTGGTCCAGTCAAAGTTCGGGAGCTTTGCACCGTGGATACTCACAGATAGCACCTCAATCTTCGGGGCCCAATCTTGATCTACAAACGCAACCCACCTCGAGTTCTTCTCGCAGAGTTCATCAAAATGCGAGATGTGAAGAACATCTTGGTTGCCAAAGCGATATTTGTGATGGCCTGAAACCCCACCAAAGGGATTGGGGTTATTTCCAGAGCAGCGGTTTTTGATGATAGGTAGAATGTATGGAAGCTCACTGCAATAAACCCCGTGAGACTCAGTGCAGGTGCGAAATAATGTCTTTTCTTGTAGTTCTTCTGGGACATCCTCATAGTGCTTGAAGTAAGGATTGGCGTAATACACTTGTTATCTGAAGGTCTTGGTGTACCAAGAGCCTGCGAAGTTTATCGTGGAAGCTCGCGGAAGAGCGTACTTCCAAATCTTGAGACGAAGCTCAATAGGCAAGCGAGGGAAAGGGTGGAAGGTTGTAAAGTTCATCGCCTTGTCTTTTGTCTTCAACTGAACCAAGGAAGCATCATCGCCCTTTCCTTCGCCTTCCTTTTGGTCCTCCTCCTGAAATTTGTGGGAGTGCTCTTCGGGAACCTGAACTGCACCACAGCCCTCATCGCATTGAGTCAGAGCCGATGTTGCATCGTCATTGGTCTTGTAGTTACTTGTACTTTGTGCGAGATTCGAAGATTCCATGTTGATGCTGGGCATGATAGCTCGAGTCGTTGAAGGTTCCATCGCAGAACTCGAAATTGCTGTCGATTGGTTGGACATCGAAGTGGGAGCGCAGATGGTGGTATCGTTATCAAGATTTGTCTTTTGATGGATCGTAGTCATTGCTTCCGGTGTAGATGTATTGCGCTCGATAGATGTTATGTCGTGAAGAATACGCCGAGAGCAAGGATGTTCTTTGACCATAGGAAGTGGGACAAGATTGTCCCAGGCTAGGCTGAGAGATTTAAAATGCTGAATCCAAGTTGTAGATTATCCACAATGCAGATGAGGCTTTCACATATTTACAACTCTTAAACATTTATCACTTCCAATTTCGGAGAGGCATAGTGACTCCGATCGTGCACTCTCCTAACACTCTACTCACCAGCAATTACCACCATTTCAGGGATCACCATTTCATCTAGCTTAACCAATGCCATCTTCTTCTTCGCTCTCTCCATGTATCGCAGCCAAATTGCCTCCATTAGCTCACGACCATTTTTCGACACCTGAAAGTTTTGATTAGGTCGTTGAAGAAATTTCGATCAAGGAGATAATACTCCCCGCTCTCCGCACAACCTCAGCCTCCACGCCGCTTCGGAAAAGACCTCGTCCCCTCCCGCTTCCACTGCTCAAATCATCCGGCAACGCATCTTACTCCTAGATCTGGAGATGGAAGATTTCAAAGAGCGAGTCCAAGCCCAGGAGCGAGATCTCAAAGCTCGTGGTCTCTTCGCCCCGCCGACAATATACAACGACTGTGGTGCTATCAAGGGCTCTGATTTCATGTCTTCAAATTGTCACAAGTCCTTAGTCTAATGGGCTGCAGAATCGAAAAGTGAGTCGAGATCACATAGGAAAGAAGTAGAAGGATTTAGAAACCAAGAGGAGCAGTTAGTCGAGCCCGGAATCCATAAGGATGGGTTCGTTTTGGGCTTCAGCATTGGTAAAGCCACGCCATCGAAACTTTGAATCAAGAACAAACAATGAACCCCCTCTCAATGTCCAACCCGACCGGGGTAATTAAGCGAGCAAATTCAGGGGCCGCCCCACATTTCTCATTCCCACCAAGCTCCAAACACTTCAAAAGATTAAAATCTTCCCTCCGCATACATTCTTCCATTCTCTCTTTTCGTCAAATTCGAGTCAAGAGAATCAAATACTTCCATATAAAATCCTGGCAAAATAGCAGTCCACAATATAAATGCTCTTATCATCTCTTCAAGAAACCCCGCTTTAAATTCCCTTAGGACCTAACCCGTGACATTTTTCTACGAGACGCCGTCGGGCGTAAGATAGGAAATTTGGGCCTAAACTGTAGCCCAAGGTGCGCAAAGCTCAAATTTAATCGAAGCCTGATTTGAAATCAGAAGGGGAAAATTCCAGGTCCAAGTCCAAAGAACAGCCTCCTATTAACAGCCAACAGCCAATGGCCAACAACCTAACATCTCCATGCCTTATCTCTTCCCCTCACCACCCTTCAACCGCCTTTTCCCGCCATACCGGATTATCTTCGGTCTACAACTCCATCCGCATAAATTTAAATACGAAGAAATTCTACCCTCTTTCCGAGCAAACGACCGCGCCGGTAACGCTAAGCATGTTTTGTTTCTCTTTTTAGTATCTTTGAGTATCGTAAATTTCTTTTGTGTGTTGTCTTGAGGCTAGCCTAGCGAAAGCTCGCCACGATGGTCTGCCGGCGGCGTTAAGATGATGGGAGGGCTTCATTGTTCTAGGTGTTTTGGGTGATTTTAGAGGCTTCGATGTTGTGTCCTGATGCAGGACAATGTGTGACATGATTCAAGGGAAGCGATTTTTCAACATCTGCACGTCAAATCTGGCATGATGCTCTGAGTAGGAGGTGTCTCCAAAGACAAGGTAATATTCATGTATTCTCTTCCTCTCGATATCTGTCTTCCGACCAAATGGTTAGTCCCACCCAACTCCATCCTAATCATTTCGAATCATGTACTTCGTGCTACGATCTGCGCTTCGTTCTTCCTTCGCCTACAGCGCTGTGCTGAGCCACCGTCATGCTTAACCCTTCACGTCTTCAAGTTATTCAAACTCTCCGAAAGCTGCGAAACATCATACTGCGCCGCATCATGATACAAATCAATCAAGCACCCAGCACTCCAAGCTTGCGTCGGAGACTATATCCCTAAGTTAGCATCTCTCCTCAAAATCCAATCACCTCAAAAGAGAAAGAAGCACTCACCGAATCCCCACAAAGCTCCCCGTTCTTATTCGTCAACTCCGTCAGCCCTGCCCAAGGACTACTCTGAATGGCCTCCTTACACCCCGCCAATCTCCTCGTAATCTGTTGAAACGCCTCCGTCCTCTCCTGAGGACCCTTCCTCCGCATCAGATCGAACTTCAACAACGCTCTGAGGAAGAAGCCCGTTGGCCAAAGCCACTCTGGACCTTGGTGGTAATTTCTACCCTTCGAAGTGGCGAAATCTGTTGAGTCTTCTGAGTTATTGTAGTAAGGGCGATAGTTAAGATCTTTAGGATCGAGGGTTGCCATTCCTGTTGGGCCACGGAGGACTTTATCCGCCAATGTTAAAGCGTGGAGAGCGTGTTCGGGAACGAAGAGGTCGGGTGCAACGGTCATGGCGATGGGGAAGTTTGCGCGGAGTTGGTAATCTTCGTATTCTTTGCCGGACTTGTAGAGATCCTTGTAGATACCTCTCCTGTTGACGATCTTCGAGTTGACGTCGTACTTGCTGTCGTCCTTGGAATTGATGGGAACATAATAACACATTTCGAAACTATCTTTGATCTTGTTCGCCCAGTCGCCGAATGTGATGACTTTGACTTGTGGATCCGGAGTGCTGACGCCGGCATATTTGTACTTGCCTTCCTGGTGCAACTTTGACAACCAGACCAGAGTGCTGTACAGGAGACCAGTGATCTCAACTGCTGCTCCGTCACGTGGAGTACCGGGAACACCTTTGCTGCCGGCTCGTTCCGACTCGCCCATCTTGTCCATCCATGTGCCGCAGTTGTTCTGGTTTCCGCCAAAGATCAGACCCGTCTCCCAGTCAACCTTGATCTCTTGATCGAAGCCCTCAGACTTCATCTGCATGTCAAGTCCAGGGCCGGCATTGGCTTCGCGAAACTTCATGCCAGCGGCATGACGTTGAAGGGCTTCCTGGATGATGTCTTCGAGGGTTGACGACTTGGAGTATGCTCGTGGGTCATCGGATTCGAAGTATGTATCGTCATATGGTAGGAAACGACGAGGGATATTCTCTTTTAGAAGATCCAGACCATTAGGCACAATCTTGGTGTAATCCTGAATTGTCTGAAGCATGAACCAAATCGCATCACGTGCATTGTATCGTGGATTGTTGCCACTAGAAAGGAGATTGGGGACCATCCCATGCTTCAGAACACTCGAGAATGCGATGATGTGCTCTTTGCAATCCTCGTACCGACCAGTGCCAAGGAAAAGACCTCGCGCGGAGATAAAGACATCTCGACCCCAACATCGTGCCCATTCGACGGCAAAGTGGGGCAGACCAGCTGCTAACGAAGGGACGGGTTTCTTGGGATACAACGAAGCCGACTTGACGTACCCCTGCTGTTGTACGCTGACCATCGCAAGGCTCTTTAAAAACCATTGTCCCTTCTGCACATTCTCATTCATGAGTTCAATGCCGCGATCCCACGCGGCGTTGTACGCTGTTCGAATGACCAGGCCGAAATATCGAGGCAACAAGAAGCTTGGCAGTTTTCGAATAGCATCAAATCGTTCCTTGAGCCAAATAGCAGGTTTTTCCAACTGCTTAAAGCTCGACTTCTTCGCTATCCACTCCAAACGGCCAACGATATAGTCCAATGGCCACTGACCATTACGTAGGTGTTGGCATAAGGGATGAGCCAAGTCGTTGTCTCGGATGATGTTCTTCAGGACACTCCACCATCCCTGCAGACCAGCATAGACAAGCTTCCCGTGCCCCGGAATTTCGTACACGCCGTTCTTTCCATCGCTCGAGTCGAGCTCTTCCGCCTCACAACGGTACAGAACGTAGTTGAGGTCAACAAGATTGATGTTGGCAAGAGCAGCCTTCGCCCCTGATGTGACATACGAGTCTAATCCGGTAGTATGCTCTGCTTCTGGGATCCAGGTTTCGAACAAGGCAATGCTTCCGGGAGGGAACTTGTCGCGAACCGAAATGACGGTCTCGTCCTTGTTCGACTCCATTCTGATGCCCGGAAGGTCGATAACCTTGCTCGGCAGACCCCTCAAAAACGTCTTATCCTCCAGAGCCTCCTTCATGGCCTCCTCACTCGTGTCAACCTCAAGCATCCAGCTTCCAAGATGTCTTGCCTTCGTCCCCGTGAGATGCACGGGACTGAAACCACCATTGCCGTTGCCATACCCGGGGAATGCGGTATGCGCAATGAGGAAATATCCCTTTCGTGATTCAGGATGAACTCGATGCACAGTGATGTATTGATCCTCGTGATGGATGTGAGTTTCATCATATCCATCCTTGCCCATTAGAGTATGGATCTGATTCAGCAGCTTCTTGATCCCACCAATCCCACCTTCTCCGCCGCCAATTTCAACGCGTTTGTTGGAAGAAGGGGACGTGTACAGTCTGGTCTCTGACACAAGATCAACTAATTTAGGATAGATCTCGTCATATCCCATGACACTACCTGTGGCACTAGCACACATGTTCACTAACGCTGCGTTGGGAAGAGTGTCGCGAGCATCTCGCTTCTGAGCTGGCACTTCATTGTCGTGAGTGCAATCCATGAACAAGGCATGTACTGGAGTCTTCTTGATTCTTCGAACAATCTCACGCTTGGACTGGCTGTTGGTTTGGTCATTGGGCACACCATTGGGAGCGGTTTTTGCATCCCCAGAGATTTCGTCCACTTCGAAACTGCCAATTGGGCGACCACCATGTCGGTGGACGAGTCGACTGAGCTCGCCAGTTCCCCATGCTTGCATCGCTTCTCGAATCAAGGAGCTGATACCAAGTCGTTTGACGAAGACATAGTCCATTTCTTCAGATCCGGTGAACAGCTCAGCAACCACAAACAAATTGGGCCGGACTCGCCTTGCCTCGTCGAGAAGGAATTCAGCGACGTGAATTGGAGTCGAATGACAGTTGTCAATCCGGAAACCAGTGAAATACTTCGCCATCAAACGAGTATATGCAGCCATATGGTCCCAGAGATATGGGCTGTCTTCTCGCTTACTTCCATATCGAAGCTTGACGCAATCGCCCCAGACAATGACCTCGCGGCGCAGATAAGCACGAGACTTGGGACCAGCATTGTCGACGAGGGCATTTGCAGCCCAGATCCAGCCATTGTTGGCCAATGCGAGATCTTCCTGATTATGCTTCGCTGTGATGGAGTTCTTTGGAAGTCTTGTGAAGTATGATTCGATGAGAGGGTTTTTCTGGTCGATGGGTCCAAGCTTTGGTCCATGATCATCGAGTCGGACATATTTTGTCCTATTGAAAACCTGCTGAAGAATTTCCTTCACATCCGCATCGTATTCTTTGTACAAAGGTAGGTTGAGTTCGTCCAAAATACCTCTCAATCTGCTCTGAACAACAGTTCGATCTGCTGAGTGAGAGTCGTCACCTTCATATCGTCCGAAAATTGCTGTAACTAGTGCTGCTCCAGTTGCAGGATCTACATATCTCTTGTAGCGTTCGCCCATCGTATCAGCACCGCGAAGTGCCTTCTTTTTCAAGAAGATTGCTTGCTGGGTAGGCGTTGCGTTCTTGATGCTTTCCAAGCCGCCGAAACCAGATCCTCCGAAACCTCCTTCAGGAAAAGAGATTTTGCCATTAGCCCATGATTCAACAATGGCATCGGCATCTCGCCTAACATCAATCACATAAAATTGCCAGAGCCTCAGTTCAGCAACCACCTTCTCCTTCACGGCTTCCATGATCTTCAAAAGGTCGTCTGTCGACTTCAATGTAGTAGGAAGGCCATATGTTGCTAGTTTGCTGCTGAACTCGAGTAATTTTGTGTCCAGCTCCAAAGCCGATCTTAGCCAGGGGGCGGTTGAAACGTTATATCCCACCTCGGGATGCTCTTGAAGCCATTTGCTGTTGTCTGCCGTATGGTTCCAGACGACATCAGTAAGCCCAAGTAGTCCATATTCTGTCTCCATACTTTCAACAAGCTTCTGGATATCAGCTTCCCCTTTCGGAAAGCATTCTGGGTCCCATCCAAGTTGGTCGTATATACTGTATGGCGAGTTGGATGACCCCCTATGTTGCAACGGTGTAAAATGAATGGTATTGTATCCTCTATCGCTGATGCCCTGCAAGTGTTTCTCCCAGTCTTTTGGGTATTTTCCAACAAATTTCGAAATCAACGAGAATATCGACAATGCAGCCAAAGGCATCTGCCTCCCCTGTAGGGTGAGTCGCGGAGCAACATCGATGTAGAATAGTTCTGTCTTTGTAGGTTCTAGGGGCTTTTGAATAGTCTCGGTGAGGTCGGGAAGAGGTGTATAGGTAGTATAGAAGGCAAAGGCGCCGGCGCCATGAATAGGAACTGGAATCTTGATTGTTCGGTTGAAGTCTGGTTCGAGTCTGGGACATTTTAGTGAGCAGAAGTTGTAGCATGATTTGGGATATCTTACTTGAATTCTCGAAATTTGTCTCTTCTGAACTCTGCGCCCTCTTCTGGGATATTTACCCACAGACTGCCATGTCTGCAGATTGAAGAAGTGCCTTCAATCTCGAATCGCACAACGATGGGGGCGCTGGATTTGGGTGTGAGATAGATATAGCCACCGGGGACATCGGGGCTTCCATCATCCTTCAGTGGGAGCGAATAGACCTCGCTGGAATACATTGTCTTGGGAGCCATTTCGAATCAGCAGTGGAGGCACATCAGCTCTCGCCGGACGGGGGGATATACTCAGTGTAGGGCCAACGTGGGAGGGGATGAGACGAACGACGTGAAGGTGGGAGGAAGAAGAGGAGGAGGAAGGTATTATAACAATCTAGATCAACAGGTACAAATACGGCGAGGGATAGAATAGGACTAGAACAAATATTAGCAGTGAGCGGGAGGCGCCAGCAGCGAATGTGGGAAGGCTCGCGGTGGACGCTGTGTAGAGATACGTCATTCGAGGCAGGAACGCGATTGCCAGGACTTGCAGCTACTCCCGCCGCTGTGAAACGAAGAGACCAAGGACCTGGGATTGAACGGAGATTGCGACAAGCATTGGAAGTGTTTGCCCTGATTGCAAGATTGGGACATTGGACGAATTGGTGGCAGGAGAGATGGGAGACGAGTCGCGCGCCATGAACTGTAAGTATATTTACTTCCCCATAAGCGTGTTTTCCACCCCGCAGGTTCCACCGAGCAGCCCACGCTGTGAATCATGCTGAATCGTCAGCATGCCCATTTTCTGCATCTTATCCCACGTGCACTGCATTGTTACACGGAAGGCCGACGTTGGTTGCTGAGTGAGCATGCTCAGTGGACCGTTCTCATGCAGGCCGTTGAAGCTCCCGTCATCGTGCTGCTGGCATCTTTCTGCCCCTCGTCGTCGAATCAACCAAAATTTCCCTGACCCAACCGTGCCAACTTCACATGCAAGCAGCTCACCAAATCCTTCCGCTAAACCCCTTCTGTTGTTTTCTGCCATAATTTCCGGGCGGTCAGATCGCCTATCCTCGGGTCGGCCACTCTCAACGCAACAAAACCATCGCGAGGCGCAAACAAGAAGTTGAGCACAAGACCTGGGGAAGGTGTCCATGTCTCACCTCGGCCGCTGACTTCATTTTCTGCCAGTCTTTTTTCTTGTTTTGCACATTGTGCGAGTCGAAGTTCACTCTCTTATGCTTACAATTTTTTCAGTCAGAGCAAGTCAGGCTGCAAGACAAATAGTTCAGACGTCCAACCATTTCAAGGTACCTCAACGAGCAAAGATGGCGACCCTCGGTGCACCAACAAAGAGGCACAAGGTGACGATCATCGGATCAGGAAATTGGTATGTTGCTCAACCCATACTGAGTGCTGTACTGACTCCAGTAGGGGCTCGACGATTGCGAAAATCATAGCAGAAAACACCAAAGAACACCCCGAGCTGTTCCATGAGGAGGTACAAATGTGGGTGTATGAAGAAGAAGTCACTTTGCCAAAAGACTCCAAACATTACGACCCCTCCAAAGGCGACACACCTCAAAAGCTTACCTCCATAATCAACACGTACCACGAAAACGTCAAATACCTTCCCAACATCACCCTCCCACCAAACGTCGTCGCCAACCCCTCCGTCGTCGACGCCGCGAAAGACGCCTCAATCCTCATTTTCAATCTTCCCCACCAATTCATCGGCAGAATCTCCAAACAACTCATCGGCAACATCCTCCCCTACGCTCGCGGAATCTCCTGCATCAAGGGAGTTAATGTTACAGAGTCCCAAGTAGACCTATTCAGCGAATGGATCGGCGAAGGCCTAGGAATCTATTGCGGTGCTCTCTCCGGCGCCAACATTGCCAACGAAATCGCACAAGAGAAATGGTGCGAAACAACAATTGCATACGATCCCCCTCCCATTGATTCCCGGGTCGCGACTCCAACCGGTCCCTCCCCTTCTTCCTCTCGAGTGAACCTCACAATCACACCCGCAGATGAGGAACACAGAGATGCATTAGGACGAGTATCCAAGACCAAATTGAAAGCTTTGCCATCAGAGTACCCACCTCTCGACCATGCCACCTTCAGAACCTTGTTCTACAGACCATACTTCCACGTCCGCATGGTTTCCGACGTAGCAGGCGTCTCCCTCGGCGGCGCCCTCAAGAATATTGTCGCCCTCGCAGCTGGATTTGTCGACGGCCGGGGCTGGGGCGACAACGCCAAAGCAGCCGTAATGCGGGTCGGCCTTCTCGAGATGGTGAAATTCGGCAAAGAATTTTTCGGTCAAACAGTTCACACCGGAACATTCACAGAAGAGAGTTGTGGTGTGGCGGATTTGATTACGTCTTGTTCGGGAGGGAGAAATTTCAAGTGTGCGAAGTTGGCGGTCGAGAGAGGGGTTACGGTGGATGAGATTGAGGCGAAAGAGTTGAATGGGCAGAAGTTGCAGGGGACGAGTACGGCGAAGGAGGTTAATAGTTTTTTGAAGGCGAAGGGGTTGGAGGCTGAGTATCCTTTATTCACCGCAGTGCTTGGTAAGCCGTCTCCCCTTCTCTTGTCTTATCCTCTTTCAAAATGAAAACGCGATTCAGGACTGACATCATACCAGACATCCTCGAAGGACGAAACACTGTAGACGATATCCCAGAGCTACTAGCACGAGTTGACGACGTATGATTTGACGATCTTGTTTTCTTCCCTGAACATGGAATTGATGCATATCTGGCACTGGCTTGGCTGAGAGGCAGCAGGGCCTTAGAATATAAATGCACGTAAGATGCATATTCTACTGATTGTACTGTTCCATATTTGGTGTGACATTGTGCTGTTCCTTTGGTCCGATCTCGTCACGAGAATTAATCTTGAAGCTCTTTCACCTGTGTCACTTCTCCTTCGTCCGCTCCGCCCTCTTGAGTAGTCTCGCAGGGGTATACTCAAGATAAACACTCTTCAACCCCACCAACCCACCGATCCACGCCGCCAGTCCCAAGGCGATATGAGTAACCACCCATTCAAACCAAGATCCCAGCCCCCCCACACCCAGAATCTTGCCTACAATGGGGACATCGCTCGAGGCAAGAAGGACGGGCCAATTGTCCAACCCCCAGAATATGACGAAGAGCTGCCATGTTAGCCACCACTCCCTCGGCGGCCCATTCTTTGTCTCGTCCTCAATCACACTACTCAAGTTTCTGAAAAACACCTCTTTCTCACCATCTCTAGGCTCTGTCCATTCTTGGACAATCAAAGGAGGCCCGGAGGGAGAAGCACGACACCATTCATGGCGAGCATATTTTGGGACGGTTATGGGTCCTGAGGTTGAGTCGTATGTTTTGGTGATGAGGGAGGAGTTTGTTGGGGAGGAGAGGGTGATAAGTGCGGTTCCTTGCAGGATCTGGAGGAACTCGGTGTGTGTTTCGTGCCAGCTTGGGACATGTTAGCTATGATTGGAGGGGTGGATTGTATGATATCGCGGCAGCGAAAATTGAGAATGCATAATTAGATCTAAGAGCATGTAACGGGGGTGAGGAAGGAGATGAGAATAGGGGGCGAGAATGAGAATGGCAGATGCGGGGTTATAAGACGGAGAGTGGTAAGTGTGTCGAACATTGTGAGCGGAGCTAGAAGCAGAACTTGTAAGGTGGAGGGCGAAACGAGGGGTTGAGAGATAGGGAATAGCGTGAAAACTGAAGCCGTGAAATTTTGAGATAAAGTGGGTGGGTAAGAATGGTAGCACAAGCTTGTGCTTGCGAGAAGAAGAGTGAACCTACTGAAGACCCGACGTCCATGTTGAACCAGATGGAAGTGTGATTGTGACCACTGTGGATGAGGAGTATGGGTCGGGCAGCTCATAGATCACTGAGTTCGGCCGAGTAAAGGAGTTACGAGATGTTGTGTTTGTTCGTGGCATGGCGATGAGGTGACTGAAGCTGCTGGAGATAAGATGCTCGAGTGGTATGATGCTGTACTCCGAGAACTGTCTCACTCTTGACAAAGTCAATCCATCAAATTCATTGGATAAGAGCTTAAATAACTCGCCCTTTTAGGGTATCAATAACAATTAAAAAATAGATAAGAGCTTCATCTCGCAAGTTGAAGTGGGGTTGTGAAAGCTGAATCTCAAGATAAGCATCGAAGTGAACAAGTACAAAGTGATTTTGAAGACATAGAGATGCATGAGTGAGATATGAGAAATTGTGGCACTTGCCTGATCTAGGTAGCTAATAAAGCTGAATAATGGATTTTAATTGCGGTGTAAAGGTGCAAACGTGGCCAGACGTGAAGTCAATGCCCTTGATTGTCCAGTAGGTAGAACCTTCTAAATGTAATCTGTCATGTTGGTCATTGGATGAGACATAGCACAGGTAGAAACAGTAAGAAGACTGCCTCCGAACTTCGAGTCGTTATAGGATGAAAGGTACGAATGAGAACGACATGAAAAGTTGAAGGGAGTGTTGTGCCTTTGACGATAGTTGAGGGTTTGTCTTGAGGTTACGTAATTAAACGTGATATTTGGGGCACGTTTTTGCGCCAAGGTTTTGCCAAGAAATGCCAAGATGTGTCGCTTTTGGCATTATCGCTCCCCGTAAAGCCCCTCCAGCTCCGCGTAGGGGGGGAACGCCCCCACTCGCGCCGGCGGAGTCGGTGCGAATAAAAAATTATATATAAATTAAAAGATTTATATTATTTCAAGTCGTCAAAGGGCATGGCGTGATGTACGAGGGACATCCCACTATCAATTTGAGGGGATTAACTTTCCACGTGATGCCTCTGTGACGTTCTCATTCGGTGGCACATCGGATAAAGTTCCACTAAAATATTTATGAGTCGATTCTCCCCGCCATTGTCTAAGCATTCTTAGAACAATAGATTTTCTTCACATTCAAGTACGAAGACAACTGATCATTTGTTACGAGGACCTCGATCTCTCACATAATGGCTGTAAGAATACTGTTTTCTTTGACCCCCAAACTTTGAATATTACTTTCTCTGACTCATTTCCAGAGCTACTACATAGAAAACCCCAATGTGGGAAACAAGAACGACACTGAAGACTGGCGCAGTAAGGCACACCAATTGGAACTATGGCACACAGAATGGATAGTTGAACAAATCTGCAGTTCGAGGCTACAACCCACTCACTGCCCCTGACCTCCTCCAACACGAAATCCCCCAATCCGCCAAGTCAAAAGAGACCGTCCTGAAAGGCCGCAACGAAGCTGTCGAAGTAGTCACCGGCACAGATACAAACCAACGTCTCCTCGTGGTCATTGGTCCCTGCTCAATCCACGATCCCGCTGCCGCCCTCGAATACTGCGACAAACTCCTTGCCCTCAAGCAAAAATACAAAGATGATCTCCTCATCGTCATGCGATCCTACCTCGAGAAGCCCCGCACAACCGTTGGATGGAAAGGTCTGATCAACGATCCTGACATCGACAATTCGTTCAAGATTAATAAGGGATTGAGGATGAGCAGACAATTGTTTGTGGATTTGACGGAGAGGGGAATGCCGTTGGCGAGCGAGATGCTAGATACGATTTCGCCACAATTCCTGGCAGATTTGCTGAGTGTTGGTGCGATTGGGGCTCGTACTACGGAGTCACAATTACACAGAGAGTTAGCTAGTGGTCTCAGTTTCCCGGTGGGATTCAAGAATGGTACGGATGGTACTCTTGGTGTCTCCATTGATGCCATTGGTGCTGTTAGACATCCACATCACTTCTTGTCAGTCACTAAGCCTGGTGTTGTGGCTATTGTTGGTACTGCGGGCAATGAGGACTGCTTCGTTATCCTGAGAGGCGGCACCAAGGGCACCAACTATGATGCTGAGAGTATCAAGGAGGCGAAGGCGGCTTTGAAGAAGGCCGGTGTCAGGGAGAGATTGATGGTCGACTGTAGTCATGGTAATTCAATGAAGAACCACAACAATCAGCCAAAGGTTGCTACGGCTCTAGCAGAGCAGATCTCGAAGGGCGAGGATGCCATTATGGGTGTGATGATTGAGAGCAACATCAACGAGGGTGCACAGAAGGTACCAAAAGAAGGCAAATCAGGACTAAAGTACGGTGTCAGTATCACTGATGCTTGCATCGGATGGGAAGACACCGAGTCCGTCCTGGAGGTGCTTGCGAAGGCTGTTGCTCAGCGAAGAGAACTTTCGGAAGGCCCAAATGGCCATGCATAAATGTTCCCCCGGCAAAGCTAGAACATTAGATACGACTATTTCACTGGGAGTTCAGGGTCTATTTCACATAAGGTTACCAGAGGAGTTGGAGAACAAAGTTTTTAATGGGCATCGGCATCTGTGGATATTTCAATTTTGATTGGTAATAAACAAAAAGAACTTTTCAAATACTCCTCGTGAGGGACATTCTCATAGACTAAAGTACAACTCGGGAGTCGGTTTGATTCGACACTCGTCAACTTGTGGCTCAAGATTCAGGTGTCATTGTCCCCAACGCCTTCAGAACAATTATGATCTTACCGACACAATTCCAAACCCCCTTTTACGTTCATACTATCCTCGAAACTTTGCTATCATCCAAATTAACGTTCTCAAAAGGTGCATCATCACGTGAGACCACCACAATTTGGTGTATTCTCTTCACCAATCAGAGGCGGCCAAACGGTAAGCCGTCCAAGGTTAGCGAAAAAAGCTCGCCCGAATGGACCTCGAACGACTCTTTCCGATTGCCTCTCACTCCCTCAAACTCACATCCCACCACTCAATTGAGTCGTTGCCTCCTCTGTGAAGTGATCTCCAGCTGAGGCATATCGCGCTCAAGATGTTGGCCAGATCATGCCTGCGCTCGACGCGCGCGGTCGGAGCTGTTCGGAATGGCGCGGTTAACACATCAAAGGTACGACAACACACCAATCTTCGATCAGGCAGGCGAGATGGAACTTCGGGCGGTGATATGGGATAGAGGGATTGGATTCGAATTGAGTACTGACGATGGATACCACAGCGTGCCGCCTCTACGAGCTCCGAAGCCGCCTCTCCTTTCCGATTGAACATGGCCGGATCAGCTGCCACTGCTATTGCAATTGGATCAATGGCTTGGTACTATCATCTCTACGGCACAGAACTGCATGCCATGACACCGACCGAAGAAGGGTAGGTTACCGATGTGTTGGATTCGACCCAGGAATACCGATAGATGGATGGGCGAACGAGCCAAAGCTGATTATGGACAGTCTTCACCCAACAAAATACCCTTGGGAGCATGCCGCATGGACCAAGACATTCGATCATCAAGCGTAAGAATGCTCTGCCATCGATTTAGGATGGTTTATTGACCCTTGCACAGTCTTCGTCGAGGTTTCCAAGTCTACCAAGAAGTCTGCTCATCCTGCCACTCCCTTTCCCGAATCCCATACAGAGCATTGGTCGGTGTCACTCACACTGTCGATGAAGCCAAGGCGATGGCAGAAGAGAACGAGTACGATACCGAGCCCAATGATGAGGGCGAAATCGAGAAGCGACCAGGAAAGCTCTCCGACTACCTCCCATCTCCTTACAAGAACGACGAGGCTGCGCGTGCTGCCAACAACGGTGCTTTGCCCCCAGATTTGAGCTTGATGGTCAAGGCCCGCCACGGTGGTTGCGATTACATCTTCAGCTTGTTGACTGGCTACCCTGACGAGCCTCCCCCAGGAGTGAAGCTTCCAGATGGACTTAACTTCAACCCATACTTCCCTGGTACCGGTATCGCTATGGCTCGTGTCCTTTACAACGATCTCGTCGAGTATGAAGATGGTACCCCTGCTTCTGCATCACAAATGGCAAAGGACGTGGTTGAGTTCCTGAACTGGTCTGCTGAGCCGGAGATGGATCAACGAAAGAAGATGGGATTGAAAGTTCTGGCTATCACTTCGCTGCTCACCGCTTTGAGCATCTGGGTCAAGCGATACAAGTGGTCTCCAATCAAGACAAGAAAGATTGCCTATGCTCCTCCCAAGTAAGTATTCCAATATCAAATCTGGAAGCTGTCTGAGAGCTCCAATCCAAGCCCCTGATACAATTTTCAATGTCACTCAGCTCCTCGAATATTCAAAAAGGCATATGCTAATTCGATGAACAGGATGGGCGGCAGACCTAATGGACACTAGATGGTGGAGTTTTCATTTGTTCTGGCGGAGCAGGAGGAACGAATTGTGCTACTAGTTATTTGTACAAAGCAGCGAGATGAAGGGAGCTTAGATGCTTCGTTGGAGGCATAGAGATCTTAGAAGTGCGTCTGTGCCAATATTTGAACCAAACTCTGCTCTACCTGCATCGTGAACAACAAATGTTCTGAAATGGCAGGGACTTTGGCATTCAAGCTGGAGACCCTCCAATGAAGGAACAAGACTTTATAGTACTCTCCCTTCTCACTCATCCGTGAGAATCTCAACTCGAACGAATCCCAATGTCCCTCACGTCCTAGTACTTTGGTTTTATCCAGCCTTACAATACTCTCATCTTGCCCTCACAATCTCTTATCGCAACTCTCGCTAAAACTTCTCGAAGCTCCATCCATCAAGCTCTTCACAAAAATTTCCCCACCACCCTCTTTTTTCCCTCCTCTCCCACCGCCACCCTTTCAAACCATTGATGTCCCAAAGCCCATCACAGGCATCAGATATATCCGAATTCGCAGCCTGGGAAAAATCGCATCCTTCGAATCTTGCGGAAGAAAATTCCCGCGAACAAAGCGTGTTGATGGCAGATATGGCGCGTCCGGAGAGGGTTTGGGGGGATAGGGATAGTAGTAATGATGCTAGGAGTTCTGCTTCGCCATCTCCGTTACCAGAACTGCCTGCTATGAAGGCGAGCGAGAAGGAGAGTCAGGACTTGGTAAGCGCATACTTACTTGGATGGTTACAGGGAAGGATTAAAGCTGATCGCTGTATTACAGGGAAAGGGAACAGATAACGATGCACCACCTTCGAGCCAACCACGAGGAGATGAGGATAAAGTTAGGAGGCCGGCTGGGATGACGGAAGAGGAGTTTAAGAAGGCAAGGAAGGCGGCTAAGAAGGCGAGAAAGCAGGCTGCGAGGAAGGAGAAGGTCATGTCGCGAAAGGGTCTAGAGTCTATAGATAGGCAAGAGGGGGAGGCATCTGCGAAGGTGAAGAAAGCTCTTAAGGTGAAGAAGGATGCGAAGGGAGAGAAGTCTGCGGAGGGAGGGAAATCTTCGACGCCGAAGCAAGGAAAGCTGAAGCAGGTGCAGGGCAAGAAAGCTGCGAAGCCAGAGGAATCTGCGAAGCCAGTCGAATCTGCAGTGACAGAGGGGCTTGTTAAGCTAGAGGAAGTTGCAAAGCCAAAGCCAGTCCTGCAAGCCTCCACGGCAGTTTACGATGATAGGACGATAGATGTTAGCACAGAGGTTGAGGCAGGAGAAGCATCCGATGATGAGGAACCAATCAACACCAAACCCTCAAGAAGAGAAAAGAAAGCTGCGAAACAATCCACGATCTCACCTCACTTCGTTCCCAAACCAATGGCGGTTTCGAAGCAGGTCCAGCGGGAGACACAAGATATGCCGAAGGAGATCAAGAAGATGCTTCAGAAAGCTGGAAAGGCTGTGAAGGATGCAGCCGTCGTCGTTGAGAAGACTGTTGAGGATAATGCGAAGGTTGTCAAGCCCAAGGCCAAGAAGTTAGAGAAAGTGGAGGAGGGAGAGAACAGTGAACCTGCTGCCGCAGATAGAGAGAAGAACAAGAAGAAGCGCAAGAGAGAGCGGAATCATAATCGGCTCGCAGAGGATGAAGCGAAGCCACAAATTTCGCAGTCCCCTGCTTCTCAATCAGTCGCAAATGCTACACCAACGAAGTCTCAAGGCTCAAAGGACAATGGAGAGACCCGAGAGTCAGGCCGTAAGAAGCCTCGTGGCGACCGAGGAAGAAACTCAAAGCCTGCCAAGCAAGTCGCGGAAGTTACAGAACCAGTTCTTGTCACTGAGGACATTGCTGCTAACACAGTCCCCGATGCACTCGAAGCAGAAGAGCCAGCACAGAAGAAGCGACGCCGTGATCGTGGCAGAAAATCTAAAGAGAAGCAGCCCGAAGATGTCGAAATGGCAGATCAGCCAGCTATCGCTGATTCCCAGACAGAAGTCCTGCCGTCCGAAATTCAAAGCAGTGTTATAGAGGAGAGCCAAACTGCTGATCCGGAACCCGCGTCTCAGTCAGGAGAAAACGAGGGCGATGCCGGGAAGCCTCGCGAGAAGAGACCTCGGCCACCTCGTGGGCAGCGAAAGAATGTTGAAGAGACTTCGAAGGAAAAAGAAGGTGCTCTTACTACCACGCTTGCTGATGTTGAGGTGGCGGATGTGAAGGAAGATACTGTCGCCCCTATCGATGCAGGAGAGAAGACACCTACTTCCAAAAAGAAGAACTCCAAAAAGGGTCTGAACAGCGATAGTCAAATCACTGTTGAAGATTCTCAGGCTACGGCCAGCCAAGTTACGCAGGAGATTTTCAACGACGTTGAGGACAAGGAGCCGAAGGAAGATCTTCAGGTCGACAGTCAAGCTATTGTTGAAGACTCACAAGCTACTCCATCAGCAAGCCATGTAATTGAGGGTGCGGGCGAGTCAAAGAAGTCGAAAATGAAGAAGCGGAATTCAGAGGGCAAGCAGAATCAAAGCCAGAGTCAAGAAACAAGTGGTCCGAATGAGAGCCAAGCCGACGGAGAACCGCTCAACGAACTTGCAGACACCAATTCCAAGTCACCCAAAGGTGGCAGGCGACTTCAAGCACGAAAAGCTTTCGGTTCCCAGGCATCACAGGAGGCGTCAAAAGCCAACCACTCGTAGAAGACCAGGACTCTACGGGTGGTGAGGCGCTCCTGGACAATATTCCAAGTGCGAAGGACAGTGTTGAGTATGATGACGAGTTCGAGGGGTTTGGGAGTGAGCCCGAGCAGGAGGATATTGTACGGGATGCGTTAAGCGAGGTGATGGATGAAGCTATTCCCAACGACATCGTCGATTCGGACGACGAGAACAATGCCGAAGATTTCAACCCTTACTATGATGATGACGTAATCGACCATGCCGAGACTGCTGCGCCACGTACACCAACTCCTGAAGCCCAAGCAACCATCGTCGCCACGTCTCTGAGGGCTCCTGTCTCTCCTATTGAAGCCAATTTCTCCCCAGCCCCAACCAACGAAGATATGCCACCTCCAGCACCAATTGATGACAATGATTCTATGTCTAGCTTTGCCAGCCATGGCTCACCAGACGAGGGAAATAGTGAGGACGAGCCGGCAAATCCAGACCTCTTTACAACCCTGGTGACAAGAGGAAGACTGTCAACGATTGCTGTCGAACTGCCCATTCACAAGCCTGCAGAACACTCCATAAGCCCCACTTCGGCTACGAAAAAAAGAACTCTCTCAGACTTAGCACGTGACAGCCATGGAAGATTCGCCCCAAAAGATCCATCGTCTCGAGAGCCATCGATCTCTACGCCCAAGACAAAGCGGGCTCGAAGATCTTCTATATCGGTGTCTGCCTCGGCAAGGAAAGCAATGTCTCAAGAAAGGGATGTTCATGGGAGATTTGCCAAGGATCCAGGTTCTGGAGAAGCAGTAAGGTCTTCTTCCCAACCGAACCAAATCCGAAGCGAGTCTTTGTCAACGCCGGTATCAAGATCAATGCAAGCCATGTCCCAAGAACGAGATGGTAAAGGAAGGTTTGCCTCTAAAGACGCGCTGTCATCTCAACCTGCAGAGATAGTCAAACCCAAGCCCAAGAAACAGTACCGGAAATCTGTATTAGCAGGTGATCTCAAATTTCTTCTTGGGACACCAACTCAACCTGTCGCGCCCTCTTCGTCGAAGAAGAAACCCGAGTCTGCTAAGCCTCATACACCTCAGCAGAGAGATTCGAAAGGGAGATTTGGTTCAAAGAGGGATTCAGCCACACCGCCGCCTCAACACGATGTCCAGCCGGGATCGCAGAGATCATCAACATCGCCGCTTCATCAAGATACCTTAGCAGAACTCAACAGATCATCCACCTCGCCACTCGATCCTGAGACGAGAGCCGAACTAGAGAGACAGTGCCAACAGGAGTATTCAGCCAAGCAGGAAGACCTTATCGATGAAGCCGTGCCAAAACCAAAGAAGGCCAAAAGACAACCTGTCAAGTCACCTTTCTTCCCTCAGCAGACAACGCCATCCAAGGCTCAGAAGTCCGAGGCAAATAATGACAATGGCGAGGGCTCCATCCAGCCTCAAACTCCTAACCGAAGCTTTGATGATCTCGCATCATCCCAGACACAAGGAGCAGAGAAGAAGAGAACTTCAGCCACGATCGTTTCCTGCATCCCCTTCCCACCTCTTTCGGCGCCTCACTTCGGCCTGATCCAAGAGAAGCTCGCTCACGACCCGTTCCGTCTTTTGATTGCGGTCACATTCCTCATTCGTACTCACGGCAAGCACGCTATCCCCGTCTTCTTCGAACTGATGGAGAAATATCCGACCCCAGAGTCGCTTGTCAATGCCAAAGTAGAAGATATCGTTCCCATCATTCGACATTTGGGTCTTCAGAATCAGCGCGCGCAGACGTACAAGACGTATGCTGAGACCTGGCTCGATAACCCGCCAACGAAAGGTAAGCGCTATCCTGTGAAGGGATACCCTGATCCAGAATCAGCACGGAATGTCAAGAAAGATGAGATACTCTCTGATGAGGATGAACGTCATGCATGGGAGATTGGACACATGACCTCGGGACCCTACGCTATCGATTCCTGGCGGATCTTCTGCAGAGATAAGTTGCGAGGCGTTGCTGATAGCTGGAATGGTGAAGGTACATCAGAAGGGTTTCAGCCGGAATGGATGCGTGTTGTGCCGGAAGACAAGGAACTTAGAGCATATTTGAGATGGATGTGGTTGAAGGAGGGGTTTGAGTGGGACCCGTTCACAGGTGACAAAGAGGTCGCAAGTCCAGAGTTGATGCGGGCTGCTATGGAGGGTAGGATTGCCTGGGATGACCAAGGCGGCATGAGGATCATCGACGAGGGCGAGGAGGTAGCCCCAGGTGTCGCGTCACAGACAGCTGCTCTGAGGGACATGTTGGATGAGTGATGTCGAATGTACAGGATATGGAGTGACTTGATGGCGGTGTTTGCTTGGCTCACATATGCTGCCGAGCTCCAATTGGAGCTCGATGTCAAGTCACATTGTACAATATAGGGAGAGACTTTGCTTCTTTGTTTTATACCCAAGTCAAATCCAGAATGAGGGTCTGGTTTTTCATGGGCGTCTGGCTTTTCCTCCACAATTTCTGCATTTCCTTCTCATTTCTTTTCCGGCCTCCAAATCATCCCCCAGATCGTTACCCCAGGTCCACCCTCAGCCGGATTCCCCGTCGCATCACACTTCCCCACACCCAATTTAATGGTATCAATCAGCACAAACCCCAACCTCTCATAAAGCTTGCGAGCATACTCCGTCCCAGCTTCCAGATAGATTGGTAATTGCTGCTCAGTGGCTACCTCTTTATACCGATTCACAATATGAGTGCAGAGTCCTCTCCCTCGGGCAGAGGCATGTGTACCTAGGAAGAAAATGTAGAAATATTTGTCTCCTTTGGAGAAGACTTTCTTTTTGCAAGCTGTTGTCGCGACACCTAGTTCCTTGAACATTTTCTTCGCCCGCACCCGTCAGCTATAATCTCTCTTCACCCTCCTCTCACACAATCATAAAGCTTGAAAGGAAATGTTGGAGGCCATACCTGATACCCCAACCACCCAACCTTCCAAAAGATACTCAACGCCCCACCCTGAATTGCAATCCACGCATCCCTCAAATCAGCACCAGGCGGCAACATCACACCACAACTCTTCCAATCATCGATTTCCTCGATTGTACCTTTGTGGCTGGTGGATATTTTGAGGAGAGTCTCGAAGTAGCTTGGGAGATAGGCTTTGCGGTCTGAGAGCGTGAGGGAGGAGAGCATGTAGGTTATTGTTGGGTCTGTTTCGAATGCGTGAACGAGAAGGTGGGAGGCGCGGGGGATGTATTCTGGGATTGTGTGAGCTTTACTTGTCCCAGCGGTGTTGGGGACTTTGAATGGAGGAGGGTTGCGTAGTACCTTTCCCGCTAGACGTTATTTTGGGGTCTGCCATTTTGTCGTTGATCGCACTTCCTCAAAAGTCAAAGTAAGAGTATATTATATAGCTTCACAGCGGCGCTGCCTTTCAGATGAAGCTCACAATTTTGTCCGGCTAGCGTTGTGCGGAGTTGCTCGAGCCGGATGTTCGAGTGTCGCTCAGACTTCGACCCTCAATTCCTAAACCGAACAAAAGCTTCTGCTGCTTACAGCTAGCCATAAGGTAGACCCTAATATTTATACAGCGATCAAAGACATCCATGCTACAACATATGTTGCCAGAATCCGGGAATGACGAGGCCGGCTACTGGGTACCAGTATTCTCGGGCAGTTCCTTGGTCACAGCTGTTCCGAATCGAAAGAAACAAAGCTCATACCCTTAGCTTGCTACATTAAGCATACCCGATTAGGCGAACAAGATGTCGAGGGGAGGTATGTCGGACCACGTGGAAATGTTGACATGACCGGCCGGCCGGCTTGGCAGCCCCTGAGTTGGCAGCGGAATTTTAGCGAACTCTCCCCCTGAAAACGACTTATCGGCCCCGCTGGACACAAGTGTTACGGGAAGACGTTTGTTGTGCCAAATATAAGTTCCAGAAAATGGTCCTAAGTTACTAGAAGTCTCGATAGAATCCAATAGAGGCTCTCAAACAACGTACACACCTTCGCAAGATTGGCGAGATCTAACAAAGAGTTATGCTTACCTGTTCCTCTTAACAGGAAGGCACGCTTCAGGTCCTGGTGAGCGGCATTTTCAGACTCACACGTTTTGGAATGGTTCATATTATTCGTAGTTCTAAATTACAGTGTTTCATTTCTATCATCCCGCAGCTGTCTAAGGTCCTTCTCCCATGCCTTTTCATATTTCTTATCCTCGGAAGCTTGTTAATCTCGCGTTGCCAAGTTGACAACGTTGAACACTGAATGAATTAATGCTGAAATGTGGCTTCAGGGAGTCCGAAATTTTCATGCTGGTGGAAATGAATGTTCTGGGCTTCTTGGAACTTTCGCGTGCTGCTGTCTAGCTCAAAGGAATTAAAATTTTTGCTTGTCTTCTAGCAACTTCGTACTCATTTCGAAACCGTTGGTGTACTGCAGCCCCAAATGGCGAAAGCCATCTTCAAGTGCCCTCAAATATGCCAGTAAATCTGCATAACCCTTGACGCCTGAGATGGTATTATCGGTGAGCACGACAGCGCCACGTCGAAGGTGAGGCTAGACGGTCTTGAGTGTTGGTAACTTGGCGATAGTAGCATATAATCCAACACCATGGGGCAGATAGAAGCTCGATGTGTCTGGTTACTGGGAGGTAACCATCCCGAACCAGTTCCTTTCCCTTTCCAACTGCTCTAGCAGGCTTGGCCTTGTTCTATGTGTGCAACGGCTCGTGTTATGGGCTAAAATCAGTTTTGTTAGCTTATAATCTGCTTGAAAGGAATGTTCAATATGCTGTGAACATGAAAATAGTTTGTGGGGTCTGCCGGCCATCTTTCTTTCCGTCCAGTTGCACCATGGACCTCCTTGCCCGCCTATAATGCTTCAGATTCTCGAATCGTATCGTTTTGAAGGGAAGGGATTAAGAGCTTACGCATAAAGATCCCTAGAACTCCACGCCGTGGCATGTCGCGTTATCTGTGCACAGCAGTGACGTACTCTTTTATTTCCCGGATATCTATAGCAGAAGCCATCGGATCTTGAGCAGCGTTGTTTCCGAGAGTCGCCAGCTCACTGTAGGATGCTCGTAGATGTGGGGTATGGTACCTGATGCCTCTGCTTTCGTGTCTACAATGCTTCGAGCTGTCAGATGATGTCAATTTGGTATCGAGAATGGTAGCAGGGGATGGACAATTTTGTTCTGTGGCATGTATTTTTTGGCAGACACAGGGTCCCACGTACCATTAGGGACATCTCAATTCACAAACATCCATTACAAATCCTCAATCATTCACAAATAACAAGGGAGTACTTTGCTCCTTCTGGCAATCATCTAGAGTTTCCACTGTCCGCCGCGTCTACATGGTATTGCGCGTTTTTTGTGTCGTACGCTGTCGTCCGTGTTTGGTAGATGAATGACAGTGAAGGCAAGCTCGAGATCGGTATTTGCGGAGTGTGAAAGCATTTGTCGGCGGACGATTATGAGGTTGTGATATTGACGGTTAGGGAGGAGATGAAAGCGCGAAGGTTTTAACGTCCCAAACGAGGTGAGGAGAAGAGTTTGCAAGCGAACCCAGCTTCTACTGCCATACAAGGTTATAACATCGGGTCTCCAATGATCACACCCCTATCAGATCACCGAAAAAAACAATTGGAGGATGGTATTGGCAGACTCGGCGTTTCATTTCAGAATCAACACAAGAATACAATAGGTCAGCAAAATCTACGTCCTTCTTCCGAGCTATCTGCAAGTGAAATGTCAATGAATCAGATTTTCGCAATTCACTGTGCCCCAATACTAACATTCTCTATACAGATTCCTGGCTCATGGTACAGCTTTCCGTCGCTTCCCTCTTCGACAACGCACACATTCATCCACCATATCGAACTCCCCTGGGACCTCAAAGCCCCTGACAAACCCTGCAAACTAGCAGCGCTCCCCACCGCCAAATTTCCGAAATCATTGGTGGATCATGACATGGTCCTCGCTGGACACTGGCCTTGAGTGAGAACGGTGGTTCTTTCGAACTCAGCATTCCGACAAAGCCCAGGCTCTGTCTCCCTCGCCTGCGCCCAGTTGGTCCAGAGAAGCCATCACATCCTCTCCAGTTCCTCCTCAAGGTGTTCTTGTAAGTATTTCTTTGTTGTTTTATTTTATGTCGATTCCATTTAATCTTCCAAAAAATTTTCAAGTTTTGACTTGGCTCCTTGTTTTCCTGTTGAGGTTTCAAGATCCCAGATATATGTTCGTTCTATGATTAGTTTTTTCAGTTCAGTTTGAGGATAAATAACTAAACAATTATTATAGTACCCAGCTCGAAACCAACTTCAGTTCAACAAGGCAGGGTGTCGCGCGCTAGTGTACGCAGTAGAAGAAAGCCAAGAGGTAATCTTAAAAGCAGAGAGAGAAGTAAGTTGCCAATTCTTTCCAGACTGTTTTGGAATAATTACCAACTTTGGGATAGGCTGGAAAGTTGGAAAGAGCATTGGGAGAGAGTGTGGTGATGGATTTCTTCTTTATTTTATCACTTTTCGAAATGCAAACTAACGATCAACAGGCAGATAAATTCTTTAGCAAGATCCAGGGTAGACTTCTTTACGAGTTTCCAAGTACGGTTATGGTTGATTTCTTCGCTTGTACGGCGATTAGTGTATGGTTTTCTTGTCGCTAGGCGTTGGATTTTTAGATTTAGAACAAGGGACCTTTCTTGTGAATTGTTCTGGAACGGAATAAGTTTTGGAAGAGTAGTATCCCGGTCGTTATACCCATAGAAATAGTCCTTAAGAAATTGAGAAGAGGGGTCTTCTTCTGTTAAGTGGACTCCCATCTCCAGTACGTGGCGCATGCAGCTGGACCGATGATCCCAAAAACGACTGTTTCTGCCACGAGAGAGATGATACTAGAATCAGGCCTGCTGCCACTTCCAGAATAACCCTCTGTTCGAGGGACTTTGAGCACTTGGCTGAGTTGCACTTCTACGCCGGTGGCAGTTCCAAAATTGCAATGCCCTACAGTAAGATCTAATACGAGCTTTCCAAGTGCAGACATAGAAACAAAGAGATCTACTACTAGCAAAGGGCCTCACTGTGCTCTATGAACCCAACCGAGACAATTTGTCTGATATCCAGTTTTTCCTGGCTTCTTCTATCGACTAGCTATTAAGTGGCGTTGTTCCCCCCCCCCCCTAGATAACATAAAGTCAATTCGACTCTCGGAAAATGCGTCGACTACTTGCCTTACCTCAGATTGATCATAATGTGTTGATATACCGTAGGTTTGAGGTCAGTTCTTGAACGATGGAAGAGGCAGCTTTCGTTTCCTGGCATATCCCCACAGTGAGCTAAGAGGAGGGGTTTCGAAATTCGACTTTGAGGTTCGTTTCGATTACTGTTATTTCGAGTTTGCTTAGAAGATTGCAAAGCAACATGAGTTGCGCGTTGTTTTACCCATGTCTTGCAATGAAGATTTGTCCATCCTTGCGATGCAAAGCTCTATTTCGTTATCTTGGGCGAAGGACATTTTATTTTCAAAACTTCAATCAATTCACTTGTATCAACGCAAATAAGGATCGAGAATACAGCAAAGCAAAGCAATTAATTCCCATTTCTACTTGCAATTCCCTTCTAATACTCCCCTCTACTCCTCCTTTTTTCTTTCTTTCTTTACTTATTCACAAAACCAAAGCTACGTCCAATCGCCAAAAGAACAAAAAGAAAAGAAAATAAAAGCGAAGAAAACTACACAAAACAAGAAAAACAAAAGCACCGTAACCAAAAAACAGACCTCAGCACGACGGAATACGCGATTAACCTCCAAGACTTAGCACGTGCAAGGTTCAAACACAGCAAACTGAAACTGACAGCTTCATCGATTGCATTGGTCTGAGAGCAAAGTCAGCCCCAATATATCAGGAGAAGAGGGGCAATTTGGACTTAAAAACACTCTAGCCGTGCCTCCAGCCCTGTGGCTTGGTTCAGGTGGTGGTGGGGGAGGCAGTGGCGGCGGCGGAGGAGGAGAGGGAGGAGCCGGGTGGGACTGCCTGACTCTTGCTTTTGTTTCTGAACTGAATGTCAGTATGCCTGGGACGGACCACCGATAGCTGAAGGAACATGAAAGTCCTCACTGGCCTGTGATATGAGGACGTACGGTTCGAGGCATGGTGGTGCCGAAGATCTAGTTTCCGGCACGCTCTCGGAATATATCAACCAGTCACGAAAACACCAAAGAAGACATTGATTTCCAAAGTGCTACCGTGACCGGGACATTTTGAAAGTAAAAATCAATTCTTATATGCACTTGCATATCCCCATCAACCTAGCTTTAGGCTTCGCGGGACTTTGCGCCTCTGAACGAACGAACGAGCTTTGGGTAAACAAATCCTTGGATAATCACCTGAAGGTATAGCGACAATACTTCACTCTATGCGTATCTCTCTTGAAAATAACTACTGCAATAGTGGAAAAATCCTCGAATTTGGCGCTGAAAATACCAGTGCGCATTACTCACAGCACTGCTCCATCCGTAGGTTCTTGGTTCTTGGCGTTGATGAACATTGTAGAATCTACTAAGTACTTTCCCTAAAGACATACCATCAGCCAAGTGAATTGAGAATGATTCAATTGATTTCTGTCATGTTTCGAGGTTGCTCGGCATGTTTGGACGACTGCAGGTCAGATTCGGACCATTCAGTAGTGGACTTGACCAACTTCAGAGCCCATCATGCGTCAAAGCCCGAAAGTCAGCGATGCAGTCGCTAAATTTTAGGCCGCTACAGCGATGAGGTTCTAGCTGACTCTACAAGCATAAATTCCCAATAATATCGAGACAATTGAATGCTTGAGGACTCCTTAGTCTGGCAGCAATCGCAAAGTGTGTCGTGCTCACAGTGGGTGAGTGAACTAGAGAGGACGAGTTCGATGCACAAGCAATGGTCATCACGTTGCAGGAACTAACCAGAGATTGGAAAGTAAAGCATTGATTGATTCGATTGTACAAGATTTCAAGCGCTCACTCATCACAACAGATCTCAGTGTCTCTCCCTCCGCCCAGTCTTCGCTTCGAAATTCGGCTCGATCGGACCTATATTCTGAGTTCTGTCAGCTGGAATCACACCACCAGCTGAGTAAGACACTTCACTGCGTGTTGTCTGCCAGCATCATGAATTGCCTTTTGCACCTGGCTGGATACGCCGCATACAGTACCCTGCAAGCCGCAGAACTACTGTAAGGGCTCCCTGAAGAGTCGTGTGTAGCACTTCAGGTCAGGCTGCACCCTCCGACTCCGGAGGCACTCCAGATTCAAAGACAATCCATTTGAGAAGTCAAACCCAAAGAGAGCTCCAACTCAGAGACGCTCCCCCCAACCAAAGTAGGAGGGTTAGGATTGAACCTAGGAGCTGTGCTTATGTCTGAGGGCGAGTTGAATGGGGGAGGCTGCTACAACCAGACCTCATTACAGAACATCCCAAAATGACGAGGGTATGGAAAGGATAGGGGAAGGGGACCCGGCTGAAGCAGAAACAGTGACAGAACAAAACTGGGTAAGAACGTGTCTTACCTGCTGAGTGTGTCTCCATCTCCATCTCCATCACCATCACCACCTCCCCCCCCTCTGTGTATGTCCTTCCCTTCCTCCACCCTCTCTGTATGTGTGTATTCGATCGATGTCGCGCGACATGCGTGGAAGGTCGATGTATGGGAGGAGCGTTGTCGATGTATGTGAGGTAGGTCGATGTGGGTCGAGAGGATGTGGGACCGTGATAGATGAGAAAGACGAAGAAGAAGAAGAAGAAGAAGAAGAAGAAGAAG
>MU119319.1:36597-149318 GCA_014904845.1 Acephala macrosclerotiorum
GAAGAAGAAGAAGAAGAAGAAGAAGAAGAAGAAGTGGTTGTGTTGTGGTGTTGTGCCCGTGATGTGTTCTTCCGATCAGAAAGTGAGAAAAAGTTGGGGGGGAGCCGAGATACTTATACCTGGCCGCATGGTGGGACGTGATCTCAATCACTCACAAGCGTGCTAAGAGTTGAGCCAATGGGCGATATTGGCAAGCGAATGTTGCGACGCTTGAACGCTGCGTGCAAGCATGTTCCAGCCGTCGTGAGAGGAAGGTGCTCTGTGTTGAGTGATCTGGGTGCAATTCCACGCTAATTCGCGACGGGGTCTGCTGGAAAGACACTTTCACTCCTACAACAACAACAGGCTCAGAGCGTTCAGGGCACACAACGCTTGTGCAACTCAGATAGAGCACATGTAGACTCATTAGAAGTGAGAAAGTGTACAACTTGTAAACATCGTCGCAGACTGTCTTGTCAACAGGTCGCATGCGACCAGGACGGTATGCTGCGAGAGCTCCTGAGAACGTCTCCGTGTATGCCAGCCAGGTCTCCTAATACACTCTTCATATATTCTCCATCACCTTATATCAAGATCTTCTCCGATGCTAGCTTCCCCTGCGTCTGCATAGTGCTTGCGTAGCATCCGGATCCAAACCCGCGACGAGGGATCAACAACGCCAAGAAGGACAGCTGGGACGACAGAGGAGAGCGCTTATCTGTAAAGGCATTCGTACTTCTTCGACCGGTATTTGATTCTTCGCACTGAATTAGACATGGTGGAAGAAGAGATGAGCGTCGTCAGCCAGGAGGATATCGACCATATGAGGGTTTTTCTCCAAGGCGTACACTCTCTTGCCACAGCCGCAGGCCTCTAGAACGACACATTAGGGCAATGAAAGACAAATGGGCAAGAAAAGTCAGCACAATATAAAGAATTGAGAACCCAGCAGCGCAACGAAGGCTGGTATAGAAGATCAGAGCAGATTCTACTCGCAGCAGATCACGTGACGTCATCTGGGAACTCGATTTTGAAAAGGAAGGAACAGGCACCTTGACACTAATTGGGTTACAAGCTCGCTTCTCCAGGATTATTCGCACTCGCAATGTCGCAGAATCGACCCACGATGAAACCCAACAGCGCAAATTGAATTTTGGAACATTTAGATAGAAGAGCTGTCGTCCAGAAATCCCGTATGAGGACAAGACGGCCCGCATGCAGCTAGCCGCATTAAGCCTCGCTTACAGTTCTATTTATGGTACTCGAACCCCTTTTTTGGCGACATCCCCCGGCTGCACCAAAAGCATTCAGCATCTGCAGACCATGTTACAGGCTACAGCTCTTCTTTGTCCCAGTTTCGAGTGTTCCATTGCCTTCTACAACAGACGACTGCGGAGATAATTCCTTCGCAGGCCTGGTTCATCTTTCTCCCAACTAATATGATGATCCATGCTATGCATTTCATGACTACAGCCACGAATCATATACACCCTCCTGTCTCGCAGATTGAAGGTATGCTGGCGCTCGCTAGTTGAAGTATGGATTTTCCATAACCTGCCTTCTGTTGCCACATCTGCACATGAAGGACAGCATATTCTGTTTGCTTAATGACCCGAAAATGAAGGTGCAATGCCACAAGATAAGAAATTTCCATCTATATGTGCTATTGCTGACAATTCTTGAGCCAATTACACGAAACCTGAATGACCTGTTCGGGCTTGACACTGCTCACGACTCCTCCTCACGGCCGAACTCAACTTCCACGACTCGAAGAGTGGTGGTGGTGCGGCACTCCTCCTTCCCCTCCCATAAATCAATTGAACCCATCTCGAAAGGCTCGCGTACTATTATCCGCCCGCCAAATTTCCTGAGTCAGCCACCGTTTCCGCCGATAGTCAACTAGAACCAATTATCCTGCTCCAACGCAGTTGCTTCAGGCTGGACTCGGCCAAGGGTTGCGCCGGCGCGAAAATCAAAGGCGAAAAGGTCGAAATCACAAGCCGAAGCACATGTACCAGTATGTCCTCTTCGAAGATCAGCGCTACGAGGAGAGTCTTAGTCTCGTACTTGGGATCGACAAGGACCTGAAAGAGTAAAAGAGAGTGGCATAGCCCTGAAGAGCACGCCTGGTCTGAGAAAGGCGGGGAGGGTGGTGGCCGGCTTACTACACCATTGCCGAAACGAGCAACACCACAGACTTCTAGTCGGACCAATGGAGCTGCCCCATCTCAGGCCCAGGGCTAGCATAGGCTGAAAGCTTCACTTGACGACTTACCACTATAGGACCAGGAGACAGAGAGGCAGGAAAGGTAACTATGAATCACGACCATAAAGAGATGCAAAGCTTCAAGTAGAATCTAATCATACTGCTAGAACGATTGTAGATCCCTTTCTCGACTTGCTCAGCATTTATTTTTCGATATCCCAATTCCACGACGAAGGGTTCTCAGGCATCGTCGCCTCTTTAGCTTCTCTCGAGGAACAAAAACAACATCATCGATATGTAAGGAGCATCTATGGCTGTATGTTCCTCGTGGCTACAGTTCCACATTCTCCTTCGATCGTACATCCAGTTTCCTACGTAAAGGTGGCTAATGCGTCAAAATATAGCTACGAAAGCCTTTGGGTGTCCGTGCAACCCAAACAGGCCAAGTCTGCTTTCTGTACATATTCTACCCTTTCTAACCCTCTCAAATCTTTCTTTGAGAGAGACAGAGCTAGTTTCTCTCGGCCGACAAAAGTACTATTACAAGCTTTAACTTTCTACTCCGTTAGAGTACTTGACATTTCTCTCTTATTTCACTTTTACATTCAAACACGAATGTCGGCAGATAGGCTAGCTTTTTCGCATATCTCGAATCTCGCAAATAAGCCACTGCTAGACCGGTGTTCCTCTCTACGGGTTCCGACTTCACCAAAAGTGTTTCCATCAAGTCAAACTGGAGAAAAGCGGAGATACAATTGATGACTTGAGGAGATTGATGGATTTATTGATATATTTGGAGACGATAATGAGATCATGATGGCATCTATTGCACGGAGGAAATGAGAACTTAATTCGAACTGCTAGCTCTAGGCTTGAAGGCTAAAAGTCTCATAATCCGCAGGACATTTTGTGCCATAACAAGAGAGGGCCTGATAATTACGTCACTTCCACCCTCGAACCTCTAGTGAAAAGGATCTCTTCTGTAAGTTCCAACGGATTTTGATTGCCTCTCATATAATTCGGCACGATATAAAGTTCCTTTCCCGCGTGTTTGTCCCGCCAAAGCTACAATACAATATCCCTCAACCTCAAGTACAATCACAAACGTGACTTCATATGTTGGCGCTTCTGTCCATCCTTGCACTCGTGCAAGTTTTCGAGGCCGATGAAGCCTGCTGAACCGTTTGCCTGAAAATCGCTTCTTCGCCCACTTCTCCCGGCTCACCAAATCACCCTTCGCCGTTGCCCGCTTGGTACTTCGAATAGAAGGTTGAAGTGAGGACTGATCCATATTCGATACCTGGGCTGGGCTGACGGTATCCGATGTCGATGTTGGTAATTGCAGGCGATGCTTGGGAGAAATGTATGTGGGTATCTTTGGTTGTGCGAACGGACATTGAGGATTTACGGACATTCAGGGCCTGCATCCTGGAGCTTTAGCGACAGGCCGCTTATTTTCAGACTGTTAGGCCCTGTGGGTTTTTCAGGTAACGTCCCAAAACTTCTGTATTTTCCTATTCTCTACTATAGGATACAGTGTTAAAAGGAAAGAGATTTAAGTTTTATGAGTGAAATGTTTAAATAATCAAGTCATTTGATGTTTTATAGGGGTCTGGGGGTCATAGAGGCCACAGTATCAAAGGGAGGAGTTTGTGGTCGTATCATGATTCATCGATGCTCAGCGCCCTACGCTGGCGGTAATGTACACTCGTGCGAATTTCCGAAAGCAAATGAACTCGATCCCATAACCATTGAATAAACCCTGGTCACCCCCTCCCAAAAAACAGAAAAAAACTAGTAAGAAAACCTCCACAAAACCCATAAAAACAAGATAAAAATAGCCAAGTGCAGAAGGACTTTCCGGGAGGCCTCCGAAATGGCATCGACGAACTACACAATATTAGTATGGATTTCTTCAAACCAAAACAGACATTTTGATAGAACTTACGAGTGCCTTCGCCTTCGACATCTCCTCATCAGTCTTTCAAAACAAAGTAAGCTAGTGCTATGATGCTCACGACAAGCTAAACTTACGAGGTTCCAGACCACAACACCGGGACCTCTATCGGTTGTGTCGGATGATTCGGCCTCAGGGACCGCGGGCGCGGGGGCATCCGGCATGACTGTCTCATCGTACTAAAGTGCGTATATTAGCCACCAATCACCCAGCAAGCCTGGAACAACTCCAATCAGGAGTTTGGGATGGCGGAATGACAGGAAAGTCTGCTATGTCGTGCCATCGCATTTGAGGAATGAAAAGCAAAGGAAGAATCAAAAAAATATGACATACCCAATCCAAGAGCTGTTGTGAGGGCGAGCCCTCCGGGGTAGTAGTCGTTGATTGATTCTATATACACACATTAGCACACTGCCCATAACATTGTATCGAATGGGAAGAATAGGTTTGATCATATCAACAAGTCTGCCACTGAGAGACTTGTTAAAGGAGAACTATCAAACAGAATCCCACTTGAGGATGATGAATGATGGTAGCGACGGAAGAATAAAAGACCAAAACCGAATTGAAGATATAAAAAGAGGAAAACGGGTATGTGGTATTGATCAAAATGCGATGGGAAAATGGAAATGAACGTACGACCTCCTCCTCATCCTGCTGGACTGTATCAAAGTTAGCAAATCAGAGAATCAAGTTGGGACTTAGAGAGAATGAACTTGCCGACGGCGACCGCTTCCTTCCCCTTCCCCTTTCCCTCCCCTCCCCGCTTCCTTAAATGAGGCATACCTGACTAAATACACTAGGTTAGCTGCTATACTCGGATGCTGCGCTGCTTGCGATGATGGGACAATATGCTATCGAACACTCCTGAAGACCAGGACGACCATAAGAATATGCTAGTATCTGATACCAGTGTTTCCAACTTCCCAGCCTCACTGAGCATAACTGAAGTCTAACATCGGTAATGACTATTTGATTTTCCATCTCGAAAGGAGTAAAGGAAAGCTAGCACAAGAAAGCCCCTGCATTACTGGGGGATCGAAAACGCGATCGTGAAAAAAGATCGGTAGCGAATGCTGCGGAGTTATGGAGTATGTATCCTGTAGGTAGAAGAAGAAAATGTATTTGAGAGGATGCGACCAAGCGAATTGTGAACGTACGCCGAACATCCCGATGTCCTTGGATTGGATGGTGTGCAAGTCTAAAACGAAAGTCAGTAAAACACTTGATGATTCGGAGAGTTCTGTGCTCACTGGTGTTCTCGAACAAGCTGACAAGGTAAGCCTCAACAGACTCTTGGAGAGCACCGATGGCGGAAGATTGGAATCGAAGGTCAGACTTGAAATCTTGAGCAATCTCACGAACAGAGCGTTGGAAGGGAGCTTTCGAATGAGGAGCTTGGTTGGCTTTTGGTACGTCTATCACAGATTGGTTAGCAAAGTCTCCCCGTAAGTGAAGGCTGCCGGATGATCAAGAATAGCAGATGGAGGATGGCAGATGATCGGTAGTTGAAGGATGAGATGTTATTGGAAGCGACCGCAACTGAAGGACAGGAAAGAAGATAGGGTACTTGTACTTACAGAAGACAGAAAACCGAAGAAAAAAGTCTTGAAGAGGCGCCTATAAATATGTCAGCTATACTGAGCCATTCGAGCGCATTCGGTGTTGACATACCGTCCTAAGGAGAGAAAAGGGGAGAAGAGAAACGAAAACGTAAACATGTAGCCATGTAGACTGGCACTACCCTCTACTATTGCGCTGGCATAGCAACCTATACTACGGTGGTTGCCCATTGCTACCCCAAGAACACCCATAGAACTTCACGGGAGTCCTTAGAATCATTGAAAATAAGCCTTCCTCTAAACTTTGGCAAGATACGAGGAATAGAAAAGAAAATGATCAGTAGAGAAGCATTAAAGATTGCCATCACAGCGCAGCAGAGATGTGTTTGTAAAGTATCTCCATTAACAAACCTATCCCATATATAACCCCTACTATAACAGGTGCTTGCATAGAGAGAGCGTACCGAGCTCACGGACGGGATATCTGATAACCATGGGTAAGTCGTGACCAAGTCAGCTTCTAGAGATAAGCTGAATGATTGCATCCCTTCTACCGGTCTGTTGTCGAAAAGCCAAGCAATATTGGACTGGAGACGCCTCAACGCGATAGCAAAACCTCCGCCATACAATCCACCTAAATCTTCCACCTCCTTCGTTCCGTACAAGATGCTCCGAGATTATGCGACAGCGGCAGTACCTCCGCAGATCTACTCCGCGGGCTTGTATACGCCGCATTGACCCTGAACCCCACCCAAAGGAAGTATGAGCTACCTGAAGGAAGAAAGGTGATGAGCCAGAGGCTTGCAGAATCGGAGAATGTAGAGACGTTGCGGGTGCGGGGATTAGCGGATGTAAGATCTGCAGGATGTTTCGGCTTGCATTATGCGTAGCTTCGCGGGGAGGTAGATTCGTAGAATGCAGGTACGCGTATATGGTAGAGCTGGAAGCTTAATGAGAACCTGGCAGGCTCGCAAGTCGACCGCTAAGAATGCTGAAATCTTTGCGCGTTGTACCAGCACACCTAGATAATGTACCCCAAAGACAGTCTTGACGATGGAAACCACTGGGGACGAGGCTTGAACCTCTTGCGCGAATATGCGTTGTATGCCGCTCGTCTGTGTGAAGAAGGAGATTGTTGAAATAGAGTGTGCCTTGAAATAGTTTCAACGGAAGAGAAGCAATCATGGCGAGTTCGGAGAGGAGCAAAGTGCTTAGAAAATCAGGTGACTAAATTGCTGCAAAGACGGACGAAAAGGGGCAAGCACGGAAATTAGCTTGAAGAACATCATGGGGCGAAGAATCGGCAAGGCTGCAAGTGCTGTTTTCGAATGGGACATTGATTGGGGCCGGAATTGGTGCCACCCTAACATATTACTGACTACTATCGATGCAGATGACGTTCTCATCTGGTGGAAATCTTTGAGGGCCATTTCATACCTCAGCAGATGCCCTTTTAAAAGGTGTTCGGACTCCTCAATGGAAATTTGTCGGGTGTGGGGACATTTGAAGGCAGTAGTACCATGATTCCTTTTGTCGAAGGACTACCGCGTAAGAAGATCTGATTAAACCACTTGATTCAATTTTCGCTCCAGATTAATTTTAAAGCATCAAGGAGAATCTTTTCCTTTTTCAAGTCTTACTTGGAGTTGAAACGCTTCTTCAGCAGCTTGCATGCACCGGCGCTTGTGGGACATTCAAATTGCTCGGCGTACGAGACCTACATCAACTTGTTTTTAGTTTATTTTCCTCTTTACTATAAATGGGGAGCTTCTAGTCCTCTTTTGGAAACAGTAGCATTGTCAATATATTAGTTTCTTGGGACATTTCCGGTGCTGCAGAGAATTCGATGTGTGAGCTCGGGTTAGTCGACATATCGTGGTGAGACAAATATTTTTAATAATAACGCGGATTAAAATTATAATGAAAAGGAACATCTCCTCAGTCGAATTCAGATGTGTCTTTTGAACAAGTCCAACATGCCACAAACTTATTCCTGGTCAATTGGGAAAGTGGAGCACATTGTTGACGCCTTGTTCGTTAACGGTAGTCATATCACCATGATCAAGAAATGTGGGCCGAGAATGTTCTGGCATTACTGGGAGATTATAGACATCCTTCGATGATTCAATGATCATGTTTTCAGAATCTGATAGCCTTCTCACTGTCTCCGAGGATCTGCATCTTGTTGTGCTTTGGACGATTCAAGATGATCCTACACTTCCTCTACCCAGAAGCACTCGTTCATGCAATAAGAATTTCCTCTCCAGATCCCACTTTCTATTTCGACAAAGAAAACCTCAGCTTGGATCTAGAGCACATCATTCGAAGCTCTCGTATGTACCCATCCCATTTCTTGTGAGAAGTTCTCAATGTCCCTCGACGTTCAGTACAATGGCACAACGCTGCTAGGTATAAGACTACTCTCGTGTTTCACACGAAAGAGGTATTCAATCGATATCTGAGCTTTACGAGGTTGGCAGATTTCATTGTGCTTAATATCAGCCAAGGTTTCGATAAACAGCCCAGAAGGCGAGGGAGAGGCGCTTCCCCTTCTGGATGTTATAGTGTGAGGCTGGCCTTGAGCTGCTTCCCGGTAGCATTCGTGTCCTGAATGATTAGCTCGACTATCTTGGGGGTAGATGCTAGCTCCTCTTGGATGTGATAATCGTTCCTGGTACAATGTCGATGGGTCCGAGAACTCGGCGTCCGGGGTGAGGTTGCCTTATAACATCCATTAGCAATCCAATCAACAACCACACACATAGATATTCGTTGAATTAAAAACAAAGGAAGAGGGAAGAGATGTTCGACCTCAAGAAGCCAAAATACCAGACAAGGAGATCTGCCGACGCACATCCAAGAGGTCGAGATAGAAAGCAAAAAAGGAAAAGAAGGAGACAGAGGATAACTTACAGGCAGAGAGGGGAGAGAAGGACAATCGATCAAAATCTCGTTGGCCACGTCTGAGGACCCTGTTGCTACTTGTTGGATGAAATAATGACCAAGAGTAATGCTCCAATCATCGGAATGTCGCCTTGCTGTGGCAGAAGATTCGCGCGCCGTGTGCTGACCAAACATGGGTGATCGAAGATGAAAGCGAGGCAGAATCCAGAATAGACCTTAGCCCGAGGGACAAAAGTGAGTTGCAAAGAGTGTTTCATTGACATGCTATATCGAGAAATTTTGCCACTTGAGCCTCGGATGATAATGTTCTAGCTATCTCGATACTTTCTAGGTAGGCGCGACGGTCGGACATCATATCCGCGGTTGCACGATCTTACAAATATTCAACGAGTCTGCACCTTTGCCTATCCACAGTTCTGCCTGTCTACAGTCCTCCATCTTGCAAGTCTGCCGCCCTGTCAATCTGCCATTCTGCGAGCCAACGAGATTACAAAGCAATCTACGGATACGCTATTTATCTTCGGCAAGCGTTTATAAAATATTAAAATTTAATAATTTAAATTTTAAAATCAATTTTATTAATAATAAAAATTTAAAATTCGAAAATCGTTTAAATATTAATATTTTATTAATAGTAATATAATTTAGTAACCCAGTTTTATTATAAACACCGAATGGATCGTTATTTGCACGTATTAAATTGCCCGAAACTAGTTGCACCCAGTGTATTTAACCAGACGATTCTTCTAATATCAATCTCAATCACAACTCCTCGCTTCACTATTACCCCCAACCCGCAACCCACACGCCACATTACCTACCTGTATCTAACCTTACCACACAACACCTGATATCTCCTAAAATCACAATCCCCCCAAAATGGGCAACGACCCCGCCCCCTGTCCAACCTGGACCCCGTCGGAAGCAACATCGGAGTCATACGGCCACACAATTCGCGCCATGAAACTCTCCTCCTTCCTAAAATTCGGCTTCGTCATCTACCGCTGCACATACAGCGACGACGCAGCCTGGACCCAGCTCCTTTCACTCATAAAACGAGAAGCCCAAGAGAACATCAAAGAATTAGGACCAGGGCGCGACTGGCTGGGCGCGCATCTGGAATGGACGGTCGTCGAGGATCCGACGCTAGATGGCGCCACCCAGGAGGAGGTGAAGCGGCGGTTCGATGGGTGGGCTGATGGTGTTGTGGAGGAGTACGGGCGCACGAGCACGGATAATGTGAGGGGGTTGCCGCAGTTTAACTTTTGTGTGTTTGTGGATGAGAAGTGTTTGGCGAGCTTGGAGAAATCGAAGGCGGTGGTGGATGGGAGGAAATCGCCTGTGTTTGTGGTACTAATGAGGGCTAAGAGGGGGATACCGGCTTGGGTGCTTGAGGCGCAGGCGGCGGCTTCTCGGCGCCCGCGGAGTGGCGTTAATTCTGAGGACGAGGAAGAAGAAATTTTCGAAGACGAAGAGGAGGAGGAGGAGGTTGAGGATGAGGATGATATCCCTTTAGCGGCCCACGAAGCCACCTGGATGTATGTAGAGACGCAGCATCTGCTCTCGCTTTACAATTCCTTGCATGCTGATTCGGGCTGGGAGCACTTCTACGTCCGGCCGCCGGGGGTTTATGGGAGGAATGAGGTCTGAAGCCAATACGGAAGTTCTGGCAGATGTAGCCCGGGGGGGTCATGTGATGAAGGGAAAGGGCTTTAGGGGTGAGTTATGTGGCTTGAGACCAGGACAATAGGACTATTTTGAAGTACAGCCCCTGTTAATCTGTGTAGATTCCTGTTTGTAATTACTGTTCCTACAAAACAAGTGGTCCAGGCGCTGATTTGAATTTGATTTTAGACTACAAGAAGAAGGTTTATAGAAAACAGCAGCAAATCTCTCCTTGAACGAGACCTTCATGCTTGCGTCGTGATAGCCTTGTCCGCGTTTATTTTAGTATCTTGCTTGAAGCTTTACCTAAACTTCATTGGCCTCAAGTTCTTTTTCTCTGACTTCGGCTTAAATCGCTTATGTTATTCATTTCATAGAGCTAACGTGTTAGAACACGAAGTGGAAGAGGGGAGCGCAGAAATTCGGCTTGTCAGGTGAGACATTACGCAGCACGCAGCTTCATGGGTCGGCGTTTCAAAATTACTAGCTTTGAGTAGATAGTGGAGGAAAGCGGAATAGGCCGAGAAACCAGAAGGGGAAAGGATCTCGGTTTTAATGAGACCTTATGTTTGCGTAAAGATAGTGTACCGAGAAACTTCAAGCACCGTTGGGAGACTGGGAAGTCTGCGAAGGCTGGCCGTTGATGCTCGGCTCAATGTTGAAGACCTTTCAGCTTCACGAAGGGTTTTGTAACTTGCAAGCATCAATTGTGATATTGTGAATTTTCTCGTTTTCGAAGCGGCATAGATCATGGCTAGAAGGGTCGTTCAGAAGAGGATATGAGGCAATGGGTGAAGCGAGAAAGGGGTTCGCTTGAAGCGTAGGTGGGTGGGGCGGAAGTGGAGGCGAAAACTGCGGGGTACAACAGGCTATCTCGCTGATCACCATCATGAAGCACAAAAAGACGTTGAGTAAGTTCTGATAGCATTACAAACTATAGACTAAAGATGCAGCTGTCTCTATAAATGTCTTAGCGTGAAAAAAGCGATACTTGTCAAGAATATGGAAAGAAGCGAATGTCTTGTAACTCAATCAACCTTCAGGTGGCAGCCATATTACCCTGCTCATCAAGTCGCACTCGCACATGCTTCGCGACATCCACCCTCTCATGTAAGTTTTGCTTTCCTCGAAATAACTTCCTCGCATCATGATCTAGACCGACACCACAGAACATCACTGCGAGGGTATTGCTCTTCCACAACGGCACCTTGTGGCGACGAGCATTGAAAGTTACCAAAGCGAGGAAGAGCATTGTGGAGAAGACAACCAGAACGGGGACAACGATCCAACTCCACCGCACATGCAAGTGGACTTCCATCCCGAGAGCAGTGCCAGGAATTTGGTTCACGCCGTTGAAAGATCGAAATGCGACAGTCATTGCGGTTGCAAGATCGGTCATGGCCTTCCCGATCCCGTCTGTGTACTCATAGTAGTCCCAGTAGAAGGTCTGGACGATGTCACTGTCGAAGTAGGTCGTGCCGGAGGAGATTCCGACAGTGAGGTTAACGACAACGCTTTGATCGTTTGTGACGCCGACTGTGGAGTTGCGGGATGCGCTACCGTTGGTGAAGAGAGTGGCGAACCAGGATTGAATACCGAGGGCAGCTGCTTCGCTGATGAAGACCGACGAAGACGTATTTGGTGCCCTAATGCTGACTGGAATATTGCCCTTGGTTGTACCAACATCGACAGTGGTGGTGTTTTTGGTCGTTGCAGTGACGTTTTGTGAGAGCTTGCCGTCGGTGACGGCTGCCTCTATGGTCTCAACGCAATATTCGAGAGTGCATTGCTTCGCCCAAGGATTGTAGTTGAGTGGTGCGCCACTTTGAGCCTCAGTTCCCATGAAGAAGAGTTGGAGGATAGTGGAGTATGGCAGAAGGCCGAAGGGGCTGGGAAGCATGGTTGTCATGCTGAAGACGTCTGTGCTGGAATTGAGCTTGGAGCCATTTGGAAGCTGCCAGCCACATTCAGAGTAGCTTCCATTCGCCGGGACTCCGTTTTCGCAATAGCGACTCATCATGGAGGTCACGTCGATGCAAGTGCTGCATACAGCGAGACTGTTCACGGCTGGCCAGGTGCAGTTTCCGGTTTCGCAAGTCACTGTTAATGGTGCCAAGGGATTTGCTTCGGCGAAAAGCCCATTGTAGACGGCAGCCTTCATGGGAAGGATGGGAACGAAGCCATCTGTCGGTGTTAGCGTACATCATGAGACGAGAACTGGAAAATTTACTCGAGGAGGAATCACCAGGTAAGACCCCAGTGTAGTTGACCGCGACGGGAAGTTTGGCCGCTCTATCTGTTCCGATCATCCGGTTCTGGTACGTCGCCACTTGTTGCGAGAACGGCCCAAGAGCGAAGGCCAAAATGGTGATCGCAGCCCCGAATGATCCCATGGACCTGGTACATTATCAGTATCATAATTCTTGTACGTCACTGGAGCGAGGGAGAATGCTTACCGTCCACGAGCTCTCGCAATGAGGTTGAAAGCTCCCAATGGACCCCGGCTGGCTTGATCAAACAAGTCCATATCAGTAAGCGGGGTGCTCTTCTTCTTGAATTGGTCCCATTTCAATTGACTGATGCCATTGGACAATGGGACAGCCAATGTTCCGTTGGCAAGGGCTGTCAGAAGAGCAATGATGGTATTGAGAGTGATACTATAAGGCCATGAAGGAAGTGTACGATCATTGAAGTGAGCAAGAATGCCGATGATAGATCCGATCGCAGCCAGTCCAATCGAGAGACAGATGACTTCAGGGATCCAAGTGTTCTTTGAGGTACCGCGAGATCGTCCGAAGCTTGATTGACTACCATTCTTCTCCTTGAGAGATCCTTGTGCGCTGGTTGGGGTACTGCTTGTCCATGTCGAGGTCACAGAAACGGTCGGAGAGTGGCCACGCTTGGTGGCATCCTGGGCTGGCTCTGGGGAAGGCCTGCTCGCAGGCTCAATTAAGTCCGAAGTAGGTGCAAGCCCTACCTCAGAGAACGAACCCAGCGGCTGTAAGTACGGTGCTGCCATTATAGATTATCAATTGACTTGGTATCCAGACCAGCTTTTGCCCCTCCACAGGGTGGACATCCCCATGGTATAAGACTTCTAGAGGTGAGGAGAAAACATCGCTATGCTGGCTTTGCTGTCTATACCGACGAGGCTCGACTCTTAGCAGAACTCGGGGCTGAAAGCTCAGCCAAGGTTGCAGCTTATCCGTGGAATACGACCCTACGAATAGCAAGACTCGAAAGGCGCCGAAACACAAACGTGCATGCATATGCATTTGCCAATACCAACAGACTCACTGAAGCCTTGTGTGACTTGTTAACCTGTGGCAACTCAAAATGCAGAGATAAAGAGTGGAACGGCTGTCATACTGCTCTTGGCTTTTCAGACTTCCGTTAAGACGCCTCAATCTCACTGCCTAGCTCAGCCACTCAGCTTCGATTGAGGGGCACCATGTCAGACCGTGGCGCTAGACCCGATTGAAGATCTTTGTGAATATCGAATGCACCATTCCTTGCACATCTGGATGACGCTCGCTGGAATATGTGCGTTTTTCCAATTATACTCGGGGCCAGAAAGTCTATCATGTCGTTGATCATTGAGGGGTGAGATACGAGATACCGTCCAGCCTCCTGAGTGGTTGCACCGTGTTCTAGCCTATAGTTGGCGGCTCTTGCCCTTGGGATTTCCAGCATGCAGGCATACTTTCTGGTCGCATGAGTCGTTGCATTTTGACAGATGCAGTGGAATGGGTGTGGGCTTGGTAATGGTAGCGTTAGTGTTGATGTTGGTGAGCTTCCAGAAGTCGAAACGATCTGCACGTCGTGGCATCCTTCGCGCAAGCTCAAGGCACTTCCCTTCAAACCGACCCAACACAAAAGATAAGTTTCAGAGTTCGATCCTTAATTTAGAAACAATTTTTTGATGTGACGACATGATGAGCAGGCACAGCCTCACTCATTAGCAATGCACGTGATCTCAGTACAAAACTTATCTTTGGAACTGGGGCACATATTATCTCTAGGTATAAAATTAATTATTCTATGCCGTATGTAATGATTAAGTAAAAGATAATTGCCTCAGTCGTGGACAACTAAAATGCTGAGACTCAGTCAAGGTCATGTATCTAGTATTCCCTCCATTCAAGCTTCCAGACCATCGCAAGCTTATCTTGAGATATCTTACAGGTACTCCAAGCGCCCACCATGCATGTTCAAATGCAGCCTTACCTCACGAGGTTTAAGGCAATCAATTCATTAGTGCAACGCCCGAGATGTCCCTAAGAACGAAGGATATTAGCACAAGAGGAAGCATCAATTTTGCCATTAGTACGTGAATAGAAACGCTTTCTCTTTGCATGAGCTCGGTATTTCATATGCGGACGGACCTCCGGTACGCTGCGTAGCAGCTTCTTAAGTTGAAACTTTCAGCTGCCAACGTATGTCCACTTTTTGAGAAGTGAGTAAGCAACAATGGTGAGAGGCACAGAAACAAGGAGATATTGGCCATGTAGGGAAGCTTTAAGTAGGAGACTGGAAGAAATTCTAAATTGACATGGTAGATTCCCTTCGTGGCTCGCTGCACCACAGACCAGAGCCAAGTCATCCTGGAGTCTCGAGTGAACAAACTCCCTGACTCCTCAGTATCAACAGCAGTTCTTTTCATTCAAACACGCATCACTCAAATCTGAAGCTCTTGGCTTCCTCCACGCCGCCAATATGAATGCCAACACGTTGGCAATTACTCTTCGGATCATGATGAACCTTAGTTTTGCTTCCCTTGCACCCTGGCTTAGAATACACTATTGAACACATAGGTCAACAAATCACCCTACCTTTGAAATGGGCTCGAAAGAGCTTACCAAAGAAGTTCTTATACACCCATTTTTCATATCCAAACGAACGGGTGTCTGGACTGAGGGTGTAGCAACGGCGCACGATGGGACGTTCGATGTGATTGACTGGGCTTTTGTTTCCGTCGGTTCGAGCTGAAGTGCTGAGTGCGGTTTTAATGATGGGTTGAGAGGTGATGGGGATGGGGATGAATACCAGTCTGATTTGCTCCATTCGTTGAACCAAGAAAGCTTTGGAAGTTCAAGCTCGCGAGCATCTATGGTGGGTGATGAAGTATCTTCATGTTTAGCTGGGAGTGCGGTGACGACGGAGAAGGGAGCCGCAATTGCGAGTATCAAGAATTTGGCGAAATGCATTGTTCTGTATTTGATGGGAGATTTGTCGCTGGCGTAATGGGAAGTTTTAGCTGTGTATGTGAAGATCAGAGTACCTGTAGGACTTCATGAAGAAAAGGGGAAATCGAATGTTGAGTGGTTTGTGGGCGCGTGAGAGACAGTCCCGTCGCCATACTGGAATCGTGATAGGTGACGGGTCCCAGATTTTAGATACCGTACATAGAAACGGATTGTTCCGTGCTAGCGGGATATCCAAGACCACCTTACTCACTCGAGCACCGGATATCTGCGTATCTGCAAGCAATCGAGCAGTGATGCATTTTCTAGGAGAGAAGGAAGATGAAGATAAAATCAGGAATTCATTTGTGAACGAATCTCATCTCAATCTCACACTCTTCTCACACCACTTAGCCCTCCCGCACATCTCCTCGTCATCTTTCTCTTTCATCGTCCTCTCTCCATCTCCAAAAGCAGGTTTCAAAAACATATCATAGTTCGCCCACATCATCTTGAAAATAAGGCCCATAGCTGTGGCCAACCAGTTCGGGATATGCCCCTCTTCATCAGCGAACACTTTCGATAGTCCGAACAGCGCTAAAATCAAAGGCGCCCAGATTGCAACAATGGACGCTTGTCCTAATCTTTGTCTCTTCGTCGTGATCGTATATGGCCTGATATTATGCAAGTAATGAAGATATTCTTCTGGTAGAGAATGCTCCTCCGCGCCGTCGGTGATAAGTTTCAGATATCGGGCTGAAGCTTGTGCATAGCTCGAATCTGGGCGATGGACCCTGTCTCGAATCCTGATCTCCTTGTTCTCTTCTTCTGCTGGTTGCAGTAGGGTATGAGCTTTGAAGGGTGCTCCACTTGGGGTTGGATCCACGCTCTTGCTTCCTTCTGGTATGCGGTAGCATGGAACCACGACGTCTTGATAGCTTGCTCCTCCGCCTTCGGTCGCAATGATAGTTCTATAATCTTCGGGTGTAACTTCGTACACGACGCCAATCAAGCCTTTGTGCCATCTATCTTTGTGGTAGTCGTTGCTGGTTGGTGGAGCGTCCTGGTTTCGCCATCGTGTGTTCGCGAAGCATGGTTCAAGATATGGGACACCAGCGAGGTCAAACGTGAGGTCGAGGGAGGGAACGTGGACATTGACTGAGGAGAGAGGTTGGATACCGCGAGCTCCTTTAAATGTCTTGGCAGAGAGGTTGGAGCCGTAGGCTAAGTAGAGGATGGTTTCGGAGGAGGTAGATTCGAGACGTTCTGGAGTCGTGCGGGGAATTGGAGCAGGGAGAGACGGGCTTTTGGAGGGTTGAAGGAACCAGAGCTTCTGGAAAGCGCATATCGCATATCTTTCTCTACACGTGGAGCTGGTAGACTCCGGATTCGCCATGATCGATGGTAACTGAAGGTTGGAAAGAGAGGAAGCAAGTTGTAAGGAAGGTAATTGGAATAATAGGATGGATATAAGGAGAGTAGTGGAAGGTCAATCACTGCGAGAAACAAATCGAGAAACCGCAGGATAGCTAGAGATGGGAATTCTACGAAAGTACAGCCAGTTGCGGTGCATTTGTGGTTGTTATCTGCCCGTCGGACATTCAAGTTGCCAGAATGCCGAGCGCGAACTACGCACAAGGCTGAAAACCTCAACTGAGCAAGTGAAATTTGAAGCATTCTTTGGTTTCATTCTTGAACCCCTTTCGAATATAAGATGAAAAGACGAATGATAGATCTACCCCCTTTTTTGAAGGGGTGCAAGGCGATGATGTGAGCACAAGGCTGAATGTCGTCTTCATCAACCGCGCTCTGATTGGATAAAAGCATTGCTCGAGGACCTCAAACATCTCGCCTCGCATGCGAAAGAAATCCTTTAAGCTATCGTCTCAGACACATCTTTCCTGCAGGGAATCATTGCAGAATATGGAACATGCCAGTAGACCCTCGTCGAGAAGATTGCAAAGCTGTGTATTCTACTATCTCGACCTTTCGTCTTGAGTAACATATCCCGATGGCCTGCTCACCGACGGAAGATAGCTTTGCTGCATTGCTATACCTCACTAATTCTCATCACTATTAATCATGGACAGTAGTCTACCATTTATATACGGCACGGCATGAAAGAGATAACAAACGGCGGATCTGGTATCAAAAGCCTTAGAGGCCGGCTTTCGAAGCTTCGACGCAGCTGCACAACCCAAACATTATCGCGAGGATCTTGTTGGCGACGGACTTCGTGCTGCGCTGTCAAGGGGGAAGATTGAACGAGAAACCCCTTTTACATGCATTTCTACTACTGTCCTACTACGTCTCTAACATTGACCATAGATTCAAACCAAGTTCTCCAAATCCTCCGCCCAAGACCCCTCCAATTCTCCCTATTCGCTCGAAGCTGTTCTCGAAAGACTAAATCCGTACCTCGATCCAATCATCCCTGCACAATCTGCGGCATAAGGATTGTGCCGATTCGAGCTGCATCAATGCACTGCTTCTGCACTCGCCATACCATGATTTCGAAGATACCTTGAAGGCGTGGAGGATATTTTCGGAATATTTTCCACAGAAGATCCACTAATTGGGAATATCCAATGTTAACCTGGCTGTGCTTGAGCGACTTTATGAGGCAGTGGAGATGAAGCCTTCTCTCGTCCGAGCTCGCTTTCATCCAGAAACACAATTCGAGGGTCCAATTCGAAAGTTCTGCTCTGAGAACGGAATCAAGTTTCAGGCACACAAGATATTGAAAGGGAATAAGGAGCTGCTGGCTGGAGAGGTGGTTGGAAATGTGGCTAAGGTAGTGGGTGTGTCGAGAGAGGTTGCATTGTATCTTTGCATCATCAGATTGGGGGGTCTAAGCGTGGTCAATGGGACGAAATCAGCAGAGCGTATGGAGGAGGACCTGGAAGGCTGGAGGAGATAGAATGCGTGGGTGAAGGGAGAGGGTAATGCACAGCTGTGGAATGAATCCATGTATCGATTTAGACGGCTAATTGGAGATTTTATGTAGCTAGATTGTGCCAAATGTCTGTTCGAGACATCCGCAGATCAATAGTAACATTCAATTTTGCGTTGTACTAGAAAGTCTAGGACAATCATCGCCTCGACATCTTCACGAGGCTGACAAACATCGTGATTGGCCAACGCAATTCCCTGCGGATCATCCCGAACATCCCACTTCATTTCTCACACAAGGCAGCGATTTCTCCACGACCTCCATTTCTCACACTACTTTAAGCTTCTCGAAGCTCCACAACATCTACAGCATGGCTCTCGTCTCCGGACCCGGTCGTGCAGGTACATCTACCCTCCCAGACGAGCTCCACCTCGCCATCGAAGCTCACGTAAAATACATCCAATCTCTAGACACCGTACTATTTCCCCCTCCCTTTCCCCTCCAACTCCTCCCTCTCCTTTCTAAAACAACAGCTAATATTCCGCAAAGAGAAAAGACGAACTCGAATACTGGCTCACCGAACACCTCCGCCTCAACGGCCTCTACTGGGGCCTAACCGCCCTCCACCTCCTCAACCGGCCCTCCGCCCTCCCCCGCGCCGAAACAATCGACTTTGTCCTCTCCTGCCAAGCTGATATTGGTGGGTTTGGAGCTGCGCCGGGTCATGATGCACATTTGCTGTCTACAGTGTCTGGAGTACAGATTCTAGCAATGGTGGATGGGTTTGAGGAGCTTGAGAAGAGGGGGAGGAAGGTGAATTTTGGGGGGAGGGAGTACAAGGGAAGGGAGGTGGTGGGGAGGTATTTGGCGGGGTTGCAGAATAGAGCGACGGGAACTTTTGCAGGGGATGAGTGGGGGGAGGAGGATACGCGGTTTTTGTATGCGGGACTCAATGCGTTGAGTTTGTTGGGGTTGTTGGAGTTGGTTAATGTGAGCTTAGCGGTGGATTACATTGTCAGTTGTGCGAATTTCGATGGTGGGTATGGGGTTTCTCCTGGGGCGGAAAGTCATTCGGGACAGATTTTTGCTTGTTTGGCGGCTTTGAGTATTGCGGGGAGGATTGATACGGTGGATAAGGATAAGTTGGGGCAGTGGTTGAGTGAGAGGCAAGTAGAGAAGGGGGGATTGAATGGGAGGCCGGAGAAGCAAGAGGATGTTTGTTATAGTTGGTGGGTAGCGAGTAGCTTGACGATGATTGGGAGGTTACATTGGATTGATGGGGGGAAGTTGGCTGCTTTCATACTGAGGTGTCAGGATCCTGAGGGAGGAGGGTTTGCGGATAGACCGGGGGATATGGTGGATGTTTTTCATACTTGCTTTGGGATTGCGGGATTGAGTTTGTTGGAGTTTGAGGGCCTGGAGGAGGTTGATGCTGTTTAGTGAGTACTTTCCTCTCTTTCTTTTCACTTCTTTTTTTCTTTCTACATGCACTGACTAGTGAAAAGCTGCATGCCGAAGAAGGTGTTGAGGCGGATACTTGGGCCACGATATGAAGAGAATGATTGATGACGAGATACCAATTAACAAAGCATGAATCGATGGCAGCCCATTACAAGGATTGAATCTTGCTGAGAGGTCCGGGGGATATCGGTAGGTCAAAGAGACTTTGTACTATCTCCTGCCATCTAATAACCTGGCACCTTTCAATATTGTGGTTCAAGGATACAAGGCAGGAGAAGAGAAATTCCAAGCTACATTAGCATCCAGTCTTTGCCCATGACTTGACTGCATCAGAAGCTAGTGAAACATACTAGCGATTCATTTCTTTCGAGCATCGAATTCCGGTCGTCACTTCAGAACATTGCAGCGTTGCATCTCCTGTCACCAATCTCATCAAATTACCGCACGCTTCAAATATGCAATGCTTCGCGAACGAATAAGTTTTGTGATGCCTCAACATCTATGCCTTGCCACTTTAGTTATCAATCGTTGTCCTTAATATACTATCTTTCCAGTCCGATCTTGACATTATCAATTCAATGGGTTCACGGCTCGGGTAAGGAAACACATGAAAAATGAGGCCCTGCACTACGGCTCGCTGGGCGTAAGCTCAGGGTACTCCAAATGAGCCGCTCTCGCTTGGTGAAGATTGAGCTGGCTCCGAAGCGGAGACATTATTGTCTGGAGCACGTCTCGCCCGAACAAACTATCTCCCTTCGTCCTTTTGAATTCCGACTGGTTGTCAGACCTTCAAACCACTGTGAACATTGTACAATACTGGTTTTTATATCATTCGTCTGAGATTGTTCTTCTTCCTCTCACCTTCAATCCGCTAGTTCTCAGTTGTGCCTTCCTCCTAAGAGCGTCTGCCATATTGAGGGGCCACCAAACGAAACCTTCTTTCCTCGCAACAAAACCCCTTCTCTCCTTCCCTCACCATCCTCTCTTCCTTCACATCAGGAAGCCATCATTTGCTTCGTGTCGATCGTCCCCCAGCGCCAATTGCAAGGTCCTTTTAGACTTGCTACGATTGCTCATTCCGCCAATTGTGCCTCTTGAGACTTCACCCCGCGTTCTAGTACCTCAGACATCAATTCGTGTGCTACGACACGGTTTGGAGGTAGTATTGTAAGCATCCCCAATATCACAGAACGGCATTCGCTGACGGTTATTAGCCATCACATTCAATTGAAGAGTAAGTTCTACTTCTGCAACCTCCTTGCACCTAGAAGCACCATTAGCGTCTGCAACACATCTGGCGACTCTAGGTTGCCCTTTGCTGCAGCCCTGAATTTGCACATCTGGAATACAATACATCACGGCTCCTGGAAATTTCTTTGGGGATCACAATTCATCTGCCGACTGAGGTATGTCTGCCCTCCTCTCCTTCCGCAGCAGCGGCATTCCCTAAGGTATTTACTGCTTTCCACATTGCTTACCTCAAATGCATCTCCCTAGACCTACCTCACACCCTTTCTGATTCACGAGCATTCACATCCCTCCATATCCTACCTGCCGCTCCGCTCCGCTGAATCTTGGATTCGTCATTCATTTTCGTCCGCGGTGGCTCAACTTTCCTTTCATCCTGCACATCATCCGTTCCAAATCACGAAAACTCACGCTCCTCCATATCATACCTGCTGCTCTGGTCCACTGAATCTCGATTTCATCAACCACTTCCGTCCGCGTCGCTTAGTTTTGCTTCCGTCCCGCCCTCAACACGTTGCTACCTTGTCTCATACAACATTCTCAAGCAGTTAGCCTCCACAGCATAAGCAATCCACACAAGAATTAGATATGTCGTTGCACACAATTTGGCCAGACACCCATATCACCAGCCTATCCCGAGCCAAGCTTGCCGACGCCCCTTTACTCGAGGATTCTCGTACAACAGGTCTCGTCAAATCTCGCTATCCCTGACTGTCTGCATTCACTCTCGCCCGGTCTTCACTTTCATCGCGATTCACAGCCCCTTCACAATTGTGCCAGACAATACCTTCATTGCACATTAGCTGACCATCCTCTCAGGCATATTAATCATGCCGAAACCCAAGGTTGAATACAACATTGATCTGCAATGCAGCCTCTGCCCAAAGAATCCAAAGTTCTCCGACGTCTCCCACCTTCTTACACACATCTCTTCCAAGGGTCACTTGGCAAATCGCTTCAAGCTTCAAATTCGTGCTCAAGGTGAACCTGAAGCTAAAGAGATTCTCGACAACTTTGACTTCTGGTACCGCACAAGCAATCTCGATTCCTTACTGTCTGATCGTCTGGCTGCCAAAGATAATAAGAAGACAAAGAAGAGCAGAGCTCCGAACGTTTCTGCCGCATCCAATAATTCCGATACCTCCGTAAGTTGTCGTCCCTCACTTTATCCATGCATTCAAAGCTGACTCTGCCACAAAGATTAAGCAGGAGAGGGGGCTCACAGCAGCTCCATCTATGGCTCCCGAAGCTCCCATGTTTCGTGCATCTGTTCCTCCCATGCAACTCTGGCCAGCTTCACAAGGAGCCAACAGAACACCATCGGCAGTTGGGGATGATTGGCAATCCAGCGTATACTCAACACCAACCGCTAGACGTCGAGTCCCCAACTTCGCTCAAATAGAAACACCAGTTGGTGATAAGATTGATCCTAAGTATGTCTACCGCTCGAGCTTGGTGTGTAAAGCTAACATTTCCAGTCTCGCAACTCCATGGAAGCCTGATCCCGAAGATGACGAGAATGGAGACACCAAGAAGAGCAGCGAGAAGCTCACCGACAGCGCCAAGCTCAAAGGAGTTCTTTGGCCTGGAATGGATCTGTTCGATTCTGCTACACCAGATATGAAGAGAATGAGAAACCAGAAGAAGGATAGCAACGTTCTTGAGAGTATGATTGCTACCTCCCTTGCAGTTGAGCCAGCGGAGATCAGCTATCATCCAAATGGCGAATTTAGGGCGTCCAGAGACATCTTCGGTCCGCTGTCGACTGAGGGCAGTCCCAAGTCTGCCTCTCCCAAAAAGCGTCGCACATCTCGCAAGGCGGCAGGTTTTGCGCTCAATGACCTCAGCGTCAATGCCCCTCGTCTTCGAGCTCCTCGCCGCCGCAAGGCAGCGGGCGAACAAAGCCCTCAAAAGTCCGGTCCGTCGTCGAATCAAACTCGACCCTCTGTCTATCTTCAACCTGCTCCAACCCTCAATCCCTTGGCTCTTGAAAATCGTCTCTTCCATCCAAGTGCGGAGGAGGACGAAGAATTCAGAATGACTGTTGGAGGTTTGGGATTTCAACAAGACGATCGCAAGAAGAGAGCCTTCACCATCTTCCAGGATGCCCCTCAAGTTAGTCCAGGTATGTTTGCATCACTTCTCAAATCTTCCATGACTGACAGTTTTTAGGACGTACTGAAACTCCATTGGAGGATCATGGGTATGCTCTGAATTACGGATGGCAAATCACGGGTGCTGACGTACCCAGATTTGACTTCCCGAATCATGGGCTTCCCATGTATCCTGGCCCTTCGATGACCTCTGGTGTTTTCCAACCCTCCCCAACTCCTGCTTCCAAGCCTGCACAATACGGCTTCGGCAAGGAGAACGGCCAATTCGACATGCTTTCAATGCATCATCAGCATCATCAGGCTCGTCGCACCCTGTCCGCTTCCCACGTCTACCCATCTCAAGTTTTCTACGACACCTCATATAACCCTCTCTACAACCATGCCTACGCTCGTTCAGTCGCGTACAGCTCTCAATATACTTTCAGCGAGAACAGATCTCCTGGCGGATTTGATCTTTTTGGACCACCAACAGACCTCAAGCCATCCAATTCTATGACCCAGGCTCAGCAATCGCAAGGCCCGATGATCGGAGCCGGCAATCACGGAGCTGAGAGCAATGACATCAAAATGGGCATGTGAACTGTCCAAGATCTGGACATTGTGATAACGGCCCTCCCTTAATTTATGATACGACCTTAAGGACATTCGACTCGTTTTGCACTTCGAGTCTCAGCATGGTTAGGAGTTTTCGGAGTTGAGCATGGCATTGATGTTTGTGGAGTTTTTGCCGCCTGTCTAATAGCAACTGCTCTGACTCTGCAGGCATTCGCTTATCATACATACATAGATATCCGTCATCGGCTGGGGGGTATGCCTTGGAGGTTATGGCCATTATGACTTGCGTTGATATTTGCTTATTCGCGTTCCTTTCCTCGCCTTTATTATACATCATAGCTCCTCAATGCCGACTATTAGCTGTTCCATCTGGTTGGCGCCAGTCTCTTCTGACAATAATCCAGCAACCATATTTGATACACTTCCCAGCTTCTTCTGCCTGACCTCCATCTCCAATTCGTGTGACTTCTTGGCAGCAGTGTCCAGCACCGACTTCGGAACGTGTGCAAGACGGGCAACATTGAGACCATATGATCGATGTGCGACACCTTCACCAACTTCGTACAAGAACGTAATCTCCTCCTCTCCATCGTTTGCCTCTCCACCGTCGATATCAGTGTCGGAGATGTACTTCAACCCCTTATGAGCAGTAAACTTCATATGCACATTCCTCAACTCCTTCCCCATCTCAAACCCCCTCGCAGCACTAGCGAGCGTCTGATAATGCGTAATAAACAAACACAAACACTTCGTCTCCCTCACTACCCAGTCCAACACCGCACCCGCAATCGCCACCCCATCATGTGTACTAGTTCCTCTTCCCAACTCATCCAAGATCACTAGTGAGCGAGGAGTTGCTGACTTCAGGATTGAAGATGTTTCGGAAAGTTCAACCATGAATGTAGATTGGTTTGTGAAGAGGGAGTCAAAAGCTCCCATGCGGGTGTAGATCCCATCCAATAGGCCCAAGGTAGCGGATTCTGCAGGCACGAAAGAACCGATTTGGGCCATGATGCAGATTAGTGCTGTTTGGCGGACGTAACTTGACTTTCCTCCCATGTTGGGACCTGTGATTAATAACGCTCGGGTGGAGTCTTGGGAAGTGGATAAGGAGGTGTCATTTGGGATGTAGGAAGGGATTAGTTGTTCGACCATGGGGTGGCGGCCTCCGATGACGGTTATTTCTGTCGAGGAGCTGAAGGTGGGTTTGGTGTAGCCGGGGAGACGGGCGACTGTGGCGAGGGAGAGGAGACAGTCGAGGGTGGAGAGGGAGGCGATTGCGTCTCGGAGAGGGCCGTAGTGGGTGGAGACCTCGGCAAGGAGGGATTTATATGCGGCGTCGCAGGCTGCGGAGAGGGATTCTTTGTGTTGATCTCGTTCTCGCAGCATGCGGATGACTTCTGGAGTGTGGAATCGTGATACTCTCTTCGTTCCAGAGATCTTAGCCCAAGATCCAGGGACGTTCTTGAGGTTCGTGTTGGGGACTTCGATGAGGTATTCTATCCCGGCCACTGCCACGTAGGATATCTCCTTGCGTTGGCGCAAGGTGTCTGATGCGGCCTGGCGGTGGGCATCGAGCTCTTGCTCAACGACTGCGATGCCTAGCTTGTGGTCCCCAATGGCGTCTGTTTCGTGCTCTTCACGGAAGAAGGCATATTTGTCGTCTTTCTTGGCGGCTTCGGTACTGATTTTGTCGAGGATGGAGATCACAGTTTCGCTAATTGTGGGGAGAGAAGCGATGGCTTCGTTGATAAGTGGCGAGGCGAAACCGGCTTCAGAGGCAGATTTGACAGTGTCATACTGGTTTGCTACCTTCTGCAAGGTTTGTAGAGCCGTAAGAAGTTCTGAACGTGTGCATTTACCGTAGTAGATTCTAAGAAGACTTCGTTCTAAGTCTATTCTGACGCCATTGAGTAGGTCTCGAATTTTGTCGATCTTTGGAGTTTGATGGCATTCTGCCAGTTCCTCGACTGCCGCTACTCGCTCTTCAAGACGAGTTTTGTCAAGTAATGGCCGACCAACCCATTTTCTAAGCAACCTTTGCCCGAAGCGTGTTTGAGTCTTGTCCAAGGTCCAGAATAAACTTCCTTTCTCTGTATGATCTGTCTGGTTCTGGTAGATTTCCAAGCTGTTCAATGTATTACCATTGAGCAGCATATGTGATCGGGCACTAAAGGACTGGAAGTATTTTGTCAAGTCGAAAACATGCTCCAGGCCGTACTCAGTCAAGTGAATGATCATGGCCGACAGGCAAAGTGTGACAGGCTCTGGAAGCTTGAGGACCTTCTCCAGGATATTCTGTTCCCTTTCATTCTGTGAGCTCTGGCTGGCCTTCAGCTTGTCGGCATAAAACTGGGCAACGTGGGAGTATGCTTCAGCAGCCATGGTCTTCGCCTTCTCCACACGTTCAAGTCGTATTCGATCACCGAAGACGTTGGTGGTTGAGCCCGAAAGATGCTGTACAAGCTTTTCGGTCGCCTTGGTGAGATCTCCCACAATCAAGAACTCGCAGGGTGCAATGTGTAGGAGTCTTGTCTCGATTTCACTCCGCATGAAGCCATCCTCGAAGGCATCATAGATGATGTCTCCTGTTGCGGGCTGAACGGCCAGAATTCCAACGTCGACCTTTTCATCCGTTCCCCAACCCTTAGCTTTCGACTCAGTGATACATAACAGATATCCTGTGGCTGGAGCACCTCCAGCAGGCGCATCGGCGGATTGATCAAGGCCGTCGATATCATCAATATATGTCCCCTTCGTGTAAACATTCGTAAGCTTTCGTTCGAAGGGTGCATTTCTGTTGTCGCCTGCTTTCTTCAACGCCGCTGTCTCTGTCTGGCGTACAACTCCAATTTTGTGACCGGCCGCAACGAGCCTCTTAGCATGGACAGGTAACCGATGTACAGGAATACTGGCAGAGGCGAAACGAGTAAGATGGGCTTCGGAAGGATCTGTGAAATTTTAGCCTTGATCCCAAGGTCAGGAGAAATGGAGAACATACGTTCGTCGTATCTATACTTTCCAGGGATACACACGATGCTCAGCTCCTTTGCAGCCGTCCTAGCATCTTCTCCAAAGAACTTGAACTTGTATCCGACTTCCACTATCAACAGGGTATCCATATGTTTCCGCTTGATATCCAGGATTTGTAGCTCCAGAGGCGTCAACTTGCCAGTCTTAGCCCCTTTCTTCTTGGTCTTGACTGGAGGTGGAGTCTCCTCTTCTTCTTCAGCTTCGCCATCCTCTCCTTCGACCAACGCATTATCCTCGTCTGTCTGCCAGCGCCTGCCAACCTGTTGTCCGGCCATCTTCTTAATCCATTTCCTGTGTAATTCCTCCTTCCTAGCCTTCTCTTCTGCATCGTCCTCTTCATCCTCGTGTATTGGCGTACTAGCAGATACTGGACTGGAAGAATAAAGGAATTTCTGAGCCCTGGGAGCTATCTTTAGCTTCCCTGTAGGGGGGTTCGGCTTGGCAGGCTCTGCGAAGGATGCACCTCCTCCACTTTCGTCCTCTCTGGCCTTTTTTGCAGGTCTCTCGACTAGTGCTGTATTCTCGACATTCGAATCAACCGTCAGAACTCTCTTCAAAGAGGCTCTCTTAGCAGCTCGTATGTCCTCGTCGTCGCTGCTCTCGGCATCGTAGATATTTGTGTTCAAATCTTTCCTGGTGAGCGGTGAAGATTGGGATGGCTGGGAGAGCGCGGTGCCATTGGGGGTCGATTTAGGGGTGAAGAAGCTCGAGATAGATTTCTGGCCTTTGCTTTGCGAGGGAGTTGGCTTCCCCATGTTGTTGCTCAATTTCTTCTCTTGGTTGATGTAGATGAGGAGACGCGACGGAACGCGTTTAGTGATTTCATTATGTCAGTAAGTCTCCGGATGAAAGCCCTGTAAATTTAGCGACAATGCGCTAAAATTCAGGGGCCAGGCATTGATTGGACTTTCAGGGTTTAATTTCTGTTGATTTTCTCTAACATCTTTTCATTTCAATCACATTATTATATTCTCAACAAATCGCTCTTTGATCCTATACGAAATCCATCACCGAACCTCCAAAATTCTCCTCCATCCAAGTCACCACCCTCAAAAACGCCTCCAGCCATTCATACTCTCGGTCGTCACGTGGCATGATCGTTTTCACAAGACACCAGTGCACACGGTATGGGACTAGTTTCAGCCGTGGAGACTTCTTTCCACCTTGAATCCTGGATGGAACTCATTCTCACATTCGGTGTTCTGCTTTGAATACTATTCTATCCGTGGGAGAACTACTTCTGCGTCGTCTGTGTATATAGACGGAAGGTGGTAGATGACGACCCTCGGGGTGGCGCCAATCTCTTCTGGATATCTCGGAGTACCCCCATCCTCCACACCCGCGGCATTCTCTTGGAGCCTTACTATGTACTTCGCCAGTACTCTTCTTTTGACATCATTCTGTACATGAAACAGCTGATCAAGGCACTTCCTGGGCTACCTTGTTGTATTTTGTGGCGGATGGCTTGCCAGCGTTACTAGGAAACATCGTAAATAACGGTCATATGGCACGGCCTCGATAACTTCCATGCCGACCCCACAGCGTCCTGAGTGTTTGAATTTATGGTCTGGGATTCCACCGAAACCTGCTAGCCATGTGCTAGCCATTTGACGGTGGCACATCTTGACCGGGATCGACAGGTCTCTTGAGAGCAAGCGGATACTCCTCGATGAGGTCCACCACTCTGTTTAGCTGTCTCGACTTGGCTACGTTGAGCTTATGTTTGGCTTCTTGGATCCATTGGAACTTCTGCCGAAATTCCGCGGGCGATTCTCCGTCCCAGAATACCCGCTTGAATGGCTCATGCGGCTTTAACAGATCCATATCGTACTCGCCCAGGGACAACGCATTTCGAATGCTGTGTATGAAGTCCTGACGGGTCCAACATAAGGCTCTCCTGAGCCTGCCGTCAGGACATCGGTCAGGAACTTGGCTCCTGATGATAGCGCTACACCTTGGTATCGACGAATTTCGCAGAGCAGGATGAAATACTCGAGGAGCATCAGCGTGGCTTCTGGAAAGTTGAACAGAGTCCCATATTCGAAATGGCTCGAGCCGCAGCTGTTGATGTACTGCACATTGTTGGACATCAATCGGAGGACCTGGCATAGCGGCGAGAGGTCGAGGACTTGATGCACCAGTTCGCACGGAAGTCTCCTGAGGATCCAAAAAAAAGGCTGGTTCCTGTCTGTGCGATGTCTCTCTTCCAATATCCATAGTGTACGAATTGCGAGGGCAATAGGGCAATTCTTGGGGAACAAGTTGTCTTTGTGCAATCGGGCAGGACCAGACGAGGCTGCGCATGCGGGGTTCAAGCAGTAGTCCTATAACTGTCCAGAGACACCCCCAACTTTTTCTCCTTGAAGATGCGACATTCTCACAAAATGGATTGTATATTCCAGGGCAGTTTGCTCGGGCCAAGTGTCCCAACCTCCATCCTGCGCGGCGCATACATTATAGTCAGGCTGCAGCCGGACCCGCACGATTCAAGAATTCAAGTCATTCAGCGCTAGATTAAGCTGAGGCCTTAGCTGGAAGACCCTTGCCAAAAGGTTGGCCCTAACTTGGTTAGGCACTTTTGAGACTTCAAGTTCTACTAGGCTGAAGGGATGTGCTTGTGATTGGTTGAAACGAAATCGCGGATACGTCGTCGTCGTCGTCAGATGCAAGCATAAACATATGACAGCGCAAGGAGGAATAGGATTAAGTACAAAGGACTATATAGGCAGACTACTCACTTAGGTAGATATTGTAAAAGGGTAGAATGGAGTTAATTCATCCTGGCTGCGAACTAGGAGAAAGCTGCCTAAAGCGCTATTATACAGAGCCTTAGACCATCTCTCGATCTTCTCCATTTTCCCGGGTATATATCCCACCACCTCTCCACCATCGTATCCATACAGACCCTTCGCTTTTCTCTGCCAGACTCACTTGGAGCACCAGCAAGAGTTTCGGTGAACCTCTCGCCAGTGGATAGCTTCCCAAGGAAGCAGCGGAAATCCAGTAGTGGTTGCGAGGCACATATTGGGCCTTGCCCAGAGCCAAGCTGGGGATCTTGCCATGAAATGACAGCGAAGGGGCAGATGACAGCAATGAGGTGAGACTGGTAGGGCAGAGAGAAACTTCGAATCCTCGAGGTAGATCGCTGGGGATGACTCACGAGCGTTGACCACCAGCAAAAAGACCTACCAATGCTTCCATGTCCGTGTTGTCCCTTCTGAGATGAATTTTTGTGGCGAATCTTCTCTAGGCCCGGGCAGGCTGGAGGTACTAAAGGAGTGGCAGATGCCGTTGCTTTGATAGCAGGCATTCTCAGGTTCGGAGAACCAGGTATCTTTGATTTCGTCGTGCGTTTCCCCTCGCTTTGCAATGCAAGTGAATTGTGGCTCAACAGCAGACCAAAGACAAGAGCGAAGGGGAGTGATGTGTAAGACATCGCCTCTCATCGAATTTTTGGGCATTCGCACGTTGAACGTGATGCTTCTATGCATACTGCGGATCATGATGGTTGTTGGAGCTGGCCTTGAGATCTTTCCTGGCGCCGCTGCACCTACGGATTAACGAAGATAGCAAACTTTCTTTTCTCGGTTGGCGCACCGTTCAAAGAGGTTATTAGCATCGACTCTAACACCAAATCGCACAGGAAGCAGCCATCATTCATCCTACGCCGCAAGATAATGCTTATAACTAGGCCGATAAAGTTTCTCTATCTGCATAGCCTCCTCTAGTGACCTGATGCGATCTCGCAGGGAGAACACCAATCTACCAGGTTTTGTGAATTAGCTTTTATATAGTGGGTGGTTCTCGACCGAGGGTAGACTCGCTTTCTTTCGGCTTCGGATATGGCATGGTGTCTGAGGCAATTTACACCCGCCATATGACACATTTTGCAGCGCAACGATTGATCACAAACCATCTTGTCCAGCATGCATCTTTCACATGGAAAACGGCCCATTTGATGATATAGCGTTTCAGCAGGAAACGAGGTGCTTTTGAAGTCGTTTTGTTCTTCCTCCTTTACTCTTGGGCTTAGCGTCTCGAATTCAATCTTTTCAAATCCCTGGACCAGTGGATTTGCCTCATCCTTTTGTTTCCTGAGCTCGTAGGCCTTAGCTGCGCTCTTTGCAACGATTTCAAGTTTCGTCTTTGACCATTTGTTGTATATGCTATTCAATTGGGAAGCTGAATTGACTTTTCCAAGATGGTCATCCCAGGTTTTCGAATGATCGCTGAAATTGATGTTTGTAGCATTCAACGTCGAATTATTGGCAGGCTCCGCAGACTGCTCACTAGCACATGGATTTACCCTAGACATTTTGGACGTCGCTACGGGAGCATCTTCCATTTCAATTTCTTCCTCGAGGTGTTCCTGCTCTCTTCCCTTTTTATCTCGATCAAGATTCTCCCTCTCTTGTTGCTCCTGCAAGGCCTAGCGATAGCAGAATTAGTTCATAATCTGATGATTTTGTCAACATAGGGAGTGGGTGAAGAAGGAAACAGGTTCCAGACGTCTCAGGAGCATTTCGACTATCCTGAATTGAAGCACTCCAGCGCTTGGGTCAAGGATTTGATAGAGAAAGTATAAGATACGTACTACGGTTTGAAGAACATTGTTCTGGAGGGGGAATTGATTTCTCGACCTGGCGGTTCCGATCAGAATCATAGCAGGGTCATACGGCAAGTATCCTAACAGGGCGACTGGCATCGAAACAATGAGGATCGTTGAATCACTAGCAAAACCAGCCTCTACCCTGACAGACTTTGCTTCTATAGGTAGTGTTGATAACCAATCCGTCAAAATTCCAGTCGATAAATCACTCAGTTTAATATCTTCACTAATCCGTATACTGAAAAGAAGTCTAGGATATTCTAGAAGTGATGACACCGAAGTCACAGCTGAAGCTGAGTTACTATCTCTGCCGAATTGACTAGGGCTTGACGCTGTAGGACTCGCCCCTGACGAGTGCTCTGATTCCCTGCAAATTTATTCCTGGGTTAGCGTTTCATAATCGAGAAATCAGCGCGGTAGTAGAATCACCCGTTATCTTATTAATCTTGAAATATTCTGGTAGTTCAACAACAGAGGCGTAGAGATTTTTTTGCGTACACTGAAATGCTCGTAGTATTACTGGAGTCATGGGTGGTTGGCACCAGCCCAGAACTATACAGCCTATCTTGTATTTGGAATCGTCTAGCTGATAGCGTTATGCTTCGAGGAAGTCGATGATCTTGGGTTAGGACTAAGTGGATTGGCGGCTTCCTGAACTCAGCGGCTTTAACAGGCAACCCTTGAATATATGTGAAAATGATATTGTACAAGTATCCAATTGTGAAGCAAGGCATGTTGACCAAGTTTCGCAATTGTGAAACTAGTGCGTGGGTAAACGAGAACGGCCCGACTCCATTGGCAGAATTATTGAAGGCACATGCGGCAAGGAGCTCAGTGACTCCGTTACCTCATGAAGATCAGCAAGCCTGATATTATAGAGCGATGGCTTTGTCTCACCTTCATCGGTGTTGCTGAGACCGGACGCGCAGCAGTCTAGGAGCACCAAAACATCAGATTGGGATTCCTCCAATGCATTTTGAATGCCCGACCATTTGACGGTAGGTTTTCGGTCACATTTACTGTTTCGATGACTAGAATTTGTTGGCGAAGTCAGGTTTGCCTCAATAGTTACACGTCGGAGTCCAGGAGAGCCTTCACAATTGCTTACCTTGTCCATATTGCCTGCCCGTGGTTGCTCAACCTGCCATGGCCAGCGTAATACACGATTTTGAGGTGCTTGGTATCGCTGTCTCCCAAGAATTGCAGAATCTTAAGATTGAGTGCTGTATGACTATTCACGTCCGGAATTTTCCATTCCTCGACCTCAAACCCATACTGTTCAACCAAATTAGCATCGCCATTGTAGATACCGGGGGCTACAAGAAGCTTAAGGATTTCTAAAAATGCCAACACAAACTATCTAGGGCGCACCCACCAAGTTGATGAATACCTCCCTTAGTGCTGCTATCTCTAGGGACACAGGAAGACTTGGGTCCTCATCCTCCCAGGACAGCAAGATTGCCGAGACCTCTAGCGGTGTTAGCAAGGCGATCGAGAACTTTTTTCATTATCCATCTAAATGTAAGCAAACAAAGAACTTATAGACTAAACAGGAGGATCCCTGGGGTGGGGGTAAAGGAACACTTCACAAACCCGGGAATATCGGAACCTCCGATGCCCAGTGCCTGAAAAAACAGCATTGACGGCAACTTGAAGGCCTTTCCCAAATTCTTGGAGATCAATATGGTAATTCAGCTGGTCAATGTCGTAGAATGAAGGTGGTGAGAAATTTGATTTGGGTATTTCCAGTGATTCATCGAGATGCTGGACAGGCGTATAAGCACGTGCATCCATTTCGCCTTGGTTGGCTGCTAAAGCTTCATCGGTCTTCCCCTCCCCAACTTTATCTTCTTGCGTTGCAGACATGGGTGTTCTGTCTTTTGAGTATTCGAGATAACATCCCAAGGTCTCCACAGGCAACCGGCGATGCTCACGATATTCATGTGCGCAGCCTCGTTAAGGACTCCGGGTTCGGTGACAGAAAGGGCAGTCAGAGGCGCACCGAATCTTGGCTTTCTGATTGGCTGTCCAAAGCTGGCTAAGCTCGAATCAGTTTTAGTATCAAAGTAAAATTTAATTAATTAAAAGATTAAGATTTTAATAAAGTCATATAAAAGCGTAGCGCGTATTATTCGTCGATATAAAAAAAATATTTAAATTTAATAAATAAAAATTATATATTTTATTATTATTTATATATTTATTATTAATTTTAAATTTTTTTTTTAAAATATTTTATAATTAATATTTAATTTTTATTATATATATTTATTTTAATTAATATTAATTTAATAAATTTTAATTTATATATATTCGATTTTTTATATAATTTTTTTTTTTAAAAAAAAATATTAATTATCGAAAAACGAAATATCGTTAAAAAATCGATTTATATTTAATTACGCTTAATAATAAAACTATAAAAAGCACGGCGCTAGCCCGTATTTGACAAGTATAATTTCGGCGAGGAGAAGAAAACAAAGTCTGGGTCGAAGTATTGGAATATCGAGTACTGATATCTAGATTTTGACGGTGTAGGGTTTGGCGAGTCCTCGATCGAGCTGAAGATCCCAAAGTTTCGTGGGTTGAAGCTGATCAACAGCCTTCCAGCATTTCCTTTTCAATACTATTCAGATGCTAACGGGGTTAAGGCCGACCTCCGCAGGTGTGGACAAAAGTTCGTTTCCTTGATGGGCACTCACCGCTGTTACTGTCGGGGCGCAGCCTTTGTCATGCATAGAGGGCAATAAGTGAAGATGTATATCGATAGCCGGATTATGCTCGATGCGGCCTTCTTTCGGAAGATAAATCCAAACTGTTGGTATCGCACCAGGGATACCGTGTCACTAGTGAACGGTCTGAACGCACGTAAGACTCTCTCTGGATCTTAGTATGCGTATTGGTTGTATCGATCGATTCTTCTAAGGGATGAGCCTCAAGCTCAAGAGATATACTAAGGGAAATGAGACTGAGACAATGCCAATCCCGTGCGGCCTAGCGCCGCACGTGATATCCATGTGACATTGTACCAGCACAAACTATATTAGACAAAACATCACTGAAGACACTGACGGCAATATGGCCATATGCTGTTGTTTGAAGCAGAGTTCGAACCACTTGAGAATTTTCAGTATTCCTCGATATCACCTCGAATTAGAGTCCCAATCTAATTGAAGTCCAACCTTCTCCCAAACCCCCTATAAATTTCCAATGTGCTGCTCTTGCACTGCTTGGGACCAAGTGGCCCCAGTCGTTTTCTCCGTTTTTCCTGTTTGGGCTTTGAACAGCTCCATGAAATGCATAAGCGGCACTCGTGCTGAACCCGACGACTTCGAAATGCATCGATGGTTCTCTTGCGGCGCCCAACAATCACGAAGTGCACAAGTTGTTCTCTTGCTGAGCCCTTTCTCGCCTTCAAGAGTGGGCCGTGACAGGAATGACAGCGGGACGGAGGCTCTGTCCTAATCGTGAGATTCATCTGGAATTCTTACTGGTTAGTATATCAGGCTGATCCTAAGCAGCGTATTTCTTTGAAGTAGTTGAAGACTCGCAAGCACTCACGAGAAGGTAAAGTTCCTCAATGCTCCAGGACGGTGTGGTGAAAGTGCGCATCCGCTCATTCCATCGCCCCTTTTTTATATCGACCCCGCTGTTATGCAGAAGCTTTTACAAGGACGTCGAATTCCCAATTTATGATAAATGCCCATAGGCACTGAAGAGAGCCAGACAAAATCCCCTTGACATCTGCAGAATCAGGTCCCCAGCCTCGCCGTCCTGAACGCCATCTCGATCCCGTTCTATATGGCCAACAAGGGGCATTTGGCGAATAATTCTCAGGCCATGAGGATCTTCATAGCTGATAAGATATCGGCGGGCGCATAGACTTCGATGCACTTCCTCTCTTTCATAAGTTACTAGCCAGTGACCCACCTGAGGAGTCCGCGATTTGTCCGATACTCCTCACCCAACTGGCCGCAGAGAACTGGAATCCTTTTGCATCCCAGCGAGTTGTTCTTAAAGGGAGTCAAGAAGGTTGATGTAACCAGTGTATTAGCAAACTACTCAACTACTCAAAGTAGTCTGAGTTGACTGTTGAGTACTACCCAACTAATTCAACTCAATAAACACACTGCCTCTATGTAGTTCACACGTTAAAATACAATCTAGTCGACCTAGCTACACCTTCTGTAGCGGAAGAACTAGATCCCCCTCGCTAGTATTCAGACTCGCGCTCCTGACAGGATAATCCCTATCATCAGGATGGCACTCCGCCTCAAACACCGTCGTAACTTAAACGCCATTTCCATATCCCTTTCCATCTTCTAGACTATTTTCTGAATCCGAGACCTGTACCGCCGTACCTGAATTGTCACTCCTCATGCCCGACTTTACATTCTGCTCGTGTAAAGAATTATGAGAGGCAAGGGCCTTTGGGATTGTTTTTGTATGTTGCGAATCTGCCCCAATCGTCTCGGTATCTTGCTTCTGCGTAGAGGGTTGTCGGGATGTTCCTAGGAGGTCAGGGAATAAACGCGAGACGAAGGATTTGAGGATGGGTAGACAGGCGCAAATTATGCCAGTGTTCAGTTCGACCATAGCTATTCAAGTGTCAGCCTAGAACTATTTCTTCTTGCGCAGAAAAGCTTTGGGGTCGCATGGTAGGACCCTGAGAAATTTGGGGCAGGAAAGAATAGGATAACGTCTCGAAAATCTTGGATTGGGCTTGGATATTGAAGTACTTACACCAAGTTGCAGCCCCGACATTATCCCACGTCGGGTCCGTGGAGACTGAGATGACGTATAACGAATGTAAGCGAAGAACGCTAATTATACAGGTTCTTACTATTGTCAGTAAATGCGCTCAGGTGGAAACGGAGATAGACCTACACCCCACCAAGGGCAAAAATAAACATGAGTCCAATCTTTTGCCGCCTTGGGAGTCGGAGAGAGCTGAGAGCCGGCATAGGGGCAATGAGGATGGCCAGGTCCGAAAAAATGTTCAGCGATGCATTAGAGAACCAGAGAGCCTTTTGATCCAAGCAGTTGGATGGCCCTGTGTAGGTCTTCTCCCAGAAATAGCGTATAGGGTAACACACGAAAACAGAAGCGAACATGGTGATGAGACTATAGGCGTTCACGAAAGCCAGGATAGCCCAAATGGTTATTCGCGTGGATTTGTTGCTGAAGATGCGGAGGTATTGGATGAGGATAGAGATTTTGACAAGTGCGAGGCTGATGTAGTACACTATTATACTGATCCATAATGTCTTTGCCAATGGTGTTAGCTTTACAGAAGCTGGTGGGGGTTGGCGGACTTACTTTGAGATTCCGGGCTCTTTCTACCGGAGAAAGAATGTCGAAGTGTCTTCCCAAGCCATAATGTACCTCTGTAGGATATTTAGTTTGTGCCCTGAGAACGTTCGTAGTGGGTAGGTTTCACGCTTTGCCGTCAGAGCTGTCAATGTTATCGATGTTGCCTGTCGAAGACTTGATGTTAGTCTATAGCATACAGCGCCATGTCTCTCCTTCTGAGCAAATGAATGGCTCCCCGTGCGAGAAACGGGTTCTGAAATCAAGGTACGTACCAAGGCGAGGAACATCAGGATATCTTCCCTTCCAGGAGATCGAAGGATGACGAGCCGGGTGAACAATCTCAATGCAACGGTCGTGGCAGCAACAACTGTGAAGATTACACCTATGACAACCACCTGACCACCCTTCGATTCAGTATCACTTAATGAGGATGCCATGGCGGACGAGTTCGAGATTGAATGTCGTGCGGATGAGCGTTAGCACAGTGAAAGATCTCTCTATATGCGGGGAACAACCCACTTTAAAATCGGAGAAATTTTAGCAATCGGCCCCTGAAGAACGATCTTCCCCATCCCTGCTGGTATCATTAAGATGGAACGACTCGTCAGGCACTCTCCGATCATCATTGGATACTGAGTCGGCCGACGCGCGCGGGGATCAGCCGCTAGTGGCCCCGGATTTCCATGTGCGAGCGGCAGGACCGAGGTTGGGCATTAAATTAAGTCAGCTAGCCATGACAGGCCTAGTGGTAGCACAGAAGCTTCTTGGCGTTCTAGCTGAAACCGATTCCGCTGGCCACCGCATGGGTTGTGCATTGCCTGCCCTTGCCCTATGGCGACAGCGGAACGATCTGTCCGCGATCTCGTATTCTTTGGATAGATGCAGGCGTGAGGCCATGACAGGGATTGACCATATTGGACAATAAAAAGAGAGACGAGAACCACAAAAAAAAAAAAAAAAAGAAGGATACGATATTTGGCAGACGCACTCCACCTATGCCAAATATTGAAGTTTTGTGTCTGCAAACTCTATCAGAACATGGGTATGGACGTGCGAGAGAGCCATGGCAGGCTGTGGACCCGTGGTGCAGTTGCTGGTTTCAGCAGAGTATGAAAACACGACGAGAAGACGTAAGCGAAGCCGTGTTCAGCTGACCACACACTCGATGAATTCTTGCTCACGTAGTGAAACTGAGGACTGAGGCCATAGAGTTTCGTCAGGTTAAGCTGCGAGGAACATTATTGGTGGCGTCGTGAATTTGCTTCAGGGAGAAGTGAATCTTCAATTAAGCTCTACGCTTTCTTTAGAGTTCTTATAGTCTTGCGATCGGACATGGGGTGGAGTTTGTAGATTACGCAGAATATGGCGCCATGTATACTCTTCTCATATCTAAAAGCAGAATTGATTTTCTATCGCTGAGGAGTTTTATCCACTTAAATCCGTTCAAGCCCTGCCTTGTTCCACCACTTGGACCCCGCATTTTTCGGAAAGTAACGACCATGATCCAGAATGTCCAACATTTTCCCAGTGGCCAGATACTTTAACCTTAGAGCCTACTCAAAAATCTCACACCGCGTCTCGATCTACGTCAAATTCCGCGTCATTATTTAGCGTCTATACAAGGTCCCAAACAACACAAGTCCCAGGAGAGTGGTTAATAACCTCCTCTCACAAGACGCACCAGAAGTCGTATGCATCTTAATCCCCAACTTAGCAAAGAAATCATTGAAAGTCCACTCGTACGGTCGATTGGAAAACCCCAATATACTAGTCCCGGTCGGTAACGTGACATAGATCGGATTGGCCGTGCTTGCATCAGCAGCCAACTCAATCGTGACCTTGTTACTGCGGATCAAATACCTGAGGATCATTGGCTGGAAAGGCGACAGCGCGGACGACGAATTTGGTACGGTCTGTGTTGAAGATGGTGATTACTCCTCCATCCGAATACTAGAATTCGGTTTGCAGGTTGGTGTTCTTGATGAAGTAGGCTCCACCGTTTACCCATTCGGTGGTGGCTTGGGTGGGGCTTACGCCTTGGATGCGGCCGCTCCAGTCGTTGAGGAGCGTCAAGAGAATTTCCTTGCCCTATTGAGGGTTCCATTGGAGAATGTAGCAGGGAAGTTCCCAGTCTATGTCGAGGTGTCGGTGTCTTTAGAAGCAGAAAGGGAAAGTAAGAAGTGCTTACTGGCTCCGGCATATGGAGTGACATCGAAGCACCAGAATTGAGGTCCGTTACGAACCAGCAGGGAGAACGATGGGTTCTTGCCGCTGGCGTCAGTGGAAGTGGTCATGAAGCGGTAGGACTCGTCGGCAGTCTGACGGTTTCGGAAAGTGAGTTGGGTACGTCCAATGGCGGTGTTGCTCACTACATCCCCTGTGGGAGACCACTTGATGTAGACATGATAGACTCCTTCGATGCCAAGGTTGGACATGTTGCTGAGGTATGGAGAAGTGAAGTTCTGGGGAATTGATTTTAAGAGATGCTCTACTGATGATCCAAGTTGGACTGAAGGGCAAGAATGGTATTTGGAGGGGAGTCTCTTGACTATATACTCTTTCTTAAAAACTCACCGCTAGACGAGTTATCCTCTTATGGTAATACGGTTGGTCATAGTTTCCCCAATTCTCTTCATCTCAGCCGAAAGGAGGTCTGAAATGCCCGTCGAAAGTAATCGCATTGTATGAAACCTTCGAAGTCCATTCTGTAGTGCGACCTTCCTACACATTTTCTAAGAAAATTTGAAACTGGCATTTCGTGCCATTTTCACTTGTTCTTGCCGGAGAACTTGTATTACGGACCAGTGTGCAATTCCTAGTATGCTTACAAACTAGAGGGAAGGTTTACATGACCACAGAGCGACGTCGTCGTCACCGAGACTCTTTTCATGTTAAAACTCCGTAGGGAGCTGGATAAATAAAAAGTCAAAACCGGCTCAGACAATGATCCCTTCGCCAAACCCTTCGAGCCTCGGGCTGCTCGACCTCGAATCGCGAGACGAAGACGATCACTTACAAAGGAGCAGCAAGCTGTTTCGACTAGCACCGAACAACTTCTCTCATATCTCACAGCGGAGAGCAGACACTCTCGAGTGTATACTGGATTTTGAGAGGCTCACGACAAACCCTGAGAATGTTTGGCATGCCTAAGCATTTCTCATCGACCCGCCACTCGATGTGACTCACGGACATCGAGCGACAAAACACCAATGAGGAGGGGCTGGATTAGACGAGGAGGCGTATGGGGAGGGGACTGGCTGGCTATACGCGGAGCAGAAATTACTAAGTAATGCGTAGACCGACTATAAGCCTAATAGTAAGCCTATTATAAGCCCGGCTTGGCACCCGGCATTTAGCATCTTAGCGGACTGGAACCCCGGCACCAAACGAATAGTCGAAGGCCCTATAACTGAAGGAACTCCAACCCCGGACCGAAACGCCCATATCCACACGAGCACCAACCTCGACAAGAAAATACTGGCGCCTTGGCGCCCGACAATTTCTTTGATGACTCTGAGGAACTATCAAGACAACCATTACTAGCCACAAACCCCAGCACACACGAAGATTACCTGAAAGACCAATAAATTGATAGAAGGATCACTCGGGGAACTTCACATGTTTAGCAAAGGAGGCTTAGGCCGGTTAGCAAGCAAGAACACAGGCATACTTGTAAAAGTGGCCTAAACGGAATTTTTTAGCCCAAAAGGGAGGCCCCGGCGGGTAGTTTTTACGGAAAAACATTGTACATAGGAGTGATTCACGGTATATATAGACGTGGTTCTAGGGCCCTTCCCTCCCGTGGAGAGGATGAAATCACCCGATACGTCAATGGAGGAGGTGGGACGGGAGAAAGTCTCAAATTAGGCGGCAAATCGGAGATTTCAAAAGCAAAGTGGGACAAGAACGTGGCTAGCGGGAAGGATAGACTTTCGGGACGTACCGCTCGTGGCGTACTGCAAGTGTTCACAACATCGACCACTTGGGTGACTTGCCTGAGACATACATTAGTGACAGCTCTTATACTTTAAGACTTGATGAGATTCAGCTGGACCTTTCCGCGGACATGCGGGGTATTTGGGCTGACCGGAGTTGCTGCTTCCATAGAATAGAGCCAATGGAGGCATGTCGATGTTCGAGAGGATGCGCAACAGATCGGATACGACGGGTGTCAAGCCACAGCAGAGCTTCAGCCCAGGCAGCATTGATACCGCTGGATGTCGGCATCAATTAATACTGAATAAGCTCTACGGAGGTGCAGCGGTCAATATTCATATAATAAACAAAGGTCTGAACGCTACATATGATTTTAATATGTTATAACTTTCGCTATACTTAAAAAAAAAAAAACTTTATTAGAACAGTAAAATGATCCCCGGGAAAAGCACTATGCACTTCTTTAGCTTTTATATTTTGGAGATGCGTTGTGATTGTAATGTAAAAAGGGCAAAGTTTAAGCCCCTGCTAGCGCTATATAAATACTTAACCGCTGTACCTCCGTAAGGCTTGCATCTGGGAACCACGCGGATGTTCGAGATCTTCAGGGCCACCCCTGACCTCGACTACGAGCGTTATCGATTGCAATTTCGTTCGCCCCAGAATTCGAGAGAGACGTTTTGATTTTTCAGCTTCCACAATATCAGCCAATCCGAAAGTACATTCGCATGCAAAACGTTTATGGGACCAAGCCTACCATTCACTAAGCTCCTAAGTGGCTCTCGTAAGCTTTAACTACATTGCCATTTCAGTCCTCTAGCACAACATCGCATGTTTCAACGCTTCCTGTGATGCAAAAAAATTGAAGAAATAGCGTGATACTTTTCGGCATGTTACACAGCAGCGAGCTACTGACAGCCAATAAATCCTATATCTCACGAATAGACTCTTCGGATATGAATTCCCATCTATTCCAACACTTTAAATGGGAGAATCTTTCAACGAGAAGTACAATCTGCAGCGCTGCGTTATCCATTCTGTTGTGGGACATTGCTGCAGCGTGTGATGTCTCTTCGACCCCGCTTCGACCCGCTTTCTCCACTTTCCCATGAAGACCGCTGAGCGACCCCGTTTTTGCACGCGAAGTTAGTCACGGAGAGCAGCGGGAAACCCAAACTAGAACGAAGTCTGTTCATTATAGCCGTGAAAAGGTTCCTACTATTAACTTGAGAGAAAGTGTATGTGTTTGAGATTAGCTAAAAGAAGTACGGATGTCCTTGAGCATGCGCGAAAATGAACAAAGCTCATGATCGGAAGGTGATCTCGAGAAATAGAGGACAAGCTAGCACGCAGAACATCACTAGACTCGCAGGGAAAAAAAGCAATAATTGAAAGGGTCCGGAAAGAGAAAGAGCGTTGGACGTTATAACCGATTCGCCTGAGGTCTAAATCCATTAGAACGCCAGTACAACGCTCGCTGTTGGAAAAATAGGTAGGATTCGAATATGGTTCACGTGAACAGAACACGGCGGATACGGATCACAGGGCTAGCTTCGTATGAGCTAATCCAATGATGGTGTATCCTATTGTGTCTATCTTTCTATCTAAGGAGAGACTGCTCAATATATAGAATATTTGGTGCTTCGTACGAGACGCATATCGTTTCATCGAGTGCGCCAGCGCACTCGACACGTGATCTGGCATCTCGAACCACGCTCCTCGCGACACTCGCCAAAAAGAGCGAGAACGGAAAAGCGAGGCTCGCAGGCAAATTATTCGAGACAGCTCACGGCTTTGCCTCACCGGTGAAGAGCAGTAGTCTTGGTTCTCCCCAAGTCGTGCTTGGGCTGAATCTGCATGCTCCTTGGAACTTTCGCTCAAACCCTGAGTTGTTGAATGTCCGTGTCAGCAAAGCACTTTCAGATATTTTGGGAAGCAGAATTGAATATCTCAAGGACAAGAGAGATATTCGCGGAAACAAATCACTTGATTATCCCGGGGATCTAGAGACGGGATAGGAGGAGAGCGAGACTTCAGTAATGGACAAGATATTTTTGCCACGCTCAGCACTACAGGCCACTTGCCGTCTCCACTCCCCAGCACAATTGGATACAGCACCGACTGCAGCCTCATCAGTACCTCTCCCATGAATTATATTTGGAATAACTAAACATGCCTTATCACCACCCCGCAACTTATCATCAAACTCCAGATAAGCCTTCTTTAACGCCGGCCCATCGTGAATAACCACTTCTCTTCCGCTTCGTGGTGCTCTTCTAGCTAGCCGCACCAGAATTTTGCGTAGGTGAGGAGGTCGGAGATGTCGGTGGGGTGGGAGACGTGGATGCATGGTGGTAGATGCTGTTTAGGGCGCGAAGCATGCCGTTGTGTGCGCAGGCCATTTCGCGGGCGAGGAAGACTGCTGCGTGTTGTTTGCTTAGGTCTTGGCCTTCGCCTGGGGGGGGGATGAGTTTGAATGGGGTATAGGCCCACGGTGCTGTTGTTGAGGCTATCGTGAATATTCGGTTGCTAGGACTAATGTTTGGTAGCGAAATTCACTAGAATTTTGAATGAAAGCGAAATGTGAGAGAGTGAGATGTTTGGAATGGAATGGTGATGCGCCGGGGGAAGAGTTCGATGATGTCTATAAGGGCGTGGTGAAGATAGGCTTTCAAAATTGATGGGTGGTCGTGATGGTGTCGTGCGCCCTCGACTCACTAAGCTTAGCAAACTTTGCACCCAACAGCAGAGATGATGAGGTAAGCTCGATGCAGGACACGACATTTCAAGCAACATCGCGATTTGTGACAAACAATTGTTTGCCCTTGGCAGTAGAATCGAGAGCGCGAAGAACCTCGAAACGGCAAGCGGGTCGGCCGCTGCCTTTTCAGGTCTTCACATAAGGAGTCGGTATTCTCTGTGAAGATCTTGAATGAATTACCAAGCATATTGTGAAGAGAAGAGTGATCGGCTTGAGGTAGGCGCTTCTACATAATTCATGAGGTCGCTTCTCGGAAGGTTGCAGGTAGGAGGACATGATCTTCTCCAGGCGTTGGGAGAATAGCAGCCAAAGAATGAGTCCTGAAAATCACGATCTTCTAACATCGTAATGCTAGTATGACTGAGGATGAGTTCCGTAATTACTGGACTGAGAGACACACGCCTTTGGCATCAGTTTGGTTTGCGCGTAACAACGTCTTGGGCTACAGACATGTGAGTACCGTGACTTTCACGTGCAGACTTTGACAATGCCAGTATCATACTTCGAAAACCAACTCACGGTCTCGCTGTAGGTGCGGCAGAAAGCTTCGGTTGGACTCTGTCGCCATATGATGGTCATGTTGAGATCCTCGTGAGAAACATGGAAGCTTTGACGAGAGCGACTCGGGATCCTGAGTACCCCGAGAAGGTTGGCCTAGATGAGCAGAGATTCCTGGAACAGGCGAGGTCCATGGTCACAGCGGGATGGGAAGAGGTGTATGTACTTGACGGAAAGGTTGTGAATTTTGATGAGAAGGGGCAGTCAGTCTATTGAAAGAGTGAGTCTTCATCGCCGGATTTTGAGAGGGCACACTTTTGAGCTAAGCCTGATCAGGGGCATCTGTTTAGCTAATCGGAAATAACGGGAGTGGAGCGGAAGCCCATCTTGGGTCTAGCTCCATTTTTGTCAGCATTCGACAGTTGATGCTCTAGTTCTTTGCACATCAAACACAACAACCTCATCAAAACGATTGGGTATGCGCCGTATTGCATCGTCCTGCTATCGCCATGAGAGAAATCCGAGAGAGCAAGAAGGCCCGAGATGACGTCGTCTTGCAAGCTCAGTATAACACCCAGAAGTCTGGCACGAAATTGCGCTTTTCTTCTCATTCTCTCCTTCCTACAACTTGTGTTCTCTTTTGAAATTTTACCATGTCATACACAGAAACTGACAAAAAGGCGATCAATACAATTCGTCTCCTGACGGTAAGACGTTCCTTCTCATAGCTTCGGGGCTCGACGTACTTATAGCTTTTTAGATTGATGCTATCACGAGATCAAACTCTGGCCATGCTGGAGCGCCGATGGGATTGGCGCCAGTGGCGCATATTTTGTTCACGAGAATCATGAACTTCAGTCCAAAAGACCCCAAATGGATCAATCGAGATCGTTTCGTACTCTCGTACGTCAACGTCTTTTTTAAAAAAAAAAGTCTAGTAGTGCGTACTGATTTTTGAGGCAGAAATGGCCACGCATGCATGTTGCAGTATGCGCTCCTCCATTTATCTGGATATGATGTCTCAATGGACGACCTGAAGGGGTTCAGAGCAAGTCAAGCAAACCATGTTCATTCCAAATTCTGACCCAATGACCAGAGTCTGGACAGCAAAACTCCTGGTCATCCCGAACCTCATGCAACACCCGGCGTGGAGGTGACTACAGGACCCCTCGGCCAAGGCTTCGCGAATGCTGTGGGACTTGCTATTGCCGAAAAGCATCTCGCAGCTAAATTCAATCAACCCGACTTCAACATCATCGATAACCACATCTACTGCATCTTCGGAGATGGTTGTGCGATGGAAGGGGTTGCTAGTGAAGCCGCTTCTGCTGCAGGACATCTGCGACTTAACAACCTCATTGCCTTTTACGACGACAACAAAATCACTATCGATGGCAGCACGCTGTGTGCATTCACAGAAGATGCTGTGATGCGCTTCCAGGCATATGGCTGGCACACCGAAGTCATTAAGGATGCAGATCACGACCTTGAAGGTATCGAGGCCGCGATTCGAAGAGCTTATAAGGTCACTGACAAACCATGTCTCATCTCACTGAAGACAACCATCGGCTTTGGATCTAAGCATCAAGGTACCGGAGGAGTTCACAGTGGTCCCCTAGCTGTCGACGATGTCAAAGCTCTCAAAACGACAGCAGGCTTTGATCCTGAACAAAGTTTCATTGTCCCTCCCGACGTGCAAGAATTGTATCAGAACCGAGCAAAGGAAGGCATTCAAAAGCACAAACAATGGGATGACCTACTCACCCAGTATGCACATAAGCACACATCTGCAGGTGCGGACCTCAACCGCTGAATTGCGGGCTTGCTCCCTGAAGGATGGCAGAAAGTCCTTCCTACTTACAGTCCCACCGAAAAAGCCACCGCAACACGGCGAACTTCCGGCAACGCCCTAGATGCCCTTCAAAATGTGCTCCCCGAGCTTCTTGGCGGCTCCGCAGACCTAACACCCTCAAACAACACCCGCTGGCCCTCAGCTATCGACTTCGAACCCCCAAGCATCCATCTGGGAAACGCCAATTGGGGAGGTCGCTATATCTACTATGGCGTCCGTGAGTATTCTATGGCAGCAATGATGAACGGAATCGCCGCTTATGGAGCCCTGATCCCCACCGCTGGCACGTTTTTGAACTTCACATCCTACGCCTCGGGCGCGATTCGTTTCTCTGCCTTATCTTGTGTGAGGGTCATCTACATCGCGACGCATGATTCCATTGGTTTGGGTGAAGATGGACCTACCTACCAGCCCATTGAGACACTGGCTCATTTTCGAGCAGTGCCAAACCTCATGGTTTGGCGACCAGCAGATGGGAATGAGACAAGTGCTGCGTATTATCTTGCTATTACGAGTATGGAGACACCGAGTATGATGGTTTTGTCGAGACAGAATTTGCCGCAGTTGGAGAACTCGACAATTGAAAAGGCGATGAAGGGTGGGTATGTGGTTACTGAAGTCGAAGGCGGAAAGGCGGGAATCACGTTGGTTTCTACGGGCTCCGAAGTCTGTCTTTGTATAGATGCTGCTCTCAATCTCGGAAAAGAGCATGGCATCAGAGCCAGAGTTGTCTCAATTCCATGTTGGGGTGTGTTCGATCGTCAAGATAGAGAATACAGAATGAGTGTTCTACCAGATGGAATTCCATGTCTGTCCGTGGAGGTACTGTCGACCTATGGGTGGGAGAGGTATAGTCATGAGCAGTTCGGTCTGAATAGATTTGGTGCTAGTGGCGCTTATAAGGATGTCTATAAGGTATGTTCATCTGACATTGGGCACGAGATTATGGCTGATGGTTGGGTAGAAATTCGAGTTCACATCAGAAGGCGTTGTGAAAAGAGCTTTGGCGGTCGTTGAAGACTACAAAGACTGGAGCCCGAGGTCGCCTATTAATCGCGCTTTTCAGTAGTGGAATGAGACATGAACGGAATACCCTGCTCCTCCGCTGTGGAGGATGAATGTTCGTTCTCACCTCATGGAGAAAATACGATTAAGGGAGAGGAGGGGTTCTATTGTCAGGACGGATATTTATAGGTTGAGAATGTACTCTTTTTAGAGATTTTCCAATGATGGAATGCCTTCAACGTGACACGCTCAAGCCCTCGCAGCATGGTGGACAATTTGAGGTTGCGAGGCACGTGACAATCTTCTCAAACGGGCGCCCAAGTTTCCTATTAAAAGTGCGTTTCAACGTAGTAGCTCATGAGAATTTCAAATTGGTATTAAAATTTAGTATTTCAAATAAGGATTGTCTATTTCAGACATTTCCTAGATAAAGAATCTTTCCGAAGTAAAATGTCCGTCACTAAGATAAATATTCAGGATCTCGCGACAATACCACGGCACTTTGCTGCCAGAGAATCTCAGAGAGCAATGATACAATTTCGATATTTCTAAGTCTCAAGGCCCCAAGGTGAAGTCCCTTCGAGAGGTTCATTGCTCTGACGCCACGTGATTAAGTAGTTCCATAATTCTTGCATAAATTCTCCTCAACCTGCACAAACATCGCGATATCTCATCTTACAAACTTCATCTCATCACGATTTATCCATCTCGCAAAAGTCTCACACCTCTATCTACCTTTAACACGGTCGGCAATTGAGACAAGATGAGTTAAACTTCTCTCGTCTCATAGGTTAGAACGACCCAGGATCATCGTTCTTCGCCTTCATCCAGCGGGCCAGAGCGACGGCGCTACCGGCGTCAATTTTCATCCTCATCACACTATTTTCATCCCGAACATACATGCTTATGACCATCTATGAGTTTTTTCAACTGAAGATCTCGTTCGCTCCACGCAAGCAATGTCCAGTAGCGGCATAGACACCAATCTCGCCGCCGCGGCCCTCGCAATCGCCCTCGTTGCTCTCGTGACTGCAGTCGGTCAACTGCTTCAACAATACTTCGCGACAGCAGATGGCTACCGACGATGCCAAAAATCAGTGATGGGTGAGTACGGTCGAAGGACACGACTTCATTGGCGATGGCGAGAATTCCGATTCGAGACGCTTTACACTACGCCTGAGATTTTTCTCGTTGGGAATGGTTCGCCGAGCAGGATTGGACAAGTGTTGCTTACGAACAGTAAAGACTCGAGGGAGAAGTCTTTAGTTCCTGATGGAGGGATGGAGATTGATGAATTGTTTTCGGAGTATCGAAATGTTTATCAGACCGAGATTCGGTTTGGGGTTGACCAGGGGGAGGTGAGCGGTAAGAAAGCCAAGAAGACGGAGAAGCAAAACAGCGCATATCGAGGTGAAATGGCGTGCTGGGTTCCTCTCCTTCACTGGATTCACGAGAAGAGCGGAGAATCTCTGACCTCAGCAGAGAAGTTTCGCGATCCAGAAGGCACCCCGCCGCCAAAGCGCAGATTGCCCGCTATTATTTTCCGCGAACGGTCCTGGGACTTTCAGCTGTACGTCTTATTTCCATACTAAATTTCTGTTCTCCTGTATGGGGGCTCCAGATATCGGAGCTGTGTCAGGAGCTGGGACATAAAGCAATCAGACACGATCCGTTTGCATGCAGGCTCATGAGACAGCTCCCAGCTCCGGAGCACTCTCCCAAAACATTGGCTTTTCACAATGCTAATGTGTTGGGAAGGCCTGATGTTGTCCGTCCTCTTGCCAAAACAACGCTATCAGATATCGCTGTCATAGCGAGAAGGATGGGCATGAAATGGAAAGAATTTCGACCTTCGGATGGCATCCTGAGAGCAGAGGGACATTCGCAGATCATCACTTCGACGACTGTAAGGTCTCTAGGCATCGTTCTCCAGTATGCATATACTGGTCAAAACAGACGATTACACATGGCTGAGCTCAATCTTCAGAAACGGCTGGTTACTGGATCCATTATCCCGGAGCAAGAAGAAATTTACATCCCTTCCGCCATGTCTGACCGATTCGGGTGTGGGGTACTCAGGACCGAGTCCTTGCTAGGACTGCCTGATCTTACCGTCTCTACCCAGACTGAAGTTGTCAAGGCTCTCAGTACCCTCGACAGGACGGGTGTCTCATCTGCAACATTGTCTAAAATTTTGAAGGACAATCCAGAGTTCAGGTTTCGAGTCGGCGACCTCGTCGCTCTCACCACAGGCCCAGCTAGATGTCAAGGATCAAGTCTCGTCCAAGTTCCAGCTCCAAGCGACAATGTTCATGGAGTAACAACAAGCTCGATTGGTCGAAGAGCATTCCGTCAATGCCTTGAAGAGTATATCGTCATTCATCATGGGAATGTGGGTGCTCCGACTCAGCGAGCTTTGCAACTATGCCATGAGATTGGAACTCAGTATGCAGCATGGGACCACACAGACGAGTACAGCAGGCAAGATGAACAATGGATCGTTATGCGCGACCCGAAATATCTGGACCTCGTCCAAGGGCATCTGCACGATTTGACGCTGATGCTAAATGAGTGGGAACAGCAACATACCTTCCGATACATCAACCTCCTTGAGATTCACATCAGAATGGCCATGCTCGCTGAAAATGGAGAAACTTCAACTCAGAGAACTTGGAGTAACGATTATAAGACTGATATCGATGGGTATTTCAGATTGCTACCTAATATAGTAGAGGAAATGAAGAAGGCAGGGTTACATGATCGGCAGATGATTGTTGATGCTTGGGTTACGATGATGATGAGGGCTTTTTGTTGGGGTGCGATCCATTTCTTCGTTCCCGGGGAGCGGGTTCCCATCCAGTATTTTGGAAGCCAGCTGCCCGTTTATATTGGATGAACCCGAGCACGGCGCCAACTCGCGATTTTATTCATTCCCTACCCTCAAATCAGGTTCGACGATAATGAGAGACAACGATGGAGGCACCTGCGTCAGTCTCAGAGAAAGTGGTTCGAGGAATTCCATTTCAAGCACTCCACATGCATCGGTCCCGAGTGCAACTCTAACAGTGGGGTCGAGAGAAATTTCAGACGAACTGCTGTGGGCTTCACAACCTTGGCACAGTTCACCGTCCATCAGTGTCCAATCACCAAAAGTGGGACGAACTTGCTTCCTTATCAGATCCGCCTCATCTGATCATATCTTTCCATCAGATAAGATTTCGACAGGGCTTAAATGACTTGGCATCAGTCATCGTCAGTATGGCATCACCAAAACCGCATGGCACGCCGATGAATTGTAGGAAGACTCGTGTTCATAACCTCTTGGCGGTATCCTCACTCATCGAAAGCCCACTTCTTCCGATGTCGCTTTCACCAGAAAGCCTGGGTGATGAGAACTCATAAAATGTTTGTCATCCCACCGATTCTCACGATTCGTTGTGCGTCCAGCTTCTTTTCCTCGCAGCTCGTTTTTATACATCTCTACTCCCACCATGAGCGAAGCCAACACCAAAGATGCATCGGCAATGGTGGTCGTTGAAGTGCCTATTTCCAAGATCGAGGAATCATCTGTTCAAGCAAATCTAGTGTCGAACGACTCAGCTAGTGATGTCTCATCCTTGGTCGATGTGCCATTGACGTTCAAGATCCTGTCAATTCTTATGGTCTCGGCGATTGGTTTCGGATCATCATGGAGCAGCGGCATTACTGGTGCGATGAAAGCGGCCCTCAAGAAGGTAACCATCATTCTCATCGCAAATACCTGAAAGTCCTGCTCACCTGATCAGGGACTCAAAATCAACAATACACAATATGCTCTCCTCGATGCAAGTGAGGATTTCATGAAGACGGTTCTTGTCATGGTCTCAGGAGTTGTGACAGACAGAATCGGTGGCGCAAGTAAGTCTCCTCTGTCTGACCATGAGGCATGTAGTGGTTCTGACACTGTCGTAGAAGCGATTCTCTACGGAAATATCATCTACTCTATTGGATCAATCTTGGTAGCAGCCTCGACGACGGTTCGAAACTACCAATTCATGATCTTTAGCCAGATCGTCCTGTCTCTTGGAGACATTGCAACCCAAATAGCGCAATACAAGATCTTTTCTAGCTGGTTCCCACCCAGTCATGGCTTTGCCTCCACTCTTGCTTTCGAGCTGGCAATTGGCAAAGTAAGCCTCCAATGTCCCGCTTCCCGTTGAACATTCACTGAACCCCCTAGATCGGCGGCTTCGTCGGCAAATCCACAGCAAATATCATCGCCAAGAAAACAGGAGACTTCTCCTGGGTCTTCTGGACAGCAGTTTTCATGAACCTCTTCACCAACGTCATAACAGTTGCATTCTTCTTCTCCACCAAATACTGCGAGCGCAGATTCAAAGGCATGTCTGATCCTGCGACCGGCGAGCTCTTGACCGAGAAAAACAAGAAATTTGAGCTGAGGAAAGTACTTGAACTGCCGTGGGCTTTCTGGGGTGTGATGCTGTTCACGCTGTTTGAGACGAGTAATGCCATTGTATTTCAGGCGAATGCTACAGAGTTGGCGCAGTTGAGGTTCGGTACTGATGCGATCACTGCCGGCTGGTATTCGAGTTTGTTGCAGTATGCTGGTATGTGCCCTCGACTACGAATGTCTGACGACTTTCGGCATGATGCTGACTTAGCTAGGGTTCTTCGTCGTCCCTTGTGTTGGTATCTTCGTCGATTTATATGGAAACAGGCTCATTCTCTTCGTCATTTGCGGTGCCGGCGTCTTCCTATCAATGGTCTTGGTCAACTGGGCAACAACAACTCAAGGAACAGCAGCAGCATTCGGAATCTATGTAAGCTGATCCCTCCATCATTCTATTGCAACTTCTGACTTAACCAAGGCTGTCGCATATTCCCTCGGCCCGACTCTAATTATCGACTCAATCCGCACCTCAATCTGGCACCAATCAGTCTTCGGGTCCGCTTATGCCATCAAAATTACACTCAATAACGCGTCCGTCCCTTTTCCTGTCTTCCCCCTTCGCCCCTCTCTCCCTCATCTTTTCGGCTAACATCTCTTGCAGCCAAAACATCATAATCCGTATCCTGACCGGCGTCCTCCAAGACGATTCTCCCGCCTCAAACCCCTACAAAAAAGTAACACCGGTCTACGTAGTCCTCTCCGCTGGCTCTTTCCTCGTCTCCATCATCTTTTTGGGCATATTCTTGTTCGCAAAAGTGAACAAGAGTAATATCTATGTTGATATTGCGAGACTTCAATGGACGAAGAAACAGAGAATTGCGCATGGTGAGGAGATCAAGGAGAGGCGTGTTGCAGTGGGGTTGGGCGAGGAGAAGGACGGGAATGATAATAGGGAGATGGTGGAAGAGACCTTAGAGAAGAGGAGGATGAGGAAGATTAGTATGGGCGCTTTTGGGGTGTTGTGTTTCTGGATACTAGGAAGCTGGGTAGCTTACTTTTGGGGTGTGGCGACGGGAAACAATGACTGATCAAAGCCAATCTACCTGGTTAGTGGTTGAGTTTCTGGCTTCAATGAGGTCTACAAGTTGGAGAGTCTCTGAAAAGATAACTGAAGCGAAAGGCGTTGACGACGCCAGAACTGAGTCGTAAGCACGTGACTCCACATTCCTGCTCAATCGGACATACCGCATTCCTTATTTACACACAAACAAACCTTCAAATATCTGGCAATTCATCTTTTCACGTCAGTCAGCAATGCATCTATCCGTTTTTACCGTTGACTTTCGTTTCAGATCAGGATGACCGCCACGCCCCAAGGACTCCAGACTCCAGGCCTTGATCTCAGGACCGCCTTTGCGAAGAAGTACGGCGTGAGTGACTATGTTCCGCTCAAAAAGCGCCGAAAATCTGGTGAGTGATTTGATTTGATTCCTAGGAACTCGCATACTGAAACGACTAAGGCTTTACACCTACTCTACCAACGACCACATACCGCAAACAAATCGAAGAGTACCAGCGAACCCTACTCCTCCATGGATTTACAGCTCGAGAACTCGTAGATTTTGGTGCATATCCAGATCCGAATGCTAAGTTAACGAATCTCACAAATAACATTCAGTTTATTATCCCCATCGAATTCGAAGATTGGTAACGCTAACTTACGTTTCAAGCACTCTCTTCGATATCAAAAACTGGGTAACTCCTGCCAACCGGGATAAAATCCCAATTCTCCCGATCATCGCACACGGTGAGGAGTACTCTCTAGGTGCCACTCCGGGCGACTGGGTCTACCAGAACCCAATCGTCGCATCAATCACCCAACCAGTCTTGCGATTGGTAACACGGTACATTAACAATGTCCACACGAACCAGCTGGTAAGTCTCTACTGATACGGAGCATTGATTCATTGTCACCGGGTTTTAAGATGCTGACAGCAGCAATCATTCAGTTGGATGACTATTTCTTCGGAGAATTCCGCAAGCTCCCTCCGGAAAAATATCAGAAGCGCAGCCCGAAGGATGAGCGCTATTCGTTCCACGCTCGGAAATCGTATGCCAGAAACGCCACAGTGACTCAGTATGCCTTAGAAGAAACTGTCGAGTTTCTACTTCGGTGCAACTTCACCCTCGGCTTTGGTCATCCAAGCAAGGAACTGTGCCCGGGATTTTCATTCCCAGGGATTTGGAATGGTGTGACATTTCGTATGCCTAATGGCTCAATCAAGATTACCCTGAACATCGATCGATACCAGCCCCTTCTTAGAAATGACTTGGGTACATCGGAGAGGCATAGCGAAGAGTACTTTTGTGCGAAAACACTCTTGCACGAATTCATGGTAAGTTGCTGGTTCCTTATCGGCATTTATTAATAATCACTGACTTCACTCGTGAGCACGCTTTACACTTTACCGGGTCCCGCATTCCTCCTCCGAGTCCTGCACACTACCGCGGCAGAGAGCCCTTTTGGGAAAGCCAAATAGTCTCCGAATTGGGCTTCGCGATGGAATCCTCGATCTATGATGGTATCCTCATTTCTTTTGTTGGAATTGACCGATTTATAACCGGGGATAAACGACAGAACTACCCAAGACTCGGCACCTGGATCGTATCATGGCCTCCAAGCAACAAGATTATCATTTCCCCGAATGCTGCAATACTCAACAATGTCAAGCGGCCAGACCTCGACACCTTCCGACCCATCCCATCCAAATTTTACGAAAACATGAAGTCTGACGAATTCTGGGGCGTTATGGTCCGGAAGTATGGACTTCCGGCAACGACACCGCATTCGATCGTTCATGTGACCGCGACTCATGGTAATGGTGATCTTCCTACGAACTTCACCAGTCCTGTCAGTAGCGGCAAGTTGCCTATATGGGAAACTCATGGCATGACGAAGGAGCTCGAACGCCATCGCGGGCCTCGTACCGATGTCATTCGGGAAGCGTTGTTATTGACGCCAGATGAAAATCGGGAACGAAAGATCGAATTACAGCTTCGACTTAATGACGCTCATCTTCGGGAGCGTACGATGTTTCTAGATGGGGAGTCAGACTTTGCGTACGAACATCGGCTCCTTTGGGAGCAAGTCCGTTCGCCTGGCATAGCTGGGAACAAGGACGACAGAGATACTACTCTCAGGAAACTCAAAGACTTATTGAGATGTCTGAAAGAAGAAGCTGAAAGACAATCCAAGGAAATTGCACGATTCATGCTTGGAAACGACCAAGATAAAGATCATCGAACCTACCTTGAGGAACGCAACCACCTAGTGCGAGTTATGGCCCAAACCTTCAAACAAGACCACGCAGACAAAATCCATGACAAGGGTATTATTAGCGCTGCCAGTGGACTGATAGAAAGACTCAACGTCTGTCTCATGATGTTACACGAGGAGAACATCACACCAAACTTACTACAGGCCCGATTTTATGACCAGACAAAAGCAAAAATGACGCCCGACACCATCAACTCTCGAATAAAATTGCAGCCTTTTGCTGGCCGCGATGATCCCGCTGTGCGAAAGCGTCTACTGGCAGAAGCATATCTGGCCATCGACTCCAAAGATGCCACGAAATGCAAGACACAAGCAAAGCTATTTCTCGACCATTTCACAAAATTTCCATTCTTCTGCGCCGTTGCCCAGATACTAATGTCGTACGACGGAAACCCTGAGCATAGAAATGTCATGGAGTACATGGATGCTCTGGAACGGGACAGTTTTGTCGAGCTCAATAATGATATCTGCCCTGATAAGGAGAGAGCGGATTGGCACAAAGTATATAAGGCAAGGATTGCAGAACTGGAGGCAGAGAGGACTACAAGGAGGACGTGGGCGCAAGTAGTGGGCTGTGCTGCGAGAGATGTTGATTCGGATAAAAAGTTGGCTGCGCAGATGAATAAGATTCATTTGTCGAAGTTTGGTCCGTGATCTCAACATGGGAGTGGCCTCCATGGTGTACTCAGAAGCTGGGACAATTGGGCAATAAGGACCTATTTGAATGCATTAAAATCGAGAATAAAACCAAATTACTGCGTTACAGCGTTACTCCAATCGTCAGACCTCATTTTCGAGATTTCAATATCCTTCAGAGCTGGGGCATAATTATTATACAGCGCTGGTTTCAACCATACCTATTCGAGGCTACGACTTCGTACCCGTGCAATTTCTTCAGGCCATGCACGGGCGCACCCTAACTAGACTGATTTATATCCTTGATATATATCTGGAAAATACGGAATTTTTCGGTTGGAACCCTCGATCGACGGGGAGAATCTTGATTGCTTTCCCCTACGAATGTCACGGAAGTTTAGGTAATTTCTGATTTCGGTCTCGACTTGGCGTCCAATGTCATTCGTCACCGTCACATTGACCTCACTCACATTCATTGGATAGGAAGGAAATCAGTACTTATGTCGACAGAAAGAAACTTGATGACAATATCTCCTAGTTAAAAGGGGACTTTCTAGAAGCGCAAACTGTGAGGCCTGAGATAGCACAACCATTTCGCCTCACGACCTCAGCCACAGCGAATGAAAGCTATCGCTCAGATAATTTGTATCTGAAAGTCCAAGAAATCTACAGGTCGAAGGGAATACCTAAGGCTTTTCCTTGCGATGTTCTGACTGTTCAGGGTTCGGCTGAGATCAGCTTGGCTTCAAGCGAGGACGCTTTCGGCCGACACAACCCTCGACGACCATCATCTGCGTACATGACGATCGCAGAAGGACTGAAGGCTCGAAAATGCTACCTCATTCGTCGTGACGGTTTCTCAATCTCAAACGAGTTGAGAAATGCTCTTGCCGGTACTGCAACCCAGATGATAAGGAGTTAACCTCACTCAACTGGACGCCACTTTCATTATCCCATGTCCCGTCAACGCTTGGCTTTGAAGTCTGGGCTCAGCTGGGTCATCTCTCTCGCAGGCAAATTGTATTCGCGGTTCATGTGAGGGGAGTAGCCAGTGCTCAAACACGCATGCTTCGGCACAAGGGGCGTTCAAAGTTCAGACATCGCAGCTTGAGCATCTTGACCTCAGCTTTTCTTCCTTAATCCATGGTCTCCTCTGGAAGCGACCACCCTCTTCTTCACCTATAAAGCTCTGCTTTCATCGCTGTATTTTCCTACAATAGCATACCCACGCATTCCTCTCATTCCTCATCTCTTGGAAATCTTTTACTGGTCCTTCTGTAAAGTCCTCGATTGGATGCATCGTCTCAAAATCTAAAATGTCTCACCACGCTTCAACTGCCAAGCCAGGCGCGATCGTCATTGGTGCAGCATCTGGACTTGGCCTTGTCCTGACAAAACGCTTGCTCTCGAAGGGATGGGTAGTTGTCATGGCTGATATCGATCCCGCTGGCGAGGGTATCGCGAAGGAGATGGGAGAAAATGTGCTGTGGGTGAAAAATGATACCTGGGGTCTAGAGAGGAACTGCCTAAAGGTTCTCGACGTCAACCTGCAAGGGGCTATCTACGAAGTCAAGATATTCTTGCATCATATTCAGAAGCTCAATCCTGGGCCGAGCGGAGGTGGTGGGGCGAAAGCGAGAGTCGCCATTACAGGAAGCCAAGGAGGATTCTATCCTTTGCCAGATCCTGTCTACTCTGCGAGAAAACATGATAAGTACCCAATTTTGGAAAATATCTGGTGCCTCATTTGGCTGGGATGACGACTGAGTTGTACAGCTTATTGGACTGGTACGCGCTCTTGATCCGCGGTACCTGGAGATGTTTGGCATTACTGTCATACGGCCTCATAATTTCCTTGCTTTTCTCTCTTCGTGTTGCTTCTCTATTTCCTAACGTATCGCAGAATTCAATCAACCCCGGCTACATGAAGATCGCCCTCGTCGCACCACTCATCTCCATCACACCGGATGAATACGAAACCCCTATGTTAACCCTCATGAAAGCTCATGATGATTTGTTAGAAGGTGGCATGACGAGCGCAACTATTAGAGCTTCGGGCAAGGATCTGTATTATTAAAAGCAGCAGACGTACCCGAATGAGGTCGCCAGGTAGCTGGTAGAAGATGGGCAGGCTAATGTTTTGACGAAACTTGGGATAAAAGCTGGAAGGACACGAGGCGGTTCAAACTTTGTACGCCCTTGCTTTAAATTTCAATTTTCATCTATATATGGTGCAGAATACTTGGAGTGAAATTGTTTGTTTTGTTCTTGGCTTCACTTTGCGCGGTACTCGGCGCGGTACTCTGCTGCTCCTGCCATTTTCTACGTCTTACTACCACAAAGGAATCTTGATGAGAACCTTACTCTTTACCAAGGGTTGTCTCTTGAAATAACAGAGTTCATGATGTGCCTGAGATCGAAGTTGGATCTTTCTCCCACGATAGCCTCTACAAAACCCCCTTGATCACGCATCCACATTCTCGTCTCCACACCTCGGTATTGTCTCCGACATGCTGACATCAAGTTCATTGATAGTCGAAATCCTTGAACTGTTTGGTGGGTGTACATGGTGGATCGTGACTGTGACGTGATGTGAGATGACATTTTGGAAGGTTAGGGGGAGTAGTGGCTTGAGGACCATCGTTTCTAATTGTTGATGCTCATATTTCCAAGATCGCTTTGCTTCGTTTCATTCACGTTCTTGAAAGTCACTTCTTAATGTCTGCGATGCTACTAAATGTTTGATGCAGCAAGATACTTTGCTCCAGAAGCTGTTGAAGTTGACTCGACATTCGAGGATAACAAAAAGTAGCTCTGAAACTTATTTCGAATTCCAGACAAATTTTCAGAGAATCTTTCGACACTTGGAACCTGCCGTTATACTGAAAGAAGTGCATCACGAGCGCTTAAATATCTCAGAAGTTGTGGGTCATGGTTCCTGAAAGCCTAGAAATTTAGCGATGCTAGGCCTGAAGGTGCCTGTAGCCTAGCGTCGAAAGCCTGGAAATTTAGCGATGTGGTCAAGGTGCGGGGTAAAATTACCCGGCATTGGTAACTACAATGCACCCGAACGGCGAAGGCTGTCGAGTTTCATGATACATACACTGTAACAGATTGTAAGGTTTCCTGCCGCTCGGAAGCCCGCATGTCGGGAGCTCCTTGTTTCCTCGGGCCTTTTATATATATATTTTTAGATGAGACAGGCATTCATGCACCTCTCTCCTAATTTCTTTGTTAAGTATGCCAGAATTCGTTACACGCCGTAGGAATGACAAATCACTTTTGTTGAGAGGTGCATCAGATGACCGCCTTGTATCGGACAAAGGGGTAATTCTATGATTGATTTGTGGAACTTACTTGTGGCGGGTACAAAGAGATCCTTTGATCGAAGCTTTCTCGCAAGCGAACACGAAGCGCATTAAAGAGCTCAAGGATGTTAAAATGTGTAAATCCATGCTCTTTATCAACCGGAAGAACAATAGGCATTGTTTCTGTATACAAGTACCTGTAAATCCTCCTCCCATTCTTCTGACATACTGAACCTTCTCGACTGTTGCTTCTCGCCTATCTTAGATTTCCCGATTCTTGCATAACTTCTTCACATCCACTCAGTCATTAAGTTCATCTTCGCCAACACACCAAAATGGCCAACAATCAAGAATGGTCCACGTTTGACTACTCACACGAGCAAGAAAAACCTGAAGAAGAGGAGGAGGACTTAGTCCTCCCCGAGCTCAAGGAAGAAGCGTCGAAACGCCCAAGTGAAAGCTGGCCACTGTCCAATTCAGCGCCGCCGCCGCCAGACTACTATGGACCAGAATCCTACGAGCTCCGCCATCTCTCGTTACCCTACGCACCAAACCCAGATATGGAGAAAGGACTGCCAATTGCCCCTCAAGATGCATCTCAAGCAGGACCTTCAAGACCATCGAACTCCAAGCCTGCTCAAGAGCCTCCCGCCGAAACCTCCAAGCCAAAATGGAATAGGTGGAAGATCCCCTGCCTCATTGTCGCCATCCTCCTCGCCACCACACTGGGCTCTTTTGGAATCTCTGCAATTGTCGCCTGGAGTGTAGATCACAATGAGACAACAGCCCAGATCGACTCAACGCCAGAGAGTATAGCTTCCACGACCCCTGAGGTAAGCACCTTTTTCTCAACTGTCCCTAGCTTAACCACTTCCTCAATCACGTTTACTTCGGTCAGCACATCTAAGGAAGTCAGCAATTCGATTAGTACTTCCGTAAGTGCACAGATAAGTCTAAGCACTCAATCAACCACATTGACACAGACAACCCTACAGACACTGATCTCGGTCAGCACTTCAGTCCAGCCAACGACCATGATTGAGACCACAACTGCTCAACCTTCCACGTTGTCAGTGACCTCAATTCAGATGGTAGTCTCGACTCAACCAACGACGCTCGTCACAATCCAACCGACAACTATCGTTTCCACTCAGCTCGTCAGTGTGATAGGGGCTGCCATATAGCATCTCCTACTCCGGGTGTTCTTGTCACAGGAAACAAACCTAGCCCAGTTCCACCATTCAGTAGCGCAAGTGCATTACATGTCACCTCCACAAGGACTGCATAAGGGTGGGACAGATAGTTAAAGTGAGAAGAGAGAAGAAAGGTAAGTCGCAAGTATGAAAATGTGGCGTTTGAGGAAGAGAGTTCTTCATAAAATGAGAACATAATGCTGGCCACTATGCTTTTCCTCAAATATTAAAATACAATCAAAGTTGATTCTCCATGATAATTGTCCCCGAAATTATGTTTTTGCCTCTGGAAATGTACGTGATCCTTTCAACATTTCCCGCCACAGCCGGTAGCACTACCCCCTTTTCACTTGGCGAGCTCCGAGTTTAGCGAAGCTGCATCTGAACCTAAATCTCAGTTGGGTGTCGCTTCTTTGCCTTTGACGATAGTTAAAGGTTTTCTGCTAAAGGAAAAAAGTCCACGTAGAGTTTACATAATAACACGTGATATTTTTGAAAAATTTATATCACGTTTTTGCGCTAAGGTTTTGCCAAGAAACGCCAAGATGTGTCGCTTTTGGCACTTAGCGCTCTCGTAGTTTAAAGCTCTCTATAAAGCTCCCTATAGAGCAGCTTTAGTCTCACGTAGAGAGGGTTGTAGGGGGGGGACGTCTCTACTCGCGCCGGCGGAGCCGGTACGAATAAAAAATCCATATACTAAAAGTTTTATAATAAATTCAAGTCGTCAAATGCAGGGCATGGCGCGAGGTACGAGGGACATCCCACTATGTAAGTTGTTGCGAGGAACGTGGTTCGAGATGCCAGATCACGTGTCGAGTGCGCTGGCGCACTCGATCAGACGATATACGTCTCGTACGAAGCACCGCACGAGACAGCTATTCCTATATATTAACGAGCCTGACAGCGATAGTTTGTGCGATTAGGGCTTTTTGTTTACTTACGATCTTTATAACAAAATTTCGACTTTTTGCATCGTTTCTCGATTTTTTTAAACTGTAGCTGCAAACAATTTTTGACTCCTTTTAAAGTATTTTCTTGAATTAAAGCTTACATTATTAAGTAATTGCAGAGAACTTTAGAAATGAAAAGGGAGACTTTGGTTTTTTAATCGAATTGGAAGCCTAAAAAGCAGCTTAGGCGCACAGACTACCGCCAGTAGGCTCGTAAGCAGTCCCTCCTTAAATAAAAAGATAGGCACAATAAGGTACACCATCATTGGATTAGCTCATACGAAGCTAGCCCTGTGATACGTATCCGCCGTGCTCTGTTCACATGAACCTATTCGAATCCTACCTGTTTTTCCAACATAAGTGCTTCTGAAGCACTGAGATCTTCATTCAAGCTACCTAGTTCCCTTGAAGGAAGCATTTCAATAGTTTTTGTTTCGTGTGACTGAGCGATGAATGGAATGATCCCTTAGAAGAAAGCCCGTGTCGATCGCTAACAAGTTCCTTTTGGTGATGCCCGTCCCATTACGTACATGTCATCGATCTCTATTTTGCTTTCCATCATTCCATGTATCCAGCCTTCAATTTATAATCAAGAACGTCTTTGCAGTTGTGAGGGAGAATAAATCATGCATCCATATTTATAGGTTTGCGTCCGGCGAGGGAAGCTCCTGGAACAAGGAGCCCATGTTTTGCTCCCATTCCTAGAGGAACATTCTCTTTCTCTTTCGCATCCAACATTCTCATACTTCTCAAGAAGACATATTAGAAAACACAATGCCTAGCCAAAGAAAGTATCAAGTAAGAGAGTGCTCGTCTTCGGAGGTTCCGCCGGCCTCGGTTATGTTGCCGCAGAAGCTGCACTTGAAGACGGTGCCACTGTTATCATCACATCTCCCCAACTTACTCTTCTCAAGTCAGCCATCAAATGATAGAGAACAAGTTACCCATCTTCTCAATCAAAAGTCTAGGTCACGCCTACGTCTGAGCGGCAGAGACATTGAGCAGAACATCGCAACGTTCTTCGAGAAAATCGGCCATGTCGACCACAGATGTCATCTTCACCGCAGGAGATGAACTCATTATCCACAATAGCTCCTACGCCCGAGTCATTCAAGCTGGCCAAGTCCGATTCTTTGCTCCTTCGTTCGTCGCCAAGATCGGAGCCAAGCAGCTCAGCCCAGGTTCCAAATCCTCAAACGCGTTAATAAAAGCGGCTTTAGCAAAAAGGTAACGTAATAAAAAAAAGTAAAAATGCAATCGATATATTATAATTATAATTATTAAAAATAAAATTAAATATTAATAATATTTAATTTATTAGTATTATTAATATTAAACTAAAAACTAAAATATATAATAATTTTAAATTTAATATATATGAATTAATTTTAATATAATTTAATATTATATATAATTATTATTTTTATTTGATTTTATATTTTTTTTAAATTATAATATTAATATTTTAAAATAAAATACGTATTACGTATTTTTTATTTGAGCCAATCAAAGCGCGAGAATTCAAGCTTAGCGCGTATTATATACACTAAAACAGTATAAAAGGGTACGTTTTTATAATGGTGGCTCCCACTTTAGATAGGCTAGTCCGCATAATAATGCAAATATGTCACGAGCCGTACTGTTTCAGCTTCCTGCATACTGTCGTAACACGTTCTTGGCAGCCTTGCATGCAGCAAGCCGACTGGATTCCATGTGATAAGGCTCGAGAAATGACAGGAAGCAGGCAGTGGTAGAGCATTTTTTCTAGCAAACATTTCAAAATGAGTTTGCTTTGAAAGACTTGAACATACTTTGCAGCCTTGCTCTGTCGATCTCACTCTTATGGTCGTACTAAAAAAGCTGTCTGCAGCTAGATCGTGCTTATTCTAGGCGGTCGTATGTCGAAATGAGTGAGTGCTGTTCTGGTAGATTGTAGAATATGATTAAATAGGCAATCAAGTATGCTATTTAGCGATACAAATCTTAGGAAGAGTTTCAATTTTGTATTTTTGTTGTATAATAGACGGAGTATGGGGCAATGGAGCAATGGGGAGAATGATTTATGATCTCGTGATATCCCTTGTTCCCTTTTCTGAAATGTTCCACGCGTTTCTTGGATTGGGAACGTGCTGCGAAAAGTGCTGACTACGAGGTGAACAAATAATGATGGGCTGAAGAAACCCTCACTCCCGTAGAATGCCCGGAACCCCCGAACTGTCTTGACCAAGTCTGATCGTCCATTCCTCCTGAGATTGATACTCGATTCGCTATAGAGAGGAATTGCCGCTGAAGTCGGGACCGAATGTCATTTTGCCCCAAGTAGAGTTAGGGTTCTCTATCATCCAGCCACCTTCTGCTATGAGAGGCTCACTGAGGACTTTGCTAATCTTTAGAAGGTGCTGATCGAAGAATCTGCCTGCTACAATAGATATTCCGATAGGCATCCCATGTGCTCCAGTGAATGCAGGAATGTTGATGACAGGCATATGAATTCCCTATACGAAGTTAGCTAGAAACAATTGAATGATCAACAATAAAGCACTTACAGTCCAGAACCAGTTGAAAGCCGCACTGCCAAAATCGTTCAGCCCGAGGGGCGCTTCGTCAATGGCGCTAGGTGTAATGACGGCAGAGTAGTTTGCGGCAATCTTGTCGAAGATAGGCCGCATACTGGCGTATCTATCTAGGGCTTGTGCTCTTTCTTTACTGGTGTAGTTGGAGCTATTTTCGACAAGGCTACGAATTTCTGGAGCCAGTTTCGTCTTGTCCATCCGATACTCCCTGAGAAGGGCTTCTTGGGCGTCGCTGTTGGCAACTACACTATGCATCCGCTTCAAAGCATCAACATTGCCGAATTCTGAGGGAAAGGATACTTGTTCGACTTTTACGCCATGGCTTTCGAGAATCGTGGCGGCTTTCTCCATAGCAGCAATCGTGCCAGGTCCGGCTCGGGGCCATACCGGAGTCTTGATGAAAGCAACTCGAGCTTCTTTCAACGATATTTCTTTGAGAGGTCCGTCGTCGTTGAGAGCAAAGACATCCGCAACTAGCTGCAGATCCTCGATACTGCGAGCAAAGAAACCGAAGCTATCGATAGACATAGTGCAAGTCTTCTGGCCTTCGGGCGAGATTGCATTGTAGGTTGGCTTCATGGCAAAGATTCCGGTAAATGATGCTGGGCGAATAACACTACCACCAGTTTGCGTTCCGAGGCTGAGAGGGACTTGAAAGTCGGCCACTGCTGCAGCGGACCCGGCAGATGAGCCACCTGGGGTGCGATTTGGGTCATGGGGATTAGTGGTGTTGGGCCCTGAATTAATCCAGGTGAACTCTGACGTCGTTGTTTTGCCTGCAAACCAAATTAGAATAAAACCGGGCGATTAAGGTTACATGAATAAACGAGCCGAAGATGAGAGCGCCGGCACTTCGTAGAATAGAAACAGTTGATGAATCAAAGCCTGGCTGATTTCCTTGGTATAGTGGAGAGCCAAATTCCGTGGGCATATCTGGGGTGAATAAGCAGTGTCATCGGCAATGAGAATACTGAAAGTTACCTTTAGTATTGATTACATCTTTAATGGCTACTACCACTCCATGTAGCGGCCCCCTCTGAGCATGGGGAATCTTGTCAAGCGCTCGAGCTTGACTGAGCACCAGTTGCGGATTTGACGTAAAATCAGCGAATATTCTCTCAATAGCGTGGTAACAAGAAGAGGAAAGCCTACCGAGGTACGTCCATGCTTTCACAATGCTATCTCTCTCTTCAATGCGGCCCAAGAGAGAACGCGCATAGTCCTCAACAGTGATGGTATTCTGCCTGAGCAGAGCAAGAACTCGGGCAGCAGTCAAGAGGTACAGCTTCGTCGGTTCTAGCATTGTGGATGATGGTTGATTATCGGAGGGTGAGGAATGTCAGATAGATGTGGGTTGGAACAGGGGAGGCTGGGAGCTAACGGCCGATGCTTCTCGTGGGGAGGTGCGACTGGGAGAGTAACCTCACGGCAGCGAGGCTGCAGGTGAGGTTAAGGCAACAATCCCGCGCTAAGAGTTAAGCGAGTCGGGTATGAATACTGGCCTACTATTACCCATTATACGGAAGGCCGCTCAAAGCTTAAAAACATAATTTAAATAAGATTTATTTATTTATTTATTTATTTTTAAAAAATTATATAATTATATAATAAAGTTTATTTTTAAGTTTTTTAATTTTTTAATTTATTTTTGTGTTTAAATATATATATAAAATTTATAATATAAATAAATATAATTTTCAAGTTTTTTTTTTTTAAAAAAAAAGTTTTAAATTTTACAATTATATAAAATTTAATTATTTAATAATAATCCTAAATTATAAATAAAATATTATTTATTTCGAAGATTTTTTTTTCAAATGCTTTTATATTTTACTTTTTTTAAAAAAGTTTTACTCTCGGCAGTATTCGCAATATTAGCTCCGCTCTTTTTCTTAGTAGTTTTGCTCTTTTTAATAGCTATTTCTTTCCTAGCTTTCAAATATATGTCCACCGACAGCACTACTATTACCACATTCCCCCGCAGTACTCCCACAGTGCCCTGCGCATAGTGTCCCCTAGAATAAAATTAACGCTGAAATAAGGAATAGCGCTAAGAATAAAGCTTAAATCAAGTTATGTCCTTAAGCTACCAAGGGGCCGATGTGCACTGCCCAGCTTAGTTAATCAATTTACACCTCTTGATCGCAATATCAACCTCACGAAATCCGAGCGTTTTCCTAATGCCTTTCAAAATCCTCATCGTATAAACTGGTATTGCTGGCCTTGGAGTAGTAATAGCACTCACAAGTAAATGCCATAATGTTACCGTCGTAAAAGCCACCTCCCAGCTTCAACCTGTGGAGGTATCATAGTTATGCAAGCAAATGCCAACCGTGTTTTAGACAGCTAGGGCGTATGAATCATTATTAAAAATCCGTGTCGCTATCCCGTTGGGCTAAGTACAAAGAGATATAAGGATGGGGGGTTCCTTATCAAAAAGCCTGCGGAGATACATGAGAAGGAATATGGGTACCCTTATGTTGTATTCATTAATCTAAGATGAGATGTCGCTAATACGCAAGGTTTGCAGGCTCTGACCCTTCCATAGGGCTGATTTGCAGCAAATTCTTGATGAGGCTGCTATGAAACAAGGGATAAGCTTCAGGCTTGGTGGTCCGGTAGTTGCTCTTGATGGGGATGATGACACGTCGGCTGTTGTAATCAAAGGCGGGGACAGAATAGAAGCTGATATGATGGTGGAGTAGACGGTAAGTCAGAGATAAATCCGCCGCGAGCAACCCAAATGCGGTTTTGGTGCCTGTCATATGCGTTTTCTTGGATGTGTGTTTAGATCTCGGCCGAACACTGAAGAACTAGAACTAAGAGAGATCCGAGATCCATTCTAGGAATCAAATCCACCGTCCGAAAGAGCATCATTCCAGATTCGACATGTGTTCGTGATAGCGGCTGGATATAACTCGACTAAATCTCCCCGAGGCCATCGTGAGATCGAATCCCGAACTTCCATATTTATGCATCAAATTAGTCTGTGGTATGGCCCTTTTACTCTTTTAGGGCTTGATTGCTGCCACATGAGAGACGAGACTTCGGTGGAGGGAGTGAGTCGGAAACAAAACATTGAGCAGTTCAAAAGGTATTCTAAAGACTTTGCTCCCGTCATTCAGAAGCTACTATCGTACGTGAAAGAAGCACACGTTTGGAGGTTGATAGAAACCATGCCACCATCTTGGGTAAGTAAAAGTGGGAGAGCAGTTTTAATCGGAGATACAGCCCATGCTGCTTTACCATGGGTTAGACAAGTAAGGATTCTTCCTATTTAACGATTTTTGTATAAAACGCTCACGAGTTTAGGCAGGCGGCATGGCACTTGGGGATGCAGCAACTCTGGCAGAATGTTTAGAGCGAGTTGAGATATCCGATATTCCAGAAGCACCCAAAGCATTCCAAGAGATTCGAGAGCCGCGATGTAAGCTAGTGCAATAATGGGCTGCAATGAAAAGTAAATGAGCAACTATTCCAAACGGACTTAAGCAAGAGCAAATCGATAAGAACTTGAAGTTGTTTAATGCTTGGATAAAGGCTAAGCTTTGGGATAGAATTCATGTCGATAAACTCTTTAAATTTAAATTTGAAATTACAAATTGAATAAGCGGGCATAATACCATGGATTTTGTAAGTTTAAGTATAATTAATGTTTTATAGTTTATATATAATAAATATTACGAGTATGAAATTTTTAGTTTAAATTTCTTTTTATAATAAAAACTTTTTTTTAATTATTATTTAATATAAATAATTAATAATAATATTTTTAAACGCTAATAAATTATTTATTTATTACGTATTTTTTTTATTTTTTTTAAATAATTAAAATTGTTTTATAAGTTTACATTTTTATTATTACAATATAATAATATTTTATATATTTAAATATATATTATTTAATATATAATTTTTTTTTTTAATTTATTAATTTATTATTATATAATTATAAAAAAATATTAACGATAGCAAATAATCAATTTAAAAAGTATAACCATATATAAGTATCAAATCACGTTTAAAAAATTATTAAATCGTTTAATTAAATAAAAAAAGCAAACCAGAAAAAACAACGAGAAAATTATATTCGATGTATAAAGTTTTCTTTACTTCAAAGAGTTTAAGCTCGGCCGGTGTAGCATTGATTAGTAGGAATACATAAAGACGTTTTGGTACTTTGAGAAACGAAGCAAAGCATCCGTTATTAACTCGTAAAGTGCCTCGACTTGAAATTTGTTATCACGTGTTTCGAGTGACCAAAACGGACTGGATTAAAGGGGGACATTATGAGCCGATAAGTAGAGAGAATCGATTTACAAAAATTCCGGGTTATCTTTACAGTCTTGAGTGCCATCCATACCGCCAACCATGAGTCCACGAAAAGGAAACTTGCAATTAACCCACGGTATCATCCAACTCAAACTCCAACGAATCCGAATCATCAAGCGCAGAAGTTGCTGAAACAATTTTCGAAAGAACTATATCATCCTCAGAATCCATCCACGGAAATACAATGCAAGGAGATTTCAGGGAACCAACAAGAATCAATTACCATTTCCCGTCTCCACACTCAAAGCCTTCTTAAAAACGCCCATAGTATGCTCATACACCACTTTCCCCATCCCTTCCTCCCTATATTGATCCAACATCTTATTGGGTTTCGAAGTTTCGGCATTTGAATTCACCCTATAGACTCCATTCCCTTTCCCTTCTTTCATGACTGTTGATCTGGCGACTCCGACGCCATATGGGCGGTCCACGAATCCGTCAACCTTCCGGGTCGCCCCATGATCCGTCGTTGGTGGGAATCTTGTCGTCGTGGCTAGAAATAGTGTTCGTTCTCCGGCTTCTTCGGGTGTGATGCAAAACAGATGCGTGTAGACAGGCAAGATTGTATATCTCGGGATCTGAGCTGGGAGCCACCACAATCCTGAGGCGGCGGCGAACGTCTTGTCGAGAATATGGGTTCCAACTTCGCCGGGGTAGGAGTGGATGAAGCTGATCGTGGGGTGCTGCTTCGCGAGTTCCTCGAACATGAAGTCTGTCATTGTCGCAGCGGCGCGGCTGGCTTTGATCAGATTGTAGTTCTTGCGGCATTCGAGATCATCTTTGTTGAGGGGTCCTTCGAAACCAGCTGCTAGGATGGAGATCACACGTGGTGACGAACTGCGTTCTAGCAGTGGGAGAAGGTTAATAAGAAGGCGCTGGCGGGAGTAGAACTGAAGGGCAAGGTCCGTCTCCATTCTTTCGGAAGTGTCTGTTTTTGGTTAGATGAAGTCTGAATTAATTGGGAAACAACTTGCCTTGCCGTCCACCAAAACTGAGGTATCCTGGGCTCATGCAAAGAATGTCGACATGAGTCTCAAACTTCTTGATCTCTTCACACATCCGATCAACATCCTTGATGAGTGAAAATTGTCCCTCGATGAAGACAAATGTTGCCATAGGATTGACAAGTTTGAGTTTATCGATGATATGAGACGCCTTCTCCTTAGACCTACCAATGATGTAGGCTCTTGGAGTGCTGGCATGCTTCGCCAGTGCCTTCAATGTCCCGAGTCCGATGCCAGAAGTAGCACCGGCGAAGACGGCGACGATGCCAGGAGGCAGGTCCTGAAGCGACTTGTTTGAATTACGTATGTCTGATAGGCTGACCATTTTGTTGACTGAATTTGATGTGGGTACGGTACCACCTCCAAGTCCAGGGACTTGGGACATATTTGAATGCCGGACGCCATCGCAGCATCATCACCTGATGGATCAGCTCGAAGTGAGAATTTCAGGGAATAGCCCACCCTGACAAATTCGACCGAAAGCGACTGGGTGATTGAATTCGAGCCCTCACATGGAAGCTTGTGATGTGGCGTGATGAAACTCTTTTTGCATGAGTTGGAGTTGGCAACAGCAGATTTGAAGGTCAGCTGTAAGACAGCATGATGGCCGACACGTGATTCTCTTCAAGCCTCGGCTCCTCGTCATTGTCTGCCAATGCGGCCCCAAGGATGTTATCTTCGATTGTATGTTCTGGAAATTGGCCGATTTCTGCGATTTCAACCCAGAAGCGCTCCTAATGAGCGCTTAAGGCATCCAGAGGTGAGTGACTGCCGATACCCCTATTCTTCGCTTGTGGAGGGACTTTGCGCTATTCCCCTTTCGTAATGCCTCGGTGATTCTCGAGAACTTCCATCGCGTCATCAACTTTTTAGCATTAAGACTTAACAATTCAACGAGTTGAATACATGAAGGCAACGACCGACTGTACTATAGTCTCTCTTCATCTGACTCATTCCATCCCAAAGTCACAAAATACCATACGTCCTTGACATTCATCAGATTTAGCTAGTTCCAATCGGCTCATTCGTCCTTGGGTGAGTTATTATCCTCATTTTTCCAGAGCGCGGAGGAACCCAGTGAAGAATGTCTCCTCATGTTCATCCACTCCCCTAGCTACTGTCGTCGATTCGTCCTGCTGATCAAGTTCCCAGAAGAAAACACTCCGCGAAAGCGCCCTCGAAACCTAAAAGACTAATCCCTCACAACTTGGCGACCCAGTCTCCCTGAAGAACGAAACCTCAAACAGCTCGCCAACGAACCAAGACCGTGGAGCATCTTCTTGCTCCCAGTCGTCCTCACCAACCAAGGACAATCTCAAGAACACCGCACCAGCCCCTACCGAAGGAGACACTGATGCCAAGGAAAACGGAGGATATCAGACACTGAGACAGAAGGCGATGCAGAAGTTAGAGGAGAATCCAAGTCAGCTGGGTGATCCGGTAAGCTTGAAGGCCGAGAAGGCAGATTCGAGACCGACGGATCAGGATAAGGGTGCTGCTGATAAGGGTGGAAAGTCGAAGCTGTAGATTCGGATGTCTATCGCCAGCTGGGCCTCCATATCTGCTTAAGCACAGAGATCAACAAAGCGAACTCCAAGCCCGGTATTAGGTATAGCAAAGTCAGAGGTCAAGAAGATAACTCTAGTCAAATTCGTCAAGATTCCCAGGTGTTTTGGTGTCCTCAGCCAATGTCAATCGGGTTTCAAGCGCTCGAGAAAGCTCATCTGAAATATAATTTCCAGGCCTGGTAGTCGTTGCAGAAATTTCCACTTGATGCCGCGCTTTGTGAGAAGCCAGATACCGGCGCTCATCAGAGCCCATACCAAAGACAGGGCGGTGAGGCGGGATGGGTGCTCTTTGATACTGGAACAAATTCGTGGCATTTGTCCTTCTCTCCCATTTGTACAATGTCGGCTGGGAGAATACAATGTTTTCTTCCTCTGAAAGTGCGTCCACAAATTCGATGCCCCTATCTTTATTGTAACCTTCGTTAAGTCGGATATTGACCTTCTTGCTAGACAGCAAAGTGACTACCAAAAACTCCTGGAGTCCAGTCAATGATTTGAACAAAGGGATCAGATAGTCCTCAATGTTTCCAAGACCGGTCGGATATCCATACAGAAGAGTATGTTGGAAAGCGAAGTGTCGAATTTGGGATCGTTCCCAACTGTTGAGGACACGGCAAAAATATGGGATGAAAGGCCTCGCGCCCTCAGGAAGGAAAATGGTATCGAGCTGGAAGTTGAACCTGATGCGAGCCGTGGCTATAAATCCGAAGCTGAGTGGATAGTGCTCAACGAGAGCATTGCGTGACTCTTTGCAGACGAGTAATGTGGCAGGTAGAGTGGAATTTGAGTAGAAGTTGTAGGATCTCGATCCATGCTCGCCAACGTCTCTCAGGTCGAGCAGGATCTCGACAATTCGCGGTCGTAGAGTGAAATGCCATATGAGGAATCGGACATCATATGGAAGATCCGTGAAGAAGTGAAAGGCTTGAATTGCTAATGGCCTGTCCATGGTATGGAAAATAAGCTGGATTTGATAGAAATACAGAAGCTTGGAGGTGTAAGATGTAATTGGGATCGAAGATACGAGGTAGCTGCCTGCTGTTCATGTGGCATGTTGTACAACGTTGAGACTGTCCCTGGTAGGTGAGAAGTGGCCCGAATAGTGAAACCTTCATCTGCACAATCCCGGTCAGAGTTTGACTTGCACCACCACGTCGTTGAAATTGATGCAAGGAAATATCGATTTTGTAATAGACTAAAGAGCTGAGCAGCACCGAATTGTAATTCTCTGGTGATGGGAATTTGAGACTTGAACATCGAACCAACTTGTTAGGTCGTCGTATTCCCCATACTCCTTCAGTTAAAAGTTAGATTATTTAGCTAATTCTTGCTCTTTTGCTAATTAACGTAGACACTTGAATTGATCTCCTCTCGAAATATCCCACCATTTTCTAGAAACTCCTCGCCAGCCATATTGCAGTATAGATGGTCGTTGGGTTTTCGAGATGTATGCCTGCCCAGCCACCATGCCCCAAGCGTCTAATCGTCAAACCCTTCAAATTCATCTTCGTCGTCTGGGTCTGCATCCTCCATGTCCATGTCCACAAGATCTGGAATCATATCAGAATCAATATCGGAATCCGAATCCATGGGGAAAGCGCCGTCAGGCCCGAAAAGTGGAATTCTTAGTCCAGGCAAGAAAGGATACATATCGCCATCGGACTCATGTTGATCTTCGTCCGTAGGGTAATCATCGTCAATCATCTGGGACCACATGGGACACCGCCTCCAACCATAGACGGGCCGACAAGGTCCATCCCATAGTATAGCCTCCTTCGAGAATGCTTTCATTGTTGGTAGATCCTCAATGCGAGAAGCAATGGGGTTCAGCTCCTTTGGCAGAGTGTCGTAAAGCTCTATGGGATGTTCGTCTCCACACTCGAGGGTGGATGACGCGAGGGACTCTATGTCGAAGACGACCTGAACTTCCTTCAATGATTTGAGCGAGTCTAACGCGCGCCTCAATCCTTCTGCCAGTTTGCCGTCTTCAAGATTGTATCCCACCACGTAGTACTGCTCAAGAGCCAGGTGTTTCAGCCCGTTTATCTCGGCGTCCTTGAAAGTGCTGAAGAGGTGTGGTAGATTCTCCTCGAAGTCATTGTCGATGAATAACGTGTCAATCGCGAAGTTGAATCGTACTTTGGCTGGGAAGAACACTGATCCGAAACAAAGGGGATATGAATCGATGACTGTTTTCCGGGACTCTCGACAGACTTCCAAGACTTTGGGATTCATCGCGCGGGAGGAGAAGCCCTCTGGGAAGTCCTCGTCGTACTCAAGCTCCACGGTCCGTGGCTGACACATAGCCTCCCATATCAGGCATCGGAGTTCAAGAGGGAGCCTTGGGAAGCACGTAAATGTCTGGAGGGACGCAGGCTGAGATGTTGGAAGCGGCATGCTGACAGATTTTGGGCGGGGGCGATTGTGCGATTTTGCACTCTTTGCGAATGTCGTCAAGGTTCTCCTTTCTGAGTGCTTTAATTGAAAGCGTAAGCACACAGGCAGAAGAAGGAGAGGACGTGTATTACCTGACGCAATTAAGTTGTGAGATGGAATTGAGTTTGCAACAATACTGAGCTTCTGTGACGCGCTAAGGATTGATTCGTGTGAAAAGCTTAAGCCCAACTTTCTGCCAAGCAACTAGGCTCAATGCGGTGACCGCATATACACCGCATTGCTATATCTCTCACAATCCTCCAATTCCTCCTCCGATTTCCTCATTGATACAGCTTACGAATCGCTGCAAGGCAACCAACGAAGATTTATGAATCATTGACATATAGAGCTTACAAAATCTCCATTCCTGCCCTACTATATTGACAATCGAAGCAGACATGGCTCTAGAATCGTTCACCCTCTTCCCCGAACTACCTACCGAATTACGCCTCAAGATATGGAAATTGGCAATCCCAGGCCCTCGGATCCTCAGCGTCGGTCATAGAATGCAGTACGGAGAAGGATATGGAAGAATAATACCAACAGCTATGGAGTGGAGAACCTCTGATCCGGTTCCAACCTTGCTCCACGTCTGCCACGATTCTCGGACGGAAGCTCTCAAAGTCTATCAGCCATCTTTTGCGGCATTCAGAACACCTCGACAAGAAGGAAAGAACTACATCGACTTTAGCAGAGACATTCTTTACTTTGGCGGATCTGGTAGAGCCTTCACGGACATGAAGGCTCTGATAAATTCAACGTCCAACAACCCCAGCAACTATTTGCTCGACATGTTCCTAGGCGCGGACTACGGGACGAAAGACGCAGAACATATCAAATATATGATTGTTGATATCGATGAGGAGCGATACGGACGGAGGTCGTTCATATGGGACGAGATCAGGCTATTTCCAAAGCTCCAGGACTTGATTGTCGTAGTTTGGGAGGAGGATTCCGACGCCGAGCAGCTTATGGCTTTATACCGCATTTCTCTTCGCGAGGTTGCTAGAAAGCATCCTGAATGGGCGATACCAGAGATCAGGTTCTTTTCTGCCATCACAAAGAGACTGTGGGGAGTGATGGATTCGTCGACACGATTAGTAAATGAGGCCACGGCAGCATAGTTCTATCGTCTTGTGCCTTGAGGGTTCGTAGCACCTTAAACCTTGATTCAATGGCTGTGTCAATTCCCTGCTGCTTAGTGTTTTCTTGTAGCTCACCTTGTCGTCCTTCGGCAACTTCTCGCTCCAAATATTTCTTGTTCGGGAGAGCTAGAGCGGTCAGCGTGTCAGTCGCAAACTTGGATTGAGTCCACGAATCCGTGAGAACAGCAGCAAAAGTACAAAGCATAGGCGATAATGGCGCCCGCTTCGTTGATCAGATGCATCACAATATTTCCAAAATTGCCTGCCTTCATAGCACTCTTCATTCTACTTACATATCTATCTGCTCTCTATCATGCACTCTCTAGTAGCTGCGAAAACGTTGCCCCTTTTCGGACAAGCGAGGCGCTTCTTCGGCTAGCAAAAATCAACGAAAAAGAACTTCACAAAGTATCTCCAAAATGGCGCTAGCGATAGAAAAAATTGCAAGAGTTCAACCCCGATCAGCTTTTAACTGATCGGGGTTTAATCTCTACCACTTCTACCGCGTAGACTGGATTTCCGAAATTGGCGTTTGCTCTCGCTTTTGAGCTCGGGCCAGGCGTGTTACTCTCTTTCCACCTCGTAAACCGGCTCAGTGACCTGAACCACCAAGCCTGGTGATCTGCTGCTGGCCGGTTGTTGAAGAAACAAGTTCTTATTTAAATTTATACCGTACATATCGGTTCGGTTGCGTGGCTGGAGGGCTACCGCTAAGCGAGGGGGAAGATCCATTCCCAGCGCGTCAACTTTCAACACGTTCGTCCTCGCTTCATAGCAATAACGAAATGTGGATTTCATGTTGACAGCGCCATGTTTGTATCATGTCTCGGTTTTGTATTTCACTTCTCTAAACCACGATCGCCAGCACTTCCTTAGACATCATAGAACTCAGGCAGCATGAGTAGGTCCCTGCAATTTCAGCCAACATTATGCATTTGCGTAATCCCCACGCTTCGATAACATTCATTGATTCAATATGCTTACGTCAACGCAGTATCTTACATGTCTACCGAATCGAAGCAGACAATCAGGTCCCAACTTCAGCGCGTTCGAAAATATACCTACACGAAGATATCTCCCTCTACCCATCCATGAGTTTCATACATGACGGCCACTTTCTCCTCTCCTCTCTCGATTCTTCTCCATCACATAAAGAAGCAAAATACCCCCGCCAGTCCCAACACACCCATGAGCGCCCACCAAACCTCGAAGCGACCTGCATCTGCTTTCACGCAATACCTATCAAATGATACGTCATTCGTGCAGTCGTTACGCGAGCTCAGGCTACGATTCTGCCGTCTACGGAGCTCATCTTCCTTTCTTCCTGCCTCCACAACTGGCTTCCCCTCCTTCACTTCTCCAGAATCGAAGTTTGACACGTCGCCACTCACATCCTCGCTCCCGCAACGATGTCCAGAGATCCAGATCATTCCCAACAAGCTACTTACAGATTTCCGAACCAGGTCGAAACTCGGTGCAGTGAGGCTCTCTGTGAACTCTCTCGGCGTCGGGATAACAGCAGCCATAGCGCCAGGAAGCGCAGCAATGAGAAGAGTCGTGAGAAGAGTCGGGAGACGAAATATTCGCGGGCTTGAAATGCACGAAGATGCTGACATGGATGGGTTATCACAGGTGCCTTTACACGCGCTACTCGAAAATTGAGATGGTGGGGTTCGTTTAGTCACATCTTCATCTGAAGTACTGGTCCCTGTTTTCAACAAGGAAGCAATGTCTCCAGGTATCGAACCTACTGCGTTGAAGAGTAGAATTGGTGAGCTGAAGGTCCGTGGCACCAACAGTGAGGAAGCAGTGCTCTTGTCACTGAAGCAAGCGGTTGCGTCGTTATATCCATTGCTCGCACAGACCATTTCTCTTGTATTGAGTGTCTTGGTGGGCGAGGCTAACGCATCATTATCTGGAATCGACTCGAGAACTTCCGAGTTTGTTGAGCTTTCGAAGCTTGAGACAGTCGCTGCCAAAACACCAGGAAGCTGACCGATGAGTTTGAAGGCCAAGGTAGGCAAAGTGAAGATACGAGGAAGAGTCAGAGATGTGGCGGCGCTGCACTGCTCGCCGCCGATGTCAGTTGGGTCCCCGCCACAGTCTCTTCTCTGCTTTTTGCCTTCACTCTTCGTTTCGCCTCTTATCCTGAGCTCGTTCTGGACGAGTTCGACTGCTGAAATTACCGGACTCGCAGCCGTCTTTGCAATTTCCGTAATGAAAGTGATCAGAATCTTGGGAACCCGAAAAATACTTGGTGGGCCGACATTCGAGGCAGAGTTAGTAGCAGGAGTGGCACCCCCAGTCGGTTCAGCCTCGGAATAATCAACAAATGCGTCTGTATCACAAGGAAAATCTTGCCAGTATTTCCACCCACTGGCAGAGACACAATCATACCGAACCGCTGTCGCGGTGGGGCTGCTTTTCCAACAAGGATAAAACATCAAGAAAGGGATGAGACACCAACCCCTTTTCGTCTTGGTAGGCACTTCTCTATCGTTGATCGTTGGGGTGGGAGATAGCCTGTTGGCCTGGTGTATTCGATTTTCAGAGTCCTGGATTTCAGGGTTGTGTTGACTGAGCTTCGAGACGGAGAGATCTGATGAGTTCGAACCTTGTTCTTCAAGAGGAGTTACACGTTTGTCAAGTGATCGTTTAGCAAGGCTGTCCGCTTTCGAGGCCAGGAGTCCAAATGGCTCCACAAGACTGCTAATCATGTTCGTGGGCACCAACACAACCCATTTGCAGAAGGCGTATGGCATGAAGACGCCAGATAGATGAGGATCTTCGGCATTCCAGCTACAAGGGTATGTCCAGATGAGCGGAAGCCCGCACCATATCTGCTCGTGTTGGCTCTGAATTACAGCTTGGGATTTTGTTGTCTCTCGAGCTGTGACCTTCAAAGTAATATTGGCGCTCTTGGGGAAAGTTGGAATTGCAGCAGCCATAGTTCTCGACACAGCCAGCAAGGCATGCACGATGGCAACTGGAAAGCTGAACAGTCTTGGCACTTTCAGACCAGAAGCAGCTCCATGGTATCCAGGGTGTTCGTCGCCGTAATTCTGTTGGGCGGTAAACAGTTTACCGGCCTCAGTCCGGATCTGATTGGAGTCGTTGATATCCGGATCATTCCAGCGACATGGCAAGGATTGACTGTCATCAAGCCACTTACAATGTGGCGAAACGACCTCTCTTTCGATATTTTGCATGTGCTCTTGTCTCGTAACTTTCCCTTCCACGAATGTTTGGAACACTCTTGCCACAACTTCAGGTGCCATCCCCAAAATATCAATGATTGCAGCGGCTTCAGGGAAAGAGGCCATCATCCTCCTGCGAAGTGAATTCGATTCTGGGCTTATCTTAGACGATCGACGAGATGGACGAAATTCCTTCACTTGGCCCAGTTGAGCTGCATCCAAGTCGTTCAAACCCTTGAAGTTCGTCCAAGCATCAACCGGCGTAGCTCTCCATGAGCAAGGAAACTCCTGATTCTGTTTGAGCCAGGCACAAACTTGATACTCTTGCCTCTTCCCAACTGAAACCATTTCTGTTAGTGCCCTAGGCACTGATCTTAAGAGAATTGAGATGGCGGAAAGTTTGAAATTCGGTACTGAGCGAGTGCTTGCCAACGTGACTAGAGTGAGGAGATAGAGAACATTGAAGACGCGGATGCCCCTCATAGTTGAGGTTGGTGATGACGGTACTTGATATGGTGAGCGAGGTTCTATGGAGTTGCGGTGCTGTCGTTGCGTCAATGACCAGCGTACTTGGTTGGTGTTTGAGAATCGTTGTAAAGGGTTAGAGGTGTTAAAGCAGTCGTTGAAGTCGATGAACATAGGATGCTAGTATTGAGTTGATGAGGGAGAAGCTTGCTGATTGTACGATCTAAAAGTTCGAGGTTTGAGGCAAATATATGCAGAAGGTGGTGTTGTGATTCGAAAGCACCTCTTCCATGATTCATGAATTTCCTGTGACTCGAATGAAAGTTGCACTTCTGTTTCAAAAGAGCAACAAGTGGCTGTGAAAGAAAATAGTTTGCAGCAATTTTTATTCTAATAGAAACGCTCTTAAAGTATAGGCAACGGGTGTTGTTGGTAGATCTCACAAGAAGCAGGACGAAGCGATTATCATACAGCTGAAATTATTCAAGTAAAAGGACACTTAAAGCTCTTCTGGTTTCATGAACCCCATGTGAGTCACCCACCAGGGGCTGTCGCTCTGCCCAACTGAGAGTTGCAGGCGCGCATCTACCAGACTTCTGGGCAGTCCGACTGAATGTCTGAGAATCACAGGAGTAAGATTACCATGAAAAGTAGCAACAGCCAGAGAACAGAAATTTCTTAACGATACCTGGTACGCCGGACCCCTCAATTCTACAATTCTCATTTCCTCATGATCTCTCATCTAAGCTTCGCCTAGGTCTATCAACTCCCGACAGCTCTTAAACCATTGTTTGTGATCTCATATACAGATTCTCAATCGTATAATCCTTCTTCGGCCCCTTGACATTATATTTCGACGTCCACTTCTCAATCGTCGTGCCTTTGAAGAAGAATTCGTACTCCACGTTGTAGAGGTCCTCAATGCCTGTCTCACTGTCAGCCTTTCCTCCTTCCCTTGTCCTTTCTCTTCGATCCTACATTACTACGACTAATAAGAAGAAGAAGGTAGGGAGAACTCACATAAATGCGAACTCTTCGCCCTCCAAGGCTCATCCAAACTCTTCCTTCTTCCTTCCACGAGAAACTCAAGCTTGTGAAAGAAATAATCACTCATCTTCCCATCCCCCTTCGTGAACCAAACATCCATACTATCCCCCTTCTCAGTATAATGATAAACGTAACTCCTCCTCGCCGTCATCGTGCCTCCCCAACTCGGTCTAAAGTCTCCCTCTTCGAAATACAGGTATTCCATATCTGCATTCTCATCTGTAGAAGAGCGAGGAATGAATGAGGCAGTGCCAGTGAGGGTCCCGGAGGGGAAGGTAGCGAGTTGAGATCTGATGGTTCGGGAGAGGGACCAGGTTCCTTGGAGGGCGCGGAAGGTTGCACGGGCGACGAATTTCCCCTTATTCGAATCTGCGAATATTTGGTCGATGATTGATAACGATGATTTGGCTTCCTGGAGGGAGGTGGGCGAGGCGGTGGATGGGAGGTAGCGGGACGGGATGACGATGCCGCTCCGCCCAGATGAATTCTCGGGTTCCGTTCGCTTAATGTCAAGAATCTCGGCGAGCGACTCCATAAGATAAGCGTAATCACCCATCGGGAATTGTGCTCTTCTCAGATTATTCCTCAGCTTCATCATGCTTTCCATAGTCATATCTTCTTCCAACGCTTTTTGAGCTTTCGCGTCCTCGCTCCAGAGTGCGGCAAGATAACGAGCTTGCATCTCCATCACGCCCCAATATGGGCTGCGGTAGAATCCTACGAAGCCAAGGGACGGGATTGATCTATTGACTATAGTGTGAACGTTCAACGCGAGCGGGAAGCTGTCGTCTTTCGGGTCGAATTGAAGTTGTTGCAGGAGCTCTGAGGGTAAAAAGCTGAAGGATGGAGAGGCGTCAAATCCTGTTGCGGAGATGATGGCTGCGATGTCTGAAATTTTCTCCATCTTTCCAGATGAGTCCACGACCTGGATATTTCGTTAGTGAAGATCTCTAAGTCGAGAATGGAGGCTGAGAGAGAAATGTCCCAGAAACCATGGGACAATGGAAGCCCTGCCAGCGCCCAAGTCCGCAATCTGCTGAAACTCACCTCCAAGCTTTCTTCTCGAACACCACTCATCCGACCCTGCATGACCTTGATCATCCCACTCCTCACAAATTCGGTGAAGTAATCACTACAAGCTAACATCGGGGGCTCGCTTCTCACCACATCGCCCTTCATCCCCAAAACCTGAATCCTAAGTTCAGACTGATCAGTCCCAATATACGTATTCATGAATCCATGAACCATTTTTGCACCCTCGACTGAGATGTGTCCAGAAGTATTCTGGATCGGTCCTGGAGGTCTCCAGCCCAGGTTGTAGTTCACTAGATCCAAGGGTAGGAACTCTGGCGAGGCGTTGGTTCGCTGTTTCTTATCAGCCCTCCACCATCATAATCCCTGCTTATCTCCGGAAAAGGGGAAATAGACTCACCTTAACACTCTCCCCACTATCACCAACAACCTCCCCCTCCGGATCTCTAGGAAAGAAAAGCGGCATAACCCAAACCGGTTTCTGTACCACATTTACCACCCTATATCCTCCCCACTCCCTGTCCCCACCGCTAGGGGAATTCACCAAACTACTTAACTGGAAAGCAACGGCGGCGGCCGTCTCAACACCACTCATCTGCCCACCCACAACCACTATATATCTTCCCTTAACACTCTTCAGATCCCTCTTTCCACCATCTGTCAAGAGTTCCTTGACGTTTCTGATCTTGGAACTATGCCACACTGGCACCTTCGCATTTTCCAGCATGGAAGGAAGTTTTGGTTTCCCAAAGAAGCCCGTAGCGACGATCAAATGATCAAATTCTGTCATCTCCTCCACTTTTCCCTCCTCCTTCAATGACACATTCCATTTCTCGCCTTCCAGCTTGGTACTTAGCACTTTGGTGTTGAGCCGTATTTCGTAGCCTGGGTAAGTCGACATGTACCGTTGGAGATACCCACCAACCTCCCACGCCTTCGGAAAACTCGCGCTGTCTTCCGGCCAAGCAAGATCACTGAATGAGACTGTGTGTCGAGATTGATTCGTACACATATCAGGATTTACTAGCCTGTCATCTTTCTTGTCCACAGGCCACAAGCCGCCTATGCGATGAGATTTTTCGAAGATGGTCACGTGGAATGCACCTTTCGGCGCATCGTGGATGAGTGTTTTGGCTGCTACGAGACCTGATGGCCCGGCACCTAATACCTTAATCAGTGACATATTGGGGCTGAATTGGAAGAGTGTGAGTACCGATGATTGCGACTGTTTTTGCCATTCTTGTGAGTTGTTGACTGAGATGGCGGGTGAGCATGAAAAGTCGCTGAAGATGAGAGAATGCTCAAGAAATGTGAGAAATTGAGGGACTCATCAAAGATGAAGAGATGCAAAGAAACAAGGTCATCCGAAGAACAATCTTTATGACTGAGATGTACGTATTTATCAGCGAGCTCAAGACGAAGACCGAGATTTAGGTCTGACATGCTGAGCGAGTGAGCGACGTGAGGTTGAAACTAAGGGGCGTGTCTCTAGGAATGGCAAGCCAGGCTTCAATCGAAGCGCACCTCTTTTCACGTGTTCTCTACATTAAGCCTACCGTAACCTTTGAAAGTTCTGTAGAAGAGGTGGACAATGAGTTATACCGATATCAAAAGCTTTTATTAGATACTTTAGTAGTGATGGTGTTAGTGACAAAGATGTTCTTTGATTTTCCCCTCCTTTTCAGCTTTCATACTCCTATCAGTGCATGATACACAGCCTTTCCTCCTCCCACCTCACAAAGGCTTGTTAAATACATCCCAATTTCCGCTCGCCCATACGAAATCCACTTTCAGCAATCTGATCCTCCAAGGATTGCCTGGCCCTTCTGTCCTCACCAACTCTCCAAGATATCTTCCCTGAAGAACGTCAATTAAATGAGGTGTAAAGTGAATCGAGGATACTTTCACCATTCCTCGTCTCTGGACCTCCCTTGGCGTCCTTCCTCTGCAACGTGATGATCGCATTCGCGATGAAGCCAGCTTTATCTGGTACCTTGACGCCATCTCCAGGTTGTGGGAGGTCGATTAAGATGCTCCTGCTTCTCGTCAGTCATAGATCTCTCCAGTGGGGCCCATTTGAGGTCAATGCGCCAGAATGTTCTGTAGGAGTGGGGACAAGAAGAAAAGAAGAGAGGCAGGAAATAGCGCACGTAGTGACATGATGCTTTGCATCTAAATGAGAAATCTGGTCCTTCCATTTCATCCCCAACGCATGCCCCTCCATATCATCGGGTTGGCCACCGAACAGTTGGGTGTAGTCTACTATGATCTTTGAGTTGAAGACTTCTTTTCCGAGCTCCTCGTACTTGGACATGTCTGCATACAGTGACTAGAGAAATCTATTCAACGGTGCCCTTTGGAAGATAGAAAAGGTACTCACCATCTTAGTGATCGTGTCGTGAATATTCGCACGATCAAGCAGGTATGTCTGGATGTCATATAAGGCCATTGTCGGTAAATAATTGGTACAATTGAAAATAGCAAATAGAAATGAGGATATCTGAATGTTATATATCACTTGATTTTGGCAACGGACTTTGAAAAGGAGTAATGCAAGAAGCTGACATAGATCTAAAGTCCGAAGAAGCCTTGTCTTATATCCGCAGCCTTGCAGCGGTCAGCCCCACATCGGTACCCCATCTACTAAGCCAGGAACAGACAGCCAAGTAAACCATCAAGAACGAACCACGACTACGCGTCCTCCTGTGTAAACGAAAATTGTGCTGTCATCAAGCCTCCTATTTTGCAGCATTTACATCAAGCTCGTCCTCCCACCAACCTCCCTCGCCCCCTCACCATTCTTCATCTCCCCATTCCTCCCAACCACAAACTCATTATAAATCGCGGCCAACCTGCTCCTTTCCTGCGCACTAATACTAGCCCTCGTACTCCTCAAACTACTCTCCACATGCTTCCACGCAATCGTAACTTCCTGCTGCTCCTTCTCTTCCTTGACTCCTTGATTGTCATCTTCTCGTCCTTGGCCTCTCTGTGCAAGTTTCGCTCGCTTTTTGGCAGCTTTGATTTCAGCTAGCTTGAGACTGATGGCGGCTCGTTCGGCGAGGAGCTTGGATTTGTTATTTCCAGCTTTTGCACGAGCTTGAGCCTCCAGACGGTCTTCGTCCTCGCCGTAGCGGAATTGTATAAAATTCTTATATCCAGAGGAGGAAGATGTGCCGTTCGTGCGTTTCCCGTCGCCAATCTCAGTATCGTGGTCGCCAAGGACATCATGAATGGCTTCAAGATGGGCATTGTAGACGAGAGCTTGTAGATCGGCTCCTGAGTATCCTTCAGTCTGGTCAGCGATTTCATCCAAATTTTCGAGCACTTCCTCGCTCAGCTTGAGCTTCTTTCCTAGAGCACTGAGGATGTCGATCCTGTCTTCTCTGTCTGGTAGATCGCAGATCAAAGATTTGTCGAGACGGCCAGGACGAAGAAGGGCAGGGTCGATGAGATCTGGTCTTGATGTCGCTGCGAGAACATAGACACCCGACAAGCCTTCAGCACCGTCCATCTGCGTGAGCAATTGATTTACAACTCGGTCTGTGACGCCTGTGGAGTCATGACCACGTTTAGGAGCTATGGAGTCAAACTCGTCGAAGAAGAGAACACATGGTCTTGCTGCTTCGGCTCGCTCGAAGAGATCTCGCACTGACTTCTCTGAGGCACCAATGTATTTGTTCAAGATTTCGGGCCCTTTCACAGAAATGAAGTTAAGACCACACTCTCCTGCCACAGCAGAGGCGAGCAATGTCTTCCCACATCCAGGATAGCCGTACAGGAGCAGACCCGAGCGAAGTCGGAGTGGGCATTGAGCGAAAATTGGGGCGTATGTAGTCGGATACTGCAGTGTCTCCAAGAGAATCTTTCGAGTAGCATGGAGGCCCCCAATGGAGGCAAAAGTCGTCGTGCTAGTCTGCAGAGTCACATTTCGCAAAGAGGCAGGTGTGAAGCCTTTCAGTGCACTGTCGAAATCCTCGCGACTGAGCTGAACAATGCCAGAGTCGAGTCCTTTGGGAGACTGCGAAACGGAGCGAATGAGTGCTTCACTTCTTGCTCGAGCAACCAGCAAGACAAGATCTCCAGGCATGTATCCATCAGTCTCACCCGCAAGATCTAGAAAGTCAAGATCAGGCGAAACAATGAAGCCGTCAGACTTCCCGCCAGATGCACGCGGACTCGTAGCGCTAGAACTGTCCATCCATGCACCTTCTTCTTCCCCGCCACTTCCATTTGCCGTTGTGGGTCGGCTACTTGCTGGACTCTTGATCTCGTTGTGGTCCTGCTCGGTAACATTCTGCCTGACAACCATCTCCATGACCCTTCTGCGACCCTCCTTGTTGGGCGCTTTCAAGCCAATGATTTCTCGAACGACATGGCCCCCAACAATAACATTGTGCAATGATTCCTTAGCCTGTGCCGTTGCAAGTAGAACGACACCGCTGTCTCTACCACAGTATTGTCGAATTATGGAAGATACGCCCTCGCTAATTTGACGGCTGCGACCATTTTCGCCACCTACTTCAAGTTCTGTCTCAACAGGACAGAGTTTGTCCAAATCGTCCAAGATGACTAGAGACTTGCCGCCAAGCCTAGCACCCCAAGATGCAGACATGAACACCCGGTTGAATGTTTCCTTGATAGTGGAAACGCGTGTCTCATCCGTAATTAGCTTGCGGCATGAAAAGTATGTCGTATTAAAGAGCGTTTGTGATCGTAGACGATGAGCTAGCAGATGCGTGACTGAGGTCTTGCCGGAACCTAGGGCCCCAGTAAGTAGAACAGAGGACAAGTGTGATAGATGCGACTGCAGCTGGTCGATGAGGCTGTCGATACCAACAAGGCTGGGAGCTTCAACAGGCGTTGGGTCGCCAACGCTATTGCTCTTCGACATTGACGAAGGTCTCGAGACTGCAACTTGAACCTCAATTGTGAATTTCCTCTCCGAACCCAAGAACCAGTTGCACGTCTGTTTTCCGGATTCTGCAGGTGCGTGATCAAATTTGACAATCCCACCATCCCAACCAGCGACTTGCTCACTGGTTGTGGGATGCCCCAGGATAAGTCCATCTGTGAGAGGCCCATCCAGTAGTCCTTCGCCCAAACTTTGTTTCCCATACATTTTCGCGATCCTCTTGCCGGCTTCTTCTCTTTCGGTTTTAGATTCTCCGCCAAATTTAAGGCCCTCGCTTGTCTTTCCAGCACCCGGAGCGAAAGGGTAGATCTTGACAGTAAGCTTTGAATTAGGTTGCGAAGCAGAATCTTTCGGCACTGGCACAGCAGCTTTTGAAATCTGTTGTGGTGCTGGTTCTAACTTGACAACACCACCAACGATTCCCTCGCAAGTCATTGCAGCACAAAGTGCTGATGACAGTGCAATGTGGTGGCTATCGGGAGGGTCGTCCCACGCCACCAGCCTTGCAACAACCTTGGAGGAGGTTTTGCCGGCTTCTCCCAGACTGTCAACCTCTTGCTGTTGCTTTTGGGGGTCTATTGGGGCTTGTAAGCTCGCAGGCTTCACCACTGTGACAGAAACCCATGTTACTCCTTTCAAAGCTTTTGACAGCAGTATGTCTCGGTCTACCCAGACCTTCAGTCCTTGATCCTTTGCCTCTCTATTATCTTCGAACCATTCCCCGCATATGCTTCGATCGAGACCTCGGAAGAACATAGCAGGGCGAGCCTCTTCGCGTCCACTCTTTCGCCGTACTGTACTCGCGCCACTTCTCGCACCAGCACTCTTTCTTGAAGATACACTACGATTCTCTCCTGATGATCGCGATGGCTTGGATCTCGTCTTGGGGGCAACGATAACTTCGGCATCCGGACCAATCTTGGCAAAAGGCGAGGCAGTAGGGGGTTCTGGAACGAGAGAAGTGATGATTATATTTGCTGTGGAGGTGGGTGACAGGTGTATTGTCAAGGGGTGGGGTACAGGTTTAGGTCCATTCGCAGGAGCATAATCCGGATTTGGCAGGGCGCGGATCTGATTCATCAGGTTGAGCTCTAGAAACGTCGCATGTAGTTCTATGATCTCCCAGTCTTCAGGCGTCAAAGGCTCAATATTAATTGTATGTGCCATAGGGAATTCCGTATGTATGCTTGCTGTGACCTTCTGCCCATCAGATAGACCCAATGTACGTGCAAAGGTCGCATCAATCTCCACGAGAGGAACTTCTTGATCTCGACCAGATGCATTTCCCCTGACACCGCTTATTCCATCTCTGCCAACGACAGGTGCAAGCTTGCGCTTGCTCTGCATGCCCGTCCAGCCCACGAAAACGGATTTCGATGTTGGCGCATTGCCAGTTGTGTCCGAGCCAGAAGGAGGAATTCGGTAATTAAGCTCTATGATGACATTCTGTGCTACCTAGAGCCAGGTCAGTATATAGGAAGGGAGCAGAGTATGGAACATACCGTATTTGCATTAACAAGCAGTGAGGATAGAGATGAGGGGAGGTTGACGAGGCAATTCTTGAGATGAATGAGGGATAATTCTGCAGATGTCACTTGGCTACCACGCCTCCTCGACTCTGGCGCCATGACTGTAAATAAAATTGTGGTTAAGAAAGGAGGAAGTTGAGATGCCCTATGCAAACTCTCCATATGCATCTGTCGCCCGTGAGCTCACAAGCTGCTGCGCCGAGGTCCGAAAGTGAAACGTGGCTGGTGCTTCCTGCACAGCCACTCAGCCACAGACACGAAAAATCGCGATCTCGCGTCAAGCCAGGCGCGTACCTGGAACGTCCTCATTTTCGTGCCCGCCATCCATCAACCAACTTTGCGACAACCAGCCTCCCAAAGAATCAACACATTCTACATCGTCGGCGCAGAGCATAATCCTTCAAGGAAACTGCCCTCCCGTTCTTCAAAGTCCGGCTTATTGTCCAATTCCTTCTAAAGGTCTTTTCCCAAGCATTCAGGGGCTTGCGCAAGAAAGATGGCGCTTCTTCAGTTCAGAGCGCCTGTCAACTATGAGGATCACCAACGTATGCAGAGCTCCTAAGATGCAATTGCGCACAGTGCTAACGTCTTGCAGAGGCACTGGAGGACTTCCTTCAATCGTTCAAGACTACCCCGAAAACTGAGCTCGCTGGCGCACTAGGTGATATGAACATTGATGAGGATGACTTCAGCGACGAGTACGACTTTATGGATGATGACGACGATGAAAGACAGAATACCAGGAGACAAGCAAGAGCGCAGGCGAAAACACCCAAGTTGAAATACATGGACGTGCTCCAAAAGGTTGCCGACAGATTCGAGGACGAGATTACGATTGATCTGGACGATGTCGCGAAGGTATGACCTGGTATCAGGAAATCTGGGCGGGACTGACATGGTCACAACAGTACGACCAATCATTAGAAGATAACGGAACGCCGCTGAATTTGGTCGCATCCATCGAGACCAATGCCAAACACTATCTCGACATTATGGCTAGAGCTGTGGACAAAGTTATGCCAGATGCCACCAGGGAGATCAAGTAGGTGAGGCTCGACTACAGCAGGGAGGGTAGACTAACAAACAGTCTAGCTATAAAGACGATGTTCTGGACGTTCTGATGGCCCAACGAACTGCACGCAACAACGCGCTGCTTAGAGCTGCCGCAGATTCGGCAGAGACCCCTGAGCCCGAACTCTTTCCACCAGAGTTGACTCGCCGATACACTCTGAACTTCAAGCCACGGACACAAGGCGATGATCCAATGAAGGCCTTAGCAGTACGACAAGTCAGAGGCGAGCACCTTGGACATTTGATTACTGTTCGGGGAATCACAACCAGAGTGTCTGATGTGAAGCCGACTGTTGAGGTCAATGCATATACCTGCGATCGATGTGGATGCGAGATCTTCCAGCCAGTCGGTAGTAAGACTTTTGGACCTTTGGTTGAATGTCCTTCAGCAGATTGCAAAACCAACCAGACGAAGGGCCAGCTACATCACTCTACCCGTGCATCGAAGTTCCAGCCCTTCCAGGAGGTCAAGATTCAGGAGATGGCTGAACAGGTCCCTGTTGGCCACATTCCTCGAATGCTGACCATTCTGTGCCACGGCGCACTGGTGCGACGAATCAACCCTGGAGATGTTGTGGATGTCGCTGGTATCTTCTTACCAACGCCATATACTGGATTCAAGGCCATCAGAGCCGGCCTTCTCACCGACACATATCTCGAGGCACAACACGTCACCCAGCACAAGAAGGCATATGAGGACTTGGCCATCGACAACAGAGTGTTCAAGCGGATCGAGCAATACCGAGCGTCTGGCCATGTTTACGAGTACCTGGCGAAGTCCATTGCACCCGAAATATATGGTCATTTGGATGTGAAGAAGGCACTGCTACTTTTGCTTGTTGGAGGTGTGACGAAAGAGGTTGGGGATGGCATGAAGATCAGAGGAGACATCAACATCTGCTTGATGGGTGACCCTGGTGTGGCCAAATCTCAATTGCTCAAGTATATCACGAAAGTAGCTCCAAGAGGTGTTTACACAACTGGTCGAGGATCCAGTGGTGTTGGTCTTACAGCAGCCGTTATGAAGGATCCAGTTACTGATGAGATGATTCTCGAAGGTGGTGCCTTGGTATTGGCAGACAACGGTATCTGCTGTATCGATGAATTCGACAAGATGGACGACAGCGATCGAACCGCAATCCACGAAGTCATGGAACAGCAGACTATTTCAATCTCCAAAGCAGGAATCTCGACCACGCTCAACGCCCGAACCTCGATCCTTGCAGCAGCAAATCCTTTGTATGGTCGCTACAATCCCCGAATTTCCCCAGTCGAGAACATCAATCTTCCAGCGGCACTTCTCTCCCGTTTCGATGTCTTGTTCCTCATTCTCGACACCCCCTCCAGAGATACCGATGCTATGTTGGCTCAGCATGTCACTTATGTCCACATGAACAACAAACACCCTGACACGGAAGGGGTCGTTTTTACTCCTCATGAAGTGCGCCAGTATGTCGCACAAGCACGAACCTTCAGACCTGTCATCCCTACTGCTGTCAGCGAATACATGGTCAAGGCTTATGTCAAGATGCGAGACCAGCAGTCGAGAGACGAAAAGAACAAGAAGCAATTCGCCCACACGTCGCCTCGTACACTACTGGGTATAGTGCGCCTCGCACAAGCTCTTGCGCGTCTGCGTTTCAGCGAGGAAGTCGTGCAGGACGATGTTGAGGAGGCATTGCGATTGATCGAGGCCAGCAAAGAGTCATTGTACCAAGATCAAGGCGGATTTGGCAGAGACATGAGCTCCAGCTCGAGGATTTACAACTTGGTCCGTACTCTTGCGGAGAGTGGCCAATGCAGACCTGAGGACGCGGATGAGGAGGATGAAGAGGGCATGGAATTGAGTATGAGAAAGGTAGAGGAGAGAGTCATTGCCAAGGGCTTCACAAGAGATCAATGGCAGACTGCTGTCATGGAGTACACCAACCTGGATGCAAGTTCACTCCCCAACCCATGTTCATGGAGAAGCACTAACGAACATGACAGATCTGGCAAACTGCTGGCAATGGCACACGCCTTATTTTCATCATCTCCGACGCGGCGCAAATGGCACAAGATGCTGAGTACGATATGGAATAAGTTCTTCGAAGTGCAATCTGTGGTGGATTTGAAGCTCTGGGTGGGTGGCTGGTCGGAGGTCATGAGGTTATTTTGGCAGCATGAACATGTCATTTGAGGCGTTAATGGGATTGTTCGTTTATCTGTGATCTCAAAATCAGAGTCAGAAGGCGTTCTGCACTTGTGGATACCGTTGTGTTGAAGTAGAAGAGGTTAATTGAATGCTACTACCGTTTCCTATGGAGGCACTTCACACAAATTTTCCGCCTAATTGTCCCGGACATATCTGGGGTATTCTAGGAGCACATTGTTGGTGATAACTTGAGGTCAATACCACAGTCAATCCGTCCCAAGCGGTACTGATTCGCGCTAGACAAATGCTACGCAAGATCCCAAAAACCTCTACCGCAAATTTTCACTGGCTCGACACTTGAAGCTTGTGGCATGATGTCTTCTTTGTAAATAAGGTTCGTCTACATAGTTCGAGACAACATATTCTTGAACTCGGCTTCCATCAGAATCCTCCCATAGCATGTCATACTCCATGCGAACCCGGCGATATTCTTCTCGTTGTCTTTCTCGTTCGAGGAGCAGCTTATCAAGAGCACTTTTCGTGGCTCTACGCTCTGACTCCGTCCACATAGAGCTCGCAATGCATTCTTTCCCTTACTGATATCGAGTGTAAGGCCCTTTGTTCTCCCATCTGCGCTTCAGCCTCGATTCCGCCTTCGGTTTATTTGGCGTATATTCTTGGTCATAAGCTCGCATGTCAGTCCTTTCTCTCCTGTCATAGAGCTCTTGCCACGTGGTCAGGAAAACGGCGATTTTGTCGCCACTCAATTTCTGGAATTCCATCTTCATTTCGGTCTTGCACCTTTCGCGTTCATTTCTCCTCTTAAATGCCCTGGGCACCTTTTTCATATCCATCGGAAACACTTTCGCCAGAAGTCTGGCTTTTGTGATTTCTTTAATACTATTACAGGCAAAGGCTGTGTTGTGGGTGTAAAGTGTGTGTTCATGATGTGTTATTCCTGTCTAGCGGTGAGATGAGGATATATATAACATTAAACACGTGACCACCCTAATAAATACCCACGAATTCATTGAACCAGATATATCTGTGCGGCCCGTGCTCCAACCCTTCATCCCACACACGAGGTTCTCTGAAGGCAGACCTAAAAAGTATTTTGCCTTCAACTCATGCATGGAAAATACGATTGTTTGCTGCTGGCGAACGAACAGGGAGTCGTCGACGATTTTTGCCTGGGCCGGGTGTAGCCGTATACGTGCCATATGGGAATCGCACGGTACGATTCTCGACTTCCAGTCTAGGCATCTCAGAATCCTTTCGCAGTCTCTGCCTTGGCGACGAAGTTTCATGGCCATACGGGCAAGTGTTGTGCAGAAATTGAGATGGGGACATCTCGGCGCTAACCAGCGATAAGTCCCTATCCCCTAATCCCGGCCACCTTCCCATTCCGGCCACCTCGCTTAATTCACCGCTTTCACAACTTTCGCATTTTAAACTCACATTTTTTAATAATTTTCTTATAAATCAATTCCAAATTTTGTGAATCTCTTAAATCGATTATAAAGCGCCGATATATAAAAAAAAATATTATACGAACTTTTAAAGTAATTACAAATAAAATATTTACTCGAAAAATTAATTTAAATTATAAAGTTTTAAAATTTACTTTTTAAAATCGGGCCAATAATTATACATTTTATTAAGAAGTTGCAATACATTTTTAAAAGTTTTTCTCGATTTAAAAAAAGCGTTTAATAAATTAAATTTTAATTTAAAAAAATTTAAAATTTTATTTTATTTATTCGTAAATTAAAAATTTCGTTTAACGTATATTAATTATACGAAAAAACGCTATTAAAATAAAAAGAAAATAAATATAAAACTTTTTAAAAAAAATTCTATTTTTAAAATTAAAATACAATTTAAAATAAATTTTATTTGTATTAATAACGTTTTATTAAATAAAATTAAAATTTAATTTGATTATTTAAAAAAATTTAAAATTAAAATTATTAAACTATTAAATTGCTAAAATATAAATAAAACTAATATTATAAAAAACCAAAAAATTAATAATTTAATTATTAAAAATATAAATCGATATTTTATTTAAAAAAAAAATTTTTAAATTTAAATTTTAAATTTTATTTATTAAATATATTTTAATTATAAAAATTGCTTTTTTTTATTAATTATATTTAAAAGAAAATCGATTTAATAATAATAGTTTTTTATTACTTTAAATAATTTTAAATATTAAAAATTTATTATAATTAAAAATAATTAAATAATAAATAATATAATTATAAAATAATTTTATAAAATATTTATTTTTTTAACGATATTAAAAAATTTATAAAAGCTTTAATTATTTATTTTAAACGATTATAAAAACTATAAAACTATAAAATTTATATATAAATATTTTAAATATAATATATATTTTTTATTTTTATTAATATATATATTTTATATTTTTTAATTTTTAAATTTTTTAATCGATTTTATATTACGAAAAACTCTCTATATTTACGTACTACGCACGTGATTTCTATTGTTTATATATAGTCGAACTTTCTATTTATAGATTATTATTTATTTTATATTTATATTATATATATTTATTTATTTTCGTAATATTTTATATTAATTAAAAAGTAAAACTTTTTATATTATTATTATAAAATTCGAAAAAAGAATTTAATAATTGTAAGTACAATATTAGTTTAGTAGTCACGTGCGATACTAGGCCAGATCGGGACTAGCGCCGCTTGCGCTAGAGTTGAGATTATATTTTTTAACTTTTGTGCGTTTACTAGATTTAGAACTTGAAAACAATCAATCAACGAATTATTCAATTTATTTATTTATTTCGTTTTTGATTTATTACTAGTAATAGATATTTCTAGTAATATTAATATTAATCAATAATTATTCAATTAATCACGAAATAATTAGATTTCTATTTAAAAAAAATTAATTTACAAAAAAAAAAAAATTCTTTAAATAGTTTACTCTTTGTAAAAAAATACTTAAAATAATTAATATACTTTCGAAAAAACGAGAATTTATAAGAATTTTTTTATAGAAACGCGTCGAAAATATTAAAACTATTAAAAACTTAAAAAAAACAATACGAGAGTAATTTTAAATTTGTATTTATTTTTCAAATTTACGTTTACTATACAAAATAATAACGTTTACGAAAAACGAATAAAAGAACGCGAAAACTATTTTAAATTTATATTAATTTATTCGAATTTATATCAAAAATAAATTCTCAAAAAAAGGTTTGTATTTTTATTCGTTATTTGATCGAAAGTGTATAAATATTAATAATAATATTTATTCGAACTCGAATTAAAACTTTTAATTTTTTTATTATTTATTGTACAATTATTTTTTAAAATAATAAATTTATTTAAAATCAAATTTTTTTACAATAAAAATAAATAGAGAAAAAATGTTGATTCTACAAATAATAAAAATTTTAATAAAACAATATTAAATAAATATATTTTTTATTACTTTAAAATATATAAAAAAAAAAATTATTTTAATTGCAATTTATAAAAATATTTTCAAAAAATTTTTAAAAATTGTTTACAAAAATTTTTACGTTTAATATACAAAGATTTTATGCGCTATTTACAAGACTTTTTATGTATTTACGAAGTCTAAATATCGAAAAATAGAAAATTTATTACTAATAATTTGAAAAAAATTTTTCAATAAAAAGAGTTTTATAAATAAACACAAATAAAGATCGTCGATTAATTGAAAAATAGAGATTTCTTCTCTCGATAAAATCGATTAATTCAATTAATAAATCAAAATATCTCAATATTAGTATTCAATAATCAAAGTATGATTACTTTTACGACTTCAATTACTAGTACGAATTTCTTTACTACGAATACGATTATTTCTACGAATATTTTTTATATTTCTTTTATTACAATTCTTTTTATAAATACGAATTTGTTTAGTATAATATAAAATACTCAATATATTTATTAGTAATTTTTTTAATAGTAATCGAATCAATATAATAATCTATAAAATATTTCTATTAAATTGTTTATAGATTTAATAAAAATTTATACTAATAATAAAAAATATAGTAAAAAATTATACGATATTTTTAATTGCAAATTATCGATTTTTTATAATTGTTATAATAAAATCGAATTATTTTAGAATTAATACGATAAAGCATTTTTTATTAGTTTTATAGAACGTATAAATACGTTTTATTTCAATAGATTTCTAAAAAGAAATTTCGATTTTACTATACTAATAATAATAATAAAAATTTATTTCGAAATTGAAAAAAATCGCTAATTATATATATTTTTATAGAGAGAAACAATTTTAATAAAAATTATTACAATTAATTTAATAAAGATTAAATTGAAATATTTATAAATATTTTTCAATTAATTTTAAAAGATTTAATTAAATTTATTATCGAAATATCAAATAAAATATAATTTGTAAAATCAAATTATTAATATTTATTGAAATATTGAAAAGTGCAATTTTATTCTTTATAAATTCGTTAATATTTTTAAAAGCGTTTACGTTGAATTGCGATTAATAGTAAGTATTGCGACGCGATTACATAAAATATAGTAGTATAATTTAAATTCTATTTTTTAAAATCAAAAGAAAAACGAATTCGATTAAAATTGAATCGATTATATTTATAAAGAACAAAGTAGAGAACGTAGTCGAATATAAAATCGAGAATATTAAAATCGAGAAAATTTTCGAGATAAATATCGTAGAAATCATAGATTTCAAGAAAGATTATATTAAAAGAAATACTATATTTGTAGTAAATTAAAATACTAATTAATAAAGTATACGATAAAAAAGCGATAATAAATATATACAAAGTTTCGATAGTAAATTCAATATACGATAGATCGAGATATTATAATAGTTTATTATTAGAATTTTTTCGTTAAAATCGAGAAAATAGAAAATTTATCGAAAGATAATCAAATAATAGAAATTGATTAATTACTAATGAGTATAAAAATAGAGAACGAAAATAAAAACTATTTTATTAAGTTTAAAAAAGTCGATAATACGCAAATAATAATTATTTTAAATAATTAATTTATTTGTTATATTATTATAGAGAAAAATATATTCAATATTTTATTATTACAATTTAAATTATTTAAATCGAATTAATATTTATTTTTTATTTTCGAAAATCGATATTTTTTAAAAGTTTTTTAAAAGATTATATCGAATAATAAAATCGTCGAAATATCAATTACTGATTAATTGCAATTTATAATATTACGAAAATTTGATACTAGTATTTAATTGGATATATTTACGATCGAAATTTATAAAATTCGTTTTAATAAAAGTATTATTTTATTGTAAAAAATTATTTAAATCGATATTTTATTAAATATTTAAAATATAAATACTATAAATATAAAACTCGATAATTTAAAAAATATTTTGATTTAAAAAAATAAAATCGTTTTTATTATAAAAAAATAAAACTATTTATAAATATTACTATATTAATCAAAAAAAAATCTAATTTGAAATTATTTTATCAATATAGAATTATATTAATTATATAGACGTTTTAATTACCCATTGATACGACGTTTTATAAAAAAAATTTAACGAGTTAATTATAATGTAAATATTAAATATATTTAATATTTTATTAAATATTATTACTATTATCAAATGTATAAACAATTATTTGAAAAATTTAAATTTATTTTATAAAATGATTATAAATTCAATTATTCGATTATTGTCGACGTTTTATATTTAAATAGAAAATTAATTTTGTAAATAGTAAACTCGTTTATAGTATTTTAAATTATTAAATTTATAAAAAATATATTTACGAAAACAATATAAAATATATTACGTATATATTAAATCGATATATATTAAAAACTATCGAATTATATTGTTTATAACGTTAAAAAAAATTTCTCGTTTATAGAATTTCAATAAAACGTTAAAACAATAGCGATTGAAATCAAGAAAATACTCGTTAAAACTTATAATAATATAAGAAAAATAGAAAAATACTATATTTTATTACGTCGAGTTTATAAGATTATTTACGACGAATTAATCGAAGAGTAAATTGATAAAAATATGATTTTACAAATAGTAATTAAAATTGTTAACGATTCGATAAAATCGAACGATATTGTATTTACGTTACTAGTCTTTAGAATATACTTTAGAATGATTAGTAATAATATGTTATCGTTATTAGTTATTAAAAAAATTGAAATAATTCGAATAATTACTAAGAAAATACGTCGTTTATATATTTAATATCAAATTAACGATACGCTTTCAATAAAAAACGATCCAAATACGAAGTTTATATTAAATTTACTAATTCTATTTAAAGTATACGTTTGACGTAAAAAAAGCGAATAAAAAAAATTATACAAATTACTAGTAATTGATAGAGAAATATGTATAATCGATATGTTTTATAGATCGATTAATTTTCGTTTAACGATTATTAAATTTTATTATACGAAAAAAAAAGTATTAAAAGTTTATAATCGAATTAATAATCAAAAGAATAATTAAAAAAATTAAAATTTTTTTTTTTTATTTTTTTAATTAAATGAAATAAACGAAAAATTAATTAAAAAACGTAATTGAAAACGTTTAAAAGAATTACGAAATAAAAACGTAAACAATAAAGAATTTAAATAAAATAAATACTATAATTTTATTGAAAATAACGAGAAAAATTACAAAAATTTTAATAATCAATTTTTTATTATTATTGTCGAAAAAACTAAAATCTTTATAATCTTTATAACAAGTAAAAAAAAAAGCAATATAGAATTATTATTAAAACTACGAAAAAAAGTATAATTACAATTTTTAAATAATTATTTAAAGCGTTTTAAAAAAAAGAAATCGATAATTTGATTGTAAAAATTTTTTTTAATTCCGTTTAATACGATTTTAGTAAATATATTAGAGTTCGAATTTTCAATTCGAGATTAATCAATAAGATCAAAAATAAAACTATTGATATTTTTTACGAGAAATCGAAATTAGTAATCTAAAAATACAACGACGAAAAAAAAAAAAAATTTTTACGCAATTCTCGATAATATAAAGAATTAATTAATGATTGATTATCGTTTTAATATTTTTTTTAATTTAATTTTTAGATAAAAAAATTAGAATATAACTTTGTAATATTATTCAAATTTATATTTAATTTATAACAAATTTTTAACGATTTATATTAATACGTTTATTGAAAAAAATTCGCTATTTACATTTATTAAATACAATTATAATTATCTTAAAATCTTTATATAAAATTGTAAAAATAAAAATATATTAATAAATTACGTATTACAAATATTATAAAAAGAAATTGTTTATAATTATATCGATATACGATTTTTGTTTTTTAATTACAATTATTAAAAATTTTTTCGACGTTATTAAAATGTAAATCGACGATACGTTTATATTAATAGAAAAAGAATTTTTTATTTTCGAAAAAAACGAATTTAATAAAATTAAATTTTTAATCAAACTTAAAAAAGTTTTAGTACTAAAAATACTATTGATTTTCAATAAATACGTTTTAATTCAATTTGAAAATATAATTCAATTACAATAAAAAGATTAAAGTAAAAAAATTAAATTAATAAATATTAAATTATTTAATTTTCAAATTAAGTATTAAAAACAACGAATTAAAAAAGTTTATATTATTACAATCTATTAATTTAAAACAATTTTCGATTTGTTTATTACTATTTAATACTAAAATTTAACGAAAAAAAAAATTGTTATATTGAATAAAAAATTAAAATAGTAGATTAAAAACTTAAATCGAAAATTCAAATATATTATTTTCAATTTGTTTACGATAAAAAATTTTGTTTTTATTGATAGTTTATTTGTAAATAATAAAAATTTTAATTTTTAAATTAAATATAAAATTATTTTAATAAATAAACGTTAATTAAACGATAAAAAATTCGAGATCAAAAGAAATTTTATTTACTACAATTTTATTAAAAGTAAACGCGTTATTAAAAGCGTTTTAATTTTTGAAATATATAGTATAGTAAAAAGAATCAATATAATAATTACAATCGAATTTATTATTAATTTAATTATTTAATAATTCGATTTTTTTAAAATCTCGATAATCGTTTATACAAATTTATATTCGTTATACGAGTATTTAATCAAATTAAAAACGATCAAAAAAAAGCGTTTTATAATCGATATTATAATTTTTCGTTAATCGTATAAACGCAAAAAACTGTAAAAAATTCGATGAATTAATAATTAAAATAATTCAATGAATACTATAATAAAATTAACATTTAATAAGACTTTAAAAAAGTTTCTAAATACGAATCATTTTAAGATTCGAATAAAAAAATAAATTAAAAAAAAAAAAACGATAAAAATAACGCAAAGAACTAAAAAAAAATATTTATTAAAAAAAAAAATAAAAAAAAAAAAATTTTTGTATTGTATTTCGAATTTTGTGATTGTTTGATTTATAAGATTAAAAAAGAAAGAATTATTTCAATTTCGGCGTTTATAATTCTCGACGAACTTCGAAAATAGTACTAATTTATTAGCGTTATTCTCAAAGTTTAATTATATGATTTTTGCATTGAAATATTAATAAGTTTTACGTATTAACGAATTATAATAAAAAAAAAAAATAATAGCGTTTTTTAAATAATTGAATTGAATTAGTTTTTATTACAAAGAAAGAACTGTTAGTGTGAGTACAATATTAGTTTAGTAGTCACGTGCGATACTAGGCCAGATCGGGACTAGCGCCGCTTGCGCTAGAGTTGAGATTATATTTTTCAATTTTTGCGCGCTTACTAGATTTAGAACTTGAAAATAATCAATCAACGAATTATTTAATTTATTTGTTTATTTCGTTTTTGGTCTATTACTAGTAATAAGTATTTCTAGTAATACTAATAATAATATATAATATTAAAATTAATTAAAAAATTATAAATTTATAATTTAAAATTATTTTAAAATTATTAATAAATTGTTTATTTTTAAAAAATAATAATAAAATTATATAATTAATTTTAATAAACTTTATTAAAAAAAACTAATATAAAATGAAAACATATTATTTATATTTTAAAAAAAATTTAAAAAATCGAAAAATTTATATTTACAAATTAAAATAATTATTCGATTAAACGAAATCGATTTTTTAATTCGTTAATAATTTTTTAAAAAAATTATATTTTAATATAATTAAAATTTCGAATCAAATAACTGAAAACTAAATTAAAGCAATTAACTTCAAAAAAAAAAGCGCAAAATTTAAACTAGTTCAAATTTCAAGTTTACAATTATTAAAATTATTAAATAAACTCAAATTAAAATAAAAAACTATAAAATTGAAAAAAAGAACTCTAATATATCTGTAGATTCTATTAGTACAAGCGATTATATAGAAGTTGAAAAGTTATAGAGTTATTAAGGTTTTAAGTAAATGGGTAGTATTTAAGTGAGGTGGCCGGAATGGGGGGTGGCCGGGATTAGAGGGTAGAGACTTATACCAGCAAGGCAAAACAGATTCTTGCCTCTCGCGACTTACTCTCCAATATCCAATGGATTTATAAGCTTTGTCGATAGAATGGAGCTTATGGCAGGCCCAGCAATCGATCAGATCTGGCGATTCGTCCGCTAGTAGTTTTAACAAGTCCATCCACGCCGAATTAGGCTGCTCGTTTTTTCCCTAATAGGGCCCCACGAGGACGTGCGGCAAGAGGGAGCTTAAATAATATGAGCTTCGATAAAGAAGTGCGAAAAGGTCCGGACTTAAATAATCGGAAACCGAGCTTTTTAGTAAATTACTCGCGGATTTTTAATTGATGCAAAGACCTAAACAAGTCGTGGGGCCCTATAGGGGGAAAAACGAGCAGCCTACGCCGAATTTCCCCAATTATACTCCGTACGGTCCAACTACTTTCAGATACTTGTCCCCAAGTACGCCAACAATCTGCGTACAACTAAGGCTGAAAGCAGCCGCCTCGACCTTTGGCAAGGGTTCCGCGATATTTTGTATGATCTCACTCGGTAGCTTTCCGAGTGGGGAGTGCTCGAGTGCGACCGGTCGCGGCGCGGATGTGAGGCGAAGCCACTGAAGGCAAGGTCGCAGGATATCCACATTGTTCGATTGGGATAAATTTAGGTTCATGCAAATGTTTGAAACCAGTTCACGGAATATTTGAAGCAGTGTGTGAAGTTCCTTCGAATTTGGACTGCGCTAGGATTGGAGCCCGCTTCTTGATTCGGACCACAACACCATGCCTGAACTAGCCACAACCCTTTACTCTTCTATGTTCTTTAATTAGGGATTTCGCTCAAGCACGAACGGAGAAGAGCATTCCTAGACGAAAAAAAAAGATACCAAGCCTACGAGACCGCTCATATGCATGTGTGGTCACGTGTTTGCTACCCCTTATTATTGATGACAGCACAATTTTCGACTTTACCTTCGACGCAAACTGTGCGAGGAATAATCGGTACTCCTGATTACCTTAATCCTGCGTCGTTCGGATATTATTACCTCTCCCAAATCTACAAAACCCGTGTTTTGACCAAGATCTTGTCAAGCGAGCCTCTAATTCCGATCCTCCGCTGACCCTCCGTCGCCACTGATTAGGTATATAAAATCGACGACTTCACTCGCCGGAGCCTCAACAGAACAAGTGCGCTTCGGTTGGTCGACTTAGGGCGCTTATCTCCACCATGGCTTCTACAACCACACCTCTCATCTGGCTCATTACAGGCAGCTCTTCTGGCTTCGGGACTTCACTCACCTTCATCGCCCTCAAAGCCGGCCACAAAGTCATCGCCACTTCTCGCACACCCTCAAAAACTCCAGACTTGGTCAAGCAAGTCGAAGATCTTGGTGGTATCTGGCTTGCACTCGATGTCAACGACACTCCTGAAAACCTCCAGAAAGTCGTTGCTGAAGGCACCAAAAAGTTTGGTAGAATTGATGTCCTGGCCAATGTTGCTGGAATTGGCATCATCGGTGCTCTTGAAGACTTCAGGTAAGTTAAGCCAATTTGAAGAGTTCACAGGAAAATGGCTAACAAGAGTTAAAGTCCGAAAGAAGCACAGCTCACAATGGACACTAACTTCTTTGGCCCCATGAAACTCACCCAAGCCGTCCTCCCTCAAATGAGAGCCCGCCGCAGCGGAACAATCGTCAACTTCTCCAGCGGAGCAGGGATCAACCCCAGCCCAACAATGGGAATGTACGCCGCCTCCAAATTCGCATTCGAAGGTTTCTCTCAAGGTCTAGCTCAAGACGTCGCTCCTTTCAATATACGAGTTCTGATCGTACAGCCCGGGGCTTTCACCACCAATATGCTGAATGCGATTCAGTTAACAGAGAAGGAGATGAATGAGGAATATCATGATACTACTATGGGGCGATTCATTGATATGTTCAAGGGAGAAAGACAGTTTAAGGCGCCAAACAATGTGGAGAAGGGATGCCAGGCTGTTTTTGAGGTTGTTACTGGGACTGGAAGAGGGGAGGGAAAGCAGGAACATTTGAGGCTGTTGCTTAGCAGTGATGTGGCACAGAGGGCGTTAGACCAGAATGCGAAGATCAAGGCGGGGTATGATGCTTTTAGGGATGTGTGGGAGAATACTAAGCATGACGGCGGAGTGCTCAAGTCGTTCAGCGACCTTTGAAGGAGGGTTGAGAATCACCATTTTATCAAGTGGCCTTTTTCACTCATAGATAGGAAAGACTGCAAAATCCTTTTCCATTAATCTCTCTATGATGCATGAGAACATGCGCTACGTATCTGCTGCCACTGCCTGTACTCTCTGGCTGCTGCCCGCACCAGCATCAAAGTCGGGTTGAAAATAAACGCTTTTCGAGATTCCGAAAGTCCGAGATGATGGTATCCCAGCACCATTCTCCATATTCTTTATCTGTCATCATCTGCTCGAGTGAGAAAAGAAGAAACTCGACTAGATCATCGTCCAATGCTCCCCATGATAACCGCCAAATGAGCGCGGTCAATAGATTTGCCCGCGTGCCGATCACGGCTAACCTGAGGGGCTCGACCTTAGATCTCTTTATACTGGGGATGCAAGACCACATGCTTTAACGTTTTCATCTTCTCTCCTTGGTCCTCCTCTACCTGTCCGTGCATGTTGACCTTCTCTCCGTCAATATCCCAGACATACATGTCCCTATAAACGAACTTTCTCAGGTGAGTGCTACCATCTTCCTTAAGCTCGTCTTCTATGGTCTTCACCAACCTGTGCTTGACCCCAAAGAGAGCATCCGCATAAACAGGGAGAAGATGCTGCATGACCTTGTCGTTACTTTCAGCATGGATCTCTCTGTCATCATCTTTGATATGGGCGAGCGATGGGACTGGCTTGAGCGGGAACCAGGTGGTGACTTTCGTCAAGCTTGAGAAGCCAGAGGTATAGTAGGCAAGTTCTCGAATGAAGAAGTAGAGGAGATTGAAGGTACGAGGACGACAGTCGAGAATCACTGACTTGACATCCTTGGCGATGGTGCAGTTCCTCACGAAATCATAGAGGCATAAGTCATAACCCTCACCGACGGACAACAGATCCAAAGAGTCCCATTCGATTCGAGGGTGGAGCCGAATATCATCACTGTGGAAGTCGTTAGGCAATCAATGAAGGCAATGATGAGAGCACGATGCACTTACGTGACCATAATCTTGACAGCCTTGATTGTTGCAATCGTCTTAGTGCTCATACCTTCAAATGACCAGTTGTTACCCTTACCCAAGATAAAGACGTACCCCTTCTTGTGAAAGGCGAGCATGGCTTCGTCGTATAGCACGCGGAATGAACGAAGGCCTTTGATGAGTTCTGGACTCTTCCCGTCCCACTCGTCTGGCAAAGCCAAATTGTAGACCATGTTGCGCAACTCATGAGGGAGCTTTATGAGAGAACAAGTCTGGAGGTTGGGGCTCGGACGAGTGTTAGTGTTTCGGCGGTATGGATTGTCGTTCTTGGTTATACGAAGATTGTATGTGGGACGAGGAGTGGTGCTGGAGCGTAGCCTGGTTGGTTGAGCCATGGTGTGCAGCTATTTCATTTATGATCGTATTGTCTGCGTATTGTCGTCTTCGTATTTTCCCCTTCGTATGGTCGCCTCCGTACTATCACTTGTGAAGCGAAGGGGTTCGAAGCGAAGGGGTTCGAAGCGAGGGCGGTGAAGGAAAGGGGAGAGAGTGAGTGCGGGCTGAAGCGAAGGCGGTGTCAGGTGAAAGAGAGTGAGAGGAGACTGAACGCGGGTAGAAGCGAAGGGCGGTGAAGGTAAGGGGGGACTGTGAATGCGCGCTGAAGCGAGGGCGGTGAAAGTAGGGGGGGCGTATTATTGCCTTCGTATTGTCGCTTATCGCCTTCGCCTTCGCACTGACAGGTCTGCGTATCGTTCTCTGGATGCTATCCTGTTCGTATTGTCTTCTTCGTATTGTCGAGTTGCGATTGTCTTGGGTTGAGAGAAAGGGAGGTTGTTAGTATTGTCAGATCGAGGGAGGGAGACAATGGGAAATGGTTGGCATTGTCAGATCGAGGAACGAGGTATTTATGTTAGCGAGGCACTTGTCCTTAGTGGCTACTAGGTCCCCTAGAGGACTAAAGGTGAAACTGGCAGTAGAATCGATCTCAAAAGTGAGAGGAAAAGGGAAAGACTTCTTCATCCAATGCTTCGAGGATGCTACAAGACACTTGAGTCTTCACTTAACGGGACCACCCAAAGGTTCTGTCTTGTGGCTTCAATCTCGACTTGGGATAATTCAGAGTCTTCAATGTCCCTCATCCACTTAATGACTTGAAGGGTTTAATACCAAACCTGGAGTTATGGAACGCATCAACCCCCTTCTGAACTGAGCCACGTGACCATGTTTCTACAACTCAACTCGAAGACTTATTAGAAGCACTATCTTTGGTAAAGACCACCAGAAATGCATGAGATCCCAACAAGAAGTGTAAAAGGTAGTTTGCAGGGTTTCGGACTGAAGCCGCGAGGCCATTCATAGCCAGGAAGGAGGCGCGCCTAGAATTAGTACTTTAAGAAATTCTTCGGAGGACAGCCCAAAAATCCTTCTCCATCCGCCTTCCAAAACCACTCCTCCGTCTGCAGTATTCCCAGTCGAAGTTGTGAATCCAACACGTCGCGCGCATGCAATTTTTCCCATGGTAAGTTCAAGTCTGCGAGCCACTCATCTGGCCAAAATTTCAGATACTTCCACCCAGTCCGGTAAATAGGCACCTATCGCCAAGTTCTTTTCAAGTGTTGATCTACTGCTTTTTGCACACGTTTGATATCACGAAGTAGGCTGCTCGTGGGGGACTCATGGGGTGGAGTTTTAAAATTTCCCCTCTATCTACGGGTCTCCCATGGGGCGAAAATATATTAGTCTTTTACCTACGGATCCTCTATGGGTTTTGTGGGGCCCCTATAAAGGATATATAAATTATATAAAAATATAAATATATTTATTCAAATTTAATTTAAAAAAAATTAATAAAAAAATTAATAAAATATTAAAAAATAATATATATAATAAAAAATAATTTATTTTATAAAATTACAATATAAGAATTAAACTTAATAAACTACGCTAAACCGGATTAAATCGTATTAACTGATTACTAACTTTTACGTAATAAAGTCTTCTCTTTTTAAAAATTTTTTACGCTTTTATAAAATTAAAAATTTTATAATATATTTTTTTTTTTCGCTAAGTAATTTCGTAGTTATATTTGTATTATTTTTTTTAAAAAAAATTTATATTATAAAAAATAAAAAAGACTTTTCTTCGTTTTTTAATTAGTTTTTTATCGTTTTATTAATAATTTCCGCATTTTTTTTATATTAATTCGTTAATAAAATCTTAAGAAATTTAAAAAAAAAAATTTTTTAATATTAATATAATAATCGAAAGTATAAAAATTATTAATATTAAATAAATTTAATATTTATATAAAATATTCGAATTTAATATATTTTAAAAGTAAAAATATTAGTTTTATAAATTGGTATATATATTTAATAAAGTTTTATTTACGAAAATAAACGTCGAATAAAAAAAATATTTATAATTTTAATTTTAAAAAAAGTCGTTTAAATAAAAAATAAAAAAAAAAGTTTAATAAAATTTAATATCGTGAAAAATATACTATTAATAAAATTGCAATAAATAAAAGTATTATAAAGCGATTAAATTATTTTTTTCGAAATTAGTTTAAAAATAATATAATATTAAAATAAGTATTAATAATTAATTCGATTATATAAAAAGCGGAAATAATTATTAGTCGAAAAAAAATTAATATATAATTGCAAATTTATAATTATTTTATAAAATCATATAAAAATATTAATTTATTATTAAAGTTTTTATACGATTATATTATAAAATAAATATATATAAAATTTAATTTATTTGTATTTTTAGTAGTAAATTATTTCGTATAAATACGTTTACGAGTTTTTTAGCGTATTTTAATATTTTCGAATTAAAATATTTTTCGTATTATAAATTTTATTAATTTTTTATATTTTAAAAATAATAAAATCGGACTTTTAGATTTTTATTAATAATTTTAATTAAGTTTTCAATTTTAGTAAATATTTTGTTTAAAATAAAATCGAATATATTTTTTTTAAAATTTTTAATATATTACTTTTTTTTGAATTAATTTTTCAACGTATTTAATAATCGATTTTTATTTTTTTTAAATTTTAATATTAAAAATATTTATTAGTAAATTTTATAATATTTTTTAATATTTATAAAACTAATTTAAATCGTTAATTTTTATTTTATTAATATTAAAAAATAAATTATATTTTTTAAAAATAGCGATTTTATTAATTTTCGCGTTTTCGTTTTCGATTTTATTATTATTTTATTCGTTAACGTTTATTATATTTACATCGAATAAATTTAATTTTTATTTTAATTTAATAAAAATATTCGAATCGATTATTGTATAATTTATCGTAGTAATTATAATAATTTATAAACGAATTTTTAAAACTTTTTTAATTTTTTTTAAAACGTTAAACTTATTATCGTCGATTATTATTACGTTTAATTTTTAAAAATAATTAAATTAATAATAAAAAACTAATTTTATTAAGTTTTTAAAAAACGAATATTATTCGATTTTAAATTATTCGATAAAACAAAACAATTTATTCGTATTATTTTTAACGTTTTTTTTAAATTTATACGTTATATTATTTTTAATATAATTAAAAAAAAGTTTTTTTACGAATTATAAAAAAAATTATAATTTTTAGCGTTAATTTTATTAATTAAATTTGTGTTTTTAAATATTATAAATTTTTTTATTAAAACGTTTATAAATTTTAATAATTTTATTAATATATCGTTTATAATTTCGATTAAATAAATTATAATCGAATAAATTTTATAATTTAATTTTCGAATAATTTTAATTTTAATTTATTATATTTTTTTCGTTATTTATAAAATTTTATTAACGTTTATTTAAAATAAAATTACGTTAATTAAAATTAAATTTTACGTCGAAAATTATAAATTTAAAATTAAACGTTTAAATTTATTTTTAATTTATTAAACGAGTAAATAAATACAAAAAAAATTTAAATTAAAAATAAATTTAATATTTTTAAATTTATTTTTATTTAATTCGACGAATAAACGTTTAATAAAAATTTTTAAATTATTAAAAAAATCGTTATATTTTAAATAAAATTAAATTAATAATTTGTTTTTAAAATTTTTTTAATAAATAATATATTATTTTTTTATATAAAAAAAATGTTTTATTAATAAATTATATATTATTATTATTTTTAATATAAAAAAATTAAAAAATTATTATATTAATTTTAAATATTTTTATAAAAAGAATTTAAAAAATATAAAAAATTTTTTTATATTTATTAAAATATATTCGATTTTAAATAAAAAAATTAATAAAGTTATTATAATTATTAAAAAATAATAAAAAAATTTTAAAATTTAATAAAAAAATAAAAAAATTAAAAACTAATAATAATAATATATTCGAAAAATCTATTTTGTATTTGTAATTAAATTCGTAAATGATTTTATAATTAAAAGTAAATTTATTTTTATTATTTAAAATAAAATTAAAAAAAATAAAATAATAAATAATATTATTCGATTTTTCGTTTTTTAAAAGTAATAAAATATATTATTTTTATATATCGAAAATAAATAAATTTTTTTCGAGTTTAATAAAATTTACATCGAAAATTAAAAACTTATAAATATTAAAATTATTATCGTTAAACATTATACGTTATTTTTTAAAAATAAAATAATTTTAAAATTAAAAATTATTATAAAATTATTATAATTATTAAAAATAAAAACGTTATAAAAAGAAAAATTAAAATAAATAAATTATAAATAAACGAAATAATATTAATAAATAAAATAAATATATTAAATTTAAAAGTAAAACTTTTTAATTAATTAAAATTATATAAATTTTTTTAAATTAATAAGTTTTTTAAAAAGACTTTAAAATTTACGTAATTATTTAAATTATTATTTTTAAATTTAAAATTAATTTTTTAAGTAAATACGTATATAAACTCGAATTAAAAATCTCGTTATACGAATTTTATATTTTTAAATAAATTCGTTTATATTTTCAAATAATTCGATTTTATATTATTAGTTTTATACGTTATTATAGTTTTTTTATTTAATTAAATATTTGAAATTATTTTTATTATTATATCGAATATTTTGTTTATTTACGATTTTTTTAAATTTTTAAAATTTTTAATTATTATTATATTCGTCGTTTAAATCGACGTTAATTAATTTTATATTATTTAATTTTAATTTATTATATAAACTTTTACTTTTTAATATAAAATATAAATAAATAATCGAAATAATTAAATAGATTTTTTAATAAAAAAATAAATTCAATTTATATATAAAGCGATTAACGCGATTTTTAATACGAAAAAAATTAACGTATTATTTTATAAATTTTAAATTCGAATAATTTAAAAATTTATATGATTTAATATATATTAAATCGTTAATATTTAAAATTATATTATTTTTTAATAAAAATAATAACGAAATTAATAATTAATTATACGTTTTATTAATAAAGTTTTTAAATAATTTTAAAAATATTAAAATTGTATTTATTTTATAATTGAAAATAATTTTATTTAAACTAATATTAATAATTATCATAAAAGTATTATTAATAATTATTTAATAAAAAATAATATAATTTATTTATAATTAATCGAAATAAAATATAATAAAATAATAAAAATTAATTTTTATTTTTTATATAATTTATTTGTAAATATTAAATAATAAATATTTGTAATTTTATATTTATAAACTCGAAAATAATACGTTAGAATTTAAAAACGAATTTTTTATTTTAATTAAAAATATTATTATTTAATATTTTTTAATTATAAAATATAAATATAATAATTAAAATTTTAATTTATTTTTTAATCGTATATATAATATATTTCGAAATAAATAGTTTTTTTTTTTAAAAAAACTTATCAAATATTAATATTAAATAATTAAAAAAATTAAAAATTTTAATTTTTTATAAAACGATTATTTTTATAATTATAAAACTTAAAATAAAATTAATTATAATTATTACGAAAAGTTTTAATTTAATACGAATTAATTATAAAAAATCGTATATTAAAAATCGTAAAATTTTATTATAAAAATAATTTAAATAATATATTAAAAATTTAATTAATTTTTTCGTTAATTTACGAATCGTAAAATTTAATAATTTTTATTTTATTTATTATAAATTTTTGAAAAATTATCGTAAAATATATTATTTAAAATATAAAAACGATTAAAACTTTTATAAAAAATATAAAATAGTAAACTATTTTATAAAAAAAAAAATATTATTAATTTAAATTTTTTAAAAAATTAATTTATTTTTTTTTAATTAAAATTTTTTAAATTTATTTAAAATATTTAATATAATATTTAATTTTTTAAAAATATATTTTACTTTAAAATTAAATTAAAAAAAATATTCGAAAATTATAACGAGTTTTATATTAATTTTAATAATATTAAAAATAAATAAAAAAATTTAATTATAAATATTTTTTATTATTAAATAATTCGTTAAAATTTAAATAAAATATTTATTACTTTGAATTATAATTCGAAGTTTTTTATAAATATATATTAAATATATTACTTTGAGTTTAATAAAATAATAATACTTTTTAGTAGAAAAAATTAATTTATTTAAAAATAATACGAATTAAATCGCGGAAATTAATAAATTAAAATATAATTTTTTTTAAAATAAAAAACTATAATTTTAAAGTCGTTTTAAAAATATCGATTTTAAAAAAAAGCGATTTATTTAAATCGTAATAAATTAATATATATTTATTTAATAAATAAATTTAAAAACTTTTTTATAATACTTTTTTTAATTTATAAATTTTTATATAATACGCGTATAAAATTTTTTTTTTTTAATTTTTTTTATAGTTTTTTATTTTTTTTTATATAAATATTTATATTTTATATTATTATAATAATTTTAATATTTACGTATAAAACGATATATAAAATCGAAATTAGTTTATTATTTTTAAATATATTTTTAAAAATTTAAAAATTTAAAAATTTTAAAAAAACGAAATTTTTAATTATTATTATTCGTTTTTCGATTATAAATATTTTAAACTCGTTTATACGATAATTAAAAAAATAAATTAATAAATATTTTAAAAAAAAACTTTAATAAAAACAAATATAAATAAAATAAATATTTCGTGTAAATATTAAAAATAATTTTTTAACGATTTTTAAAAAAACGATTATATTATTAATAAAAATTTTAAATTTATAATTTATTAAACGTAAATAAAAAAGTTTTTAAAATTTTAAAAAATTATTTTAAAACGTTTTAAACTATAATAATTAATAATAATAAATTTATTTTAATAATTTTTTTAAATTAAAAATTAATAAAAGAATTTTAATTCGTTAATAATTATAATATAAATTATATTTTTAAAAGTTTTTATAATTCTTTTTTAATGAAATATTAAATACGCGTCGAATATCGTCGTTTTATTAATAGATTTTATATCGATAATAAAACGAAAATATAATTTATTTTTAATTATTTTTTAAATTATAAATACGATATAATTAAAAAGTATTAATTAAATTATTTATTCGAATTTATTTTTATTATATATAATATTAAATATTTATTATTAGCGATTTTTATATTTTATTAATTTTTAATTAATAAAACGAATATATATAATTTAAATAAAAAATCGATAAAATTTTTATTAGTTTAATAAATTATAAATTCGTCGATTAAAATTTCGAATTAAATTGCGAATTTTAAATTTACGACGTATATATAAACGTTATTATTTAATACGATTTTTAAAACGTCGATTAATTTAATAATATTATTAAAAAATAATTAATTATTAATTAGTATTTTTTTATTTATAAATATAATAATTTTATTCGAATTTTATTCGTTTTTATTTGAAATTAATTTAATTATATAATAAACGTTTTTTTCGTATTTTTAATATATTTTTAATTTAATTTTTCATTTAATTAATAAATCGATAAAATTTAAATTTATAATTATAACGAAGTTTATTTTATTTACGATAGCGTTATAAATATATACGTATTAAATACTAAATATAAATTAACGATTTTTAAATAGTAAAAAATATATAATTAATATTATAACGGTTTTTTAAAGTAAAATTATAATATTTTTCGCGTATAAAACTTTTTTTTTAATATAAAAACTTTTTATAAAAACTCGAATTAATATAATTAAATTTTCGTATAAATCGACAATAAATATATAATTTTTGTAATTTAATTTTTTTTAATATAAATATAAAAACTCGTTATTTAAAAAAAGTTTAAAATTCAAATTTTTAATTATTTATATATAAATTTTAATTTTATTAAATACGTTTTATTTTTTAATTACTTTGAATATATATATTATAAAAATAGTTTATTTATTAAATTTTATTAATTCGTCGATATTTAAAATTATAATTAATTCGAATTTATTAATAAATAAATTCAATATAAATTATATTTATTTTTTATTAATTAAAAAACGAAAATTATTAAAATCGATATACATTTTATATAATTGGTTATTTATTTTTAATTTGATTTTTATTATTACGTATATATATTTTATTATAAAATTATTTAAAGTTTTAATAAAAATTATTTTAATAAATCGTTAAAACGAAGAATTATTTATTATAAATAATTAAATCAAAAGAATTATTTTTTGTTTATTATATTTATTAATTTCTCGTATATTATTAATATTATATTTATCGATTTTTTTGATTTTTAATAAAAGAATTTAATAAAATTCTTTGGTTTTTAATAAAAAAATTTAATAAAATTAATCGATATTATAAAAGTTTTTATAAATATATTTAAATAATTAAATTTTCAATAAAAAGTTTTTTTAATAATATTAATAAAATAAATTATATTAATAATAATTTTTTTTTAATTTTTTTTTAATTTTTTAAAAAAATTTTTTTTTATAAAAATATTATAAAAATCGTTATCGATTTAATATATATCGTCGTATTAATAATATTGTTTAAATTTATAATTATTATTATTAAATTTTTATTAATTTTCGTAAAAATTTAATTCGTAAATAAATTTATTATTTTCGATTTTTTCGATTTTTATTATTAATATTAATAACGCGAATTTAAGTTTTAATAATAATAAAATAAATTTTTATAATAAATTTTTATTATTAATTAGTTTATTTTATTAAAAAGTTTAATTAAAAAAAAAAATTAACGAAAATTTATATAAAATACGAAAAATTTAAATTACAATTTAAATTATTTTAAATTTTAACGAAAAATTAAATTGAAATTATTTAGTTTTTTAAATTCGAAATTGTATTTATTATTATTATTAAATTTAATAAAATATTATTCTTTTTTTAAATTGTTTTTTTAAAATTTATTATTTTCGTATTACGAATAATATTTAATATATATTTTCGAATATTGTTTTTATTATAAACGTTATTTTTTAAATATATTTATTTTAAAAACTTATATAAAATCGTAATCGAAACTATTTTAAATTTGTAAATAAACGCGTTAATTTATATAAAAACGTCGTTTTAATCGAATTTAAAGTTTTTTTTTTTAAATTTAAATAATTTATTAAAATATTACATTAAAATTATATTATAAAAATAAATATAAAAGTTTTATTTGACGATTAAAACGCGTAATTTAATAGTATTATTTTTAATTTAATTTACGAAAAAGTAAATATTATATTAATAAATATTTTATTCGATCGTAATATAATTATTTTTATCGTAAAAAAATTTAAATTTAAATTAAAATAATTTATATTTTTTAATTTTTATTTTATATTAATAAAATTTTTATTAGTAAAATTTTAATTATTATTATTATTATTACGATTACAATTAAAAATATAACGTTTATTATCGTTTATAATATTTTATATTTATATTAATATTTTGAATATAAAATTATTTTATTAATTATTATATTAATCGTTATTTTTAATTTTAAATACTTCGAATAATAAATTAATTATTTTTTTAAATATTTTTTTTTAATATATAAAATTAAAATTATATATTTTTTTTATAATATCGCTCGAAAAAATTATATAAAATCGATATTTTATTTTAAACTTTAAAAAAATTAAACGTTTTTTTTTCGTAATATTAAAATTTTTAAAGTTTTTAAAAAAAAACTTTTTTTCGTTTTTAAATATATATTTTGATTTTTAAATTAATATAATAATTTTAACGATTATAATAAACTTTTTAAAAACCGTATTAAAATTAATTTTATTTTAAATTTATACGTTTAAAATAAAAATATTTTTTAATTTCGTTGAAGTTTTTATTTTTCGTAAAATTGAAATAGTTTTAAAAGTAAAATTAAAACGAAATAAACGAAAATTCGAAAAATATTAAATAATAAATTAAATAATTTTAATAATTTAAAGTTTAAAATCGTTAATATATTTATATTTAATTTATTAAAATTTTTAAAAATTATATACGATTTCAACGATATTTTATACGATCGATATATTAATTATTAAAAAGTAAAATAATAAACGAAAAATCGTTAAAATCGTATTTTAAAATAAATATAAAATTTTAAAACGAATAAATTAATATTATTATTATTTATTAAAAAATAATATATATAATAAAAAATAATTTATTTTATAAAATTATAATATAAAAATTAAACTTAATAAATTATATTAAATCGAATTAAATCGTATTAATTAATCGTTAATTTTTATATAATATAAAAAAATTAATAAAATAATAAATATTATAAAATAAATATAATTATAATTAAAGTTTTTAAATATAATATATTATAATAATATAAAATTAAATTAATATTATTATTTCGAATTAAGATTAATCAAATTACGTAATTAAATTGAAAATATATTTTATTATAATAAACGTTATAATAATAATAATAATATTAATAATAATAATAATAATAATAATAATAATAATAATAATAATAATAATAATAATAATAATAATAATAATAATA
>MU119319.1:149328-163907 GCA_014904845.1 Acephala macrosclerotiorum
AATAATAATAATAATAATAATAATAATAATAATAATAATAATAATAATAATAATAATAATAATAATAATAATAATAATAATAATAATAATAATAAAAATACATTTTTTTAAATTATAATAATAGTTTTAAATAAATAAAAATTAAAATTACGTGTTTATTATTATATTATATATTATAATATATTTCGAGTTAAACTTTCGTATTACGTATAAATAAACATGCCTTCGCTTCGTTCCTCGATCAGGTGGTGCCTAGCACGGCTCGTATCTCGCGAGTGCACTCCCACCTTCTCTTGTCTCTACGCTTGTCACGTTTGTTCTATACTCGACCGGAAATGGCTACTAATTTAGATCTACTTTAGATCTATTCAACAATCCAAGTTTGAAGTCAAAAGCTCTTAATTTGAGCGTTCTATAAGCATTTGAAGCTGGAATGATTCTCGTTGATACGAAGAAAGTGGTTCGCTTGGAAAAACGTTCGTCCAGAGCCGGATAAGCTGATAAGCTGATAAGCTGATAAATTGATAAGCTGATTAAAGCCTTAGGCAGAAACGCACTTCCAATAGAACTTCACACTAGAGAACACTCCCTGGGATCCTCGTCTCTTATATTAAGTTACTACGATTAATTCAATTGATTATATATAGTTATTGAGACTATACTTACCAAAAGAATACCCCTTGAGACTCCCGTCTTTTATATTAAATACTACGATTGATTTAATTGATCGCATTTCTCTATAGCAGATTCTGCCGGGCGGTGAAGGCTCTTATAACGGTCGCAAATCGCGATTTACAGCATTTTGCAACTGAGATTGAGATTACGCAATAACTACTAATCTAAATCAATTGAAATTAGAAATATAAACGATTCAAATATAAGTTCAATTTATAATATAATTATTATAAATTTATTAAATTAATAAATAAGTAAATAAAATCGCAAAACTCTCGAAATTTTGGTGTTCTTGAGCTCGGTTATGCGGCAGCCTTAAGTGCCTAAGGCATTTTGGGGTTTTTTTTTCGAGTGTTTTAAACCAATCATTCTCGACCGAAGTCAAACATGGTATTCTTTACTTTTATATTTTATAAATTTTAATTTAATTGAACTTTTTAAATTTAGTTTAATAAGTTTTATTAAAATGATTATAAAATATAAAATGAATTAAAAAAAAATTAAAATCTATTTTTAAATCGTAATATTTTATTTTTAAACTCGAAAATCGAAATGAACTCTCAATTGCCAGTAGACGGCGTGGGAGTGTCACGGGATCCAGGGGTCTTTTACGGGTAGAAGTCGTCTTTTCCTTTCTACTCTGCGCTGCGCTAGGCAATAATATTATAATAATAATAAAAAGTTTAATTTAATTAAAAAGTACTATTACGGATTATATAATCCGTAACACGTGACTAAACCAGTGTTTAAAGTACTAGTGTATAAAAAAAGAACTTTTCGTAATATTTCAAATATTAAACTTTTAAACGTCGAACTTTCGAGCGTCGAATTTCGAGTTTTTAAACGTTTTACTTTTAAATATATTTATTTTTATTTTTAATATTTTTACGATTTATTTGTTTATTTAATTATTATTTAATCGATTTCAAATCCGATTAAATCGTTTTAAAAGTCTCGTATTCGTATATTTATATTTTAAAAATCGAAAAAATCAATTTATAAATTAAAAAATAATATAATAAAAAATTAATTTACTTTTATTTTTAATATTTTTACAATTTATTTATTTATTCGATAATCGTTTAATCGATTTTAAATTTAATTAAATCGTTTTAAAAATTTCGTATTTATATATTTATATTTCGAAAATCGAAAAAATCAATTCGTAAACTGAAAAATAATTACAATAAAAAATTGAAAACTATTTATATACGGTTTAATTTAAAGTTTAAAATTTAAATAATTTTAAAATTTTAATTTAAATTATATTTTTTTTTATTTTATTAATTAAATTAATAAATATTATAATAAATTTAAAATTATTTTACGCATTTGTAAACTACGTAAAATTTTACTTAAAAAACTAAAAATATTAAATGTCAAATTATTTAATATATTCTTAGTTTAATCACGTGATCAAACTAGTCCTAATCCGGAACGACAATACTATACTATCCCCCCTTTGCGCAAACCAAAGTAGATTACATAGAAAATACTAGAACCCTACCTAGGTTTGCGCAAAGGGGGGGGATAGTATTTTATGAATATTCTATTTTTAGATGGGGCCCCATGGAGCTCCATGGGTGGAGGACTAAAAATAGAACTCTACCCGTGGGAGACTCTTAAAAAAAAACTCCACCCAGACCCACCCCATGGGGTGGGGTAGAAATGGGGCTCCACACCCCATGGTTTTTTTGCGAGCAGCCTATCACGAAGTTCCGCCTCGCTGAGAGTGCCTGACAAGCTGTACCGTTGAGCACTGGAAAGCTTGCCAGTAACACCAAGACACCGGTTGGCCTTTAGCTTAGCACGTCCCTATACCCTTCGGGAGGTCTCTAGGATGCTGGGCTTCGCCCTCACCCGCAAGACGTTAAACAATATCATCATCATCATCACACCGGTTGGCCTTTTCTATCATGTCTCCGAGGCGCGATTGAGCTGCCTCTTCTAGTCCCCTCCGAGAGACGGGGAAAACGATCTTCAGTGTGCGGAGGTTCCGAAATCGTTCGAAATCCTAGATGAGGTATCCTTGGTTGTCGAAGCAATATTCGGGATATCTTGTGAAGTCGATCGTGAGGTCTCGGACCTTCGAGGCAAACGAGGTAAACTTTCCCAAGCGCTTCCGACCCACGGGAAATGACTCTCTACTTGGATGTACATATGCGCTGTGGGTATATTTGCGTCAGTGACTGTCCACAGCTACCCTGATAACGGGTACTTACTTTGGAACGAGCTTCACTTTAGGCATGACAGCTAAGGTTGCCCAAACCTCTGCATACCTATCATAGGATAATAACTCCATGAAGCTCGGACAACTTTCGAAACTCAAGATTATCGTTGTATGTTGAACAAATTCATAAGCGGCCTCAGAAAAGAATCTCGCATGGGTTTTGAAAGCGACCAAAAATTGAGCATGTGGCGGAGAACGAAGATGTCATGATGTTGCTCGCTGCGAAAAGTATTCTGGTAGATGAGGATACGAAGCTCTGCGGGTAGGCCGCAGAATGCGAGATTGGACTTTGAGATGGGCTTCGTTTCTAGGGCGGTCTTTTGGTTTGATACTGTGTCATGGGAATCCATCACTATGATGAATAAATGCCCCTATGGTTCAGAGACTTCCGGTGCTGAGGTTAAGTAGTTTTTCGGGAAGGTTGAAGAAAAGAATTACTCGATAAGTAGGGAGTGTTCTAGCTCTTAAAACTTCTTGTCCCGATTGTTGAAATGAGTTGCGAATGTAGGACGTGCTGGCGGTCCTATCTGTTTGCTGCCTATTCATATCAAGAGATAGATCTACAATGCATAACTGAATGCAAACATATGCCAACAGACTCAAATCCAATAACCCTCTTTCCAATCAAAGACAGTCTGATGTGGGTGAGCCGAACACGTGGTTCTTTGCCTTTGAGAAACACTTTGAAAGTTGGATACTTCTCTCTACAGAACAGGCATTACAACAAGTTGCAGTCATCTAGCAAAGGATGTTTCTTGAGAAGAGGGTGTTCAGAATGGAAAGTTTTCGTGTGAACGAAAATGAAGGCCGGGAATAACATGTCATGGAAATCGCAAATACATAAATAAAATGAGTAATAACATAAGGCTGGACGCACTGTACGTAGATGCATACAACGAGCTTGAAGGATGTGACCTGTACAGGTGTTTACACAAGCCTCAGGCGTGCCATCCCCTGCCTCGCAGAACTAGCCTTGAATCCGCAAGGTTTACTCAACTTCCCGGCCTTTACAGCTAAACGCAATGTCCAAGTGCCATGGCCGCCGAATTCAGCAGGTTCAGTCGTTGTTTTATGCGACGACTGTCCCAACCAGGAGCCCCTACACAGGCACCCCGACTTGCCTACGCAGGCACAGGTGCCTCTGTAGGCTCGAGACGTTCTAACCGAGGCGCCTTGATTGGCTTTTTACACAGGCACTCCCAATAAGCGAGACTTCGATTTAGTCTTATACAGGCACCTCTAATAAACGAGACTCAGACGCAAGCAAAGAGAAAAGAGGTCTAAGGCTAGGGCTTGAGGATATACCTTTTGGGTGAGGATAAGGTTAGCTTCACGTGACTAGGTAGGATTATTCTGATAATAAGGATGGGTTTCGAGCTTATTATTCTCATAGCCCAGAAGTCATTAAAATTAATATTAATATCAAAGTTTATTAGTTGTAATAATGTGTGCGCTCGATTTTTACTAGTTTAGTACAATTTATGTTCGCGCAAGCGCTGAGATTTGAACAACGAGATTCAGCTTCATAACTTCCTATTTGAGAAGCGTTGGTAAGATCAATTAAAAGTCGGTCTTTGGGGACCAGTCTCGCTTATTGGGGGTGCCTGTGTAAGGAGCCAATCAAGGCGCCTCGGTTAGAACGTCTCGGGCCTACAGAGGCACCCGTGCCTGCGTAGGCAAGTCGGGGTGCCTGTGTAGGGGCTCCTGAAGATCTCCCATCTTAAAATCTGCTTAGCGTCCATACTTCATCTATGGGGCCTTCCGAAACTTCCATTCCTTCAAACCTTCTGTTACGTCGGCATCACATGATGAGTAAAGGAGCGAGCGACAGTCTGGGCGCTGGCGGCCTAGATTTTAAGCAAAGATCTTATTGTCAAAATGGTGGTCTGGGATGCCCTAAATCACGTGAATCGACGTGGAACACTTGGTGTTTTAGGAGTCTATGATTAAAAGGTGTCCTCTAGATCTCTGGTAGAATCAAGGACTTTCTGCACTCTTTTGCCCCCCCCCCCCCAAAAAAAAGTGATCACTTTGACACTTATAAACGAGTCATGTCCCATAGGTCATGTGACCTTAGGGCTGGTGCTCTTTTCTCTTTCGGCATCCAGTCAATTGGGAAGAATGCTCCACAAATAGAAATCCAGAGTTCAGAGTTCAGATCTTCGACTGTACCGGTAATCACTCTGGTTGGGAATTGATGCTGCCTGTGTGTCTGTGTGTGCCTCAGGTTTGGGCTTTTGTCTACGTGGATGCAGGTTAATGCAAGTAAACTTTCCCTCAAATGCTTCTCGAAACATTCGAAGAGCAATGCGAATCGCCTGCAGCACGTTGACACCCGGTCGAAGTCAGTCGAGGCAGAGGATGGTCCCTGAATGCTCGCCCATCTTTAAGCTGTGGGCATGCCCAAGCAAGCTAGTTCTTGATGCCGCTAACAAACCAGATTCAAAGTCATGAAGGATTATTTGGCATGACGCTCTCAGTGTGGCTCGCAGGGAACGGTAAGATGGGGAAGTCTGATAACCAAGGTGTGATAACAGTGAGCTAGTCATATCATCTACAGCTTCACACGGCCCCACTTTGTATCCGTGCCGCCGTGGCTTCTCACCAGAATGGATTTAAGCGAGCTAAGTTCTTGCCGGTTGATGGCCTGATTGGCTGCCGAGGAGTCTGTTCAGATGCCGGTTCAGACGTTAGAGTCAAGGGTTCTGAGCGAACCTAAGGAGAGCCACAAATTCAGATATAAAAGGCTCGTAGAATGTAGCAAAGATTTAATATGTTGCTTCGCACTGCGATACTCCAACTCCATTCCAATGGCGAATAATCTATCACAGCAACGATTTTCCGGCTGGAATCTGCCCGAAGAGAGAGCCACAGAGGAGGACAGCATCGCACCTGCTTGTAACACAGATTCCCAACAAGAGATACAACCACACGTTGCGAGAGAGAATCTAAATCTATCAGATACTTTCTCAGCACAGGACGTTCAATCTCAAGCAATGTGGGCCTCATTCGAGACAGTGGCCGAGCCTGGTGAGTTTCTCAAACTTAAAACATGTATATATTAGCCCTTTAGAGATTCACTAACCAATGACAAAGTATTTTTCGAAGCAGGAAATTACTCTGCTCCGAATCCGGATTCATCTTATTTCTCTGCGACCAGCACCCTGCCCAGTGTTCCCACAAACAATTGCCCGGGAACTGAGGTCATTGTCGTCGATTCAGAAATAGGTTCGAACTCTGTTGCCCCGCACGCTCCTCTTTCCGGGATGCACCACGACTGCTCAAATCACGATTTACTTTTATCGAGTGGAAATTGTGAATCCTACGAACATATGATGGGCGGGCAACTTGGAGTCGAGCAGTTGCAGCTCATTCATCGTCCAACAGCCTCATTTGGCGTGGAAGACTTGCAGCAAGTTCCAGATTTCCAATATGGATTCTCTCAACTGCTACGACAACCCAGATTCCATCAGCTATTAACCCAACAGACCGATTTCCGAAGTCTTTTGGGCCATCTCGCGTGGCCTCATTGCCACCAGCTCGTAAGGGGGGAAGAAAGGGCCCACTTTCAGTAGCAGAGCTAAAGAAGCGTCGCGAAGCCAGGAAGCAAGGAGCATGCATTAGATGCCGCCAGGTGAAGGAGAAGGTAGTTGTTATGTGATGATATTTAGTTATAATAGAAACTGATATATGATAGTGTCATGGTGGCTTTCCCTGTATTCCGTGTCGCGAGAATTCAAAAGCTGTACTCTGGAAATTTCCCTGTACCAAGGCACAATTTCTCGACTTAGTGGAACGTGGCTCGTATTTTGAAGGTTTGTATTCTATTCAGTAACCGCGGTCGGGATTCGGACTGCTAAGATTGGACAGATATAGAAGCATTTCAGACATATGCAGTTGAGATAATGGATGAGAAGTCTATCCTTCAAGTGTGCAAAACGGCGCTCACCATGGTTTCTCTTGGCCACTCTAGGAATGAGCTTACTGCAGGATTTCCAAGACTTATGCAAGGACCAGTTAGTCTTTTCTGGCGCAGAGGCTTGCACATTTTCATGGATATCTCCAAGCAAGCCCTCTCACACAAAAGTTCTGTCACTGGTCGTCAATTAATTGAAGCGCCGTACATACATGCACAGTCAAAGTTGTCCCCACCCCCAATAATTATCGATCAGACTGATTTGTCCGGAACAACAAAAGAGAGGATGGTCAGTATTCGCTATTGTGAGTTTCGTGCATGCTAACAAAGAACTAGTTAATATTTGATTTGTTTTGCGCCATACGATATGCCGGCGCTGGTCGTATAACAGATGTCGAGTTTCCGCCGGAGGCCCAAGCGCTCGAGAATACTGCGAAGATATGCGTATGGATCGCCCGGCGTTACTACGAGATCATTCTATTTCGGGGCTTGCAAGATGATGCAAACCGGTTGAAGTCACTCGCCACTGACGAGCTCTCTGAGATAGCAAAAGTACTTTTTGATGTGCTATTTATCGGGTCGATGGAGGTATGCCGGACTGAAGATAGTTTCTTGGTAAGTATAAATACTTTTGGTTAAGATCGTTTCTGACGTTCAATATAGTACCAGGGTCAAGACCCAAAAATGGAAAGGAAGGAGGCTTATCTGGACCAGAAGTTGAGGATTCGCAAAGCTCTTTTTATCTACTTCTCCATAACACTTGACAAACTCCCGGCATGGTGCGACTTCTGGCGGATGGAGGGAAACGACTCTAAGAAAGCGGCTCCGGCCTTCTCAAAGCATTGCCTCACAGATCTGAAAGCCTTTGACCAGTATTACCGACGCGAGTTCATGAGGGCCAAAATCCACTCGGACTTGCTCTATGCAGGAGAAGCGGATTTTGAAGGTATATCGGATCTACATGATGAGGCACAACAGAACACAAATGCCGCCGATATTGATCGTAAAGTGCGTCTAGATACCCTCGGTGAAATGTTCAGAGGGCCTCGCAATACAGAGGCGGACCTGGAAGCCATCGCCAAAAGATTATCAGATTTCTACCAGCCTAAGCTTGAAAGGATCGAGGGACTCTTTACCATGCTTGAGGAAAGCGTTTCTGATTCGGTACCTTCTCTGTCTTCTTCATCAATTTCACAAACAGTCAGATCCCTGGTGCCGATAGGGAGAGATATTCGACAAGAAATAGAAAAGAAGCTAGGAAATCAGCCTCAATCTCGAAAGCGAAAGCGAAAGGCGGAATGCTCTGATGTTGATGGCCTTCTAAATGAGACTCTTGAATTCATGGTAGCGGTGGAAGAGATAGACCGCACTGTATGGACATTGGTTGAGGGTGTCTCAAAGATGGTTGAGGATATGTCTAAGTGATGACAGGAAGCTCTATTGTCAATTTGGACTCCAGGTCAACAAAAGAAAGCGAAGCTCTTTTTTATGCACAATTAGACTGAAATCGCATCCCCCCCCACGAAAGTCAAGCAGACCCATGTTCTTTTCAATCTCAGAAATTTATCAAGGTCATTTGAAAGTGAACATATATAACTCACCTCAATCTTCTGTTGCTGGTTCTCTGCTTCCCGGTGATATACTTTCCACGTGAGGTGAAAATCCCTATTTCCTGCCGTGCAGTATTGCTTCAAAAGAATAGAGGGATATCCTCTTGGTTTATAAAAAGAATTTTTTTTACAAGTCATTTTAATCATATGTAGAGTGGGTTGGCGGTACAGTAAACGAGGTAAAGATGTAAGTAAAATAATATCAAATCTAACCCCTGTATCAAACCACAAAATCAAAACCAAGCGCAGAAATTCAACTCATAAAATAATCACTACTTTATTCTCAGAGACTCTTTTCTTATTAATCCGCATCATTTTCTGAACGCACTCAAAATCGTTCCCCGCAAACATCGGTTCCTATGTCGCAATATACTTATTATCAACTTCTTTTATACTTAAAGTCTTTTTGGAAAGTGCCAAATCTGCTTACTAATTTAAAGAATTCCCATTTCTTCGATATCCTTTCTAAACTCCTTTCTAATCCACAATTCCAAGCCCGGTATAATTGTCCAAGTTTTTATAATTTAAACTACTCGCAAAAAAACCATGGGAAAGAAAACTCTACGCTGTTTCCACTTTATAAAAAGAATATAAATAAAGTTTTTTTTTTTTGAAAATCTTTTATAATTCTTTTTATAAAATATTACTATTATATAAAACGCATAAAATTTATAAATTTTTTATAATCGACGTATAAATTATAAAATTGTATAAATTTTATATATTTTATATAATCGTTAAAATTAATTTTAAAATTAATTTATTTATTTAATTATTATTAATTATAAAATTTTATAAAATATATATTTAAATTTTTTTTTAATATTAATTATTTAATTTTACGTTATAAATTATAAAATTTATATTAATAATATTTTAAAATAATTAATTTCATTAAATATAATTAAATCGATTAAAAAATTATTATTAAAATTATTAATTAATTTAAATAAAATAATAAATTTTAAGTTTAAATTAATTAAAATATTAATTTTTTTAAATAAAAAATATTAAAACTTTTAATTATATTACAAAATTTTTTATTAATTATTTTATTAAAAAATATATACGTTAATAATATTATTAACAAATTAATAATAATTTAATTAATTATTAATATTATTAATTATTTTAATTTAATATTAATTTAAAATTAAATATTTAAATATTTAAATATTTAAAACTTATAATTTATAATATTTATTTAATTTATTATAAATTTTTTAAATAAATTTATTAAACGTATATTAAAATATTAAATTATAAAATTAAAAATTATAAAAATTTTAATATTTTTTATTAAAAAATTAACGATTATATTTTATTCGATTAATTATTAAAAATATTAAAATAATAAATAAAAATAAAAAATAAAAATATTAATATTATTTAAAATTTAATTATAAAATCGATCGATTTAAATAAAATTTACGCGCGTAAAAACTAATTATAAAGAGTATTAAATTTATATACGAATAAATATTATATTTAACAATTAAACGATTTAATTATTTAAATATAATTATTTAAAAATTAAAAATTTTAATATTTTTATTAATCGAATTTATTTATTAATTAATTATTGATTAAACGTTAAAATTTTAAATATATAATTATTATATAATACGTATTATTAATAAATCGTTAATATTATTAATAATTAATTAATAATAATTTTTTTTTAAATATATATATATATATATATATTTAATATATTTTTAATTATAATTAATTATTAAATATTTTTTTTTATTATATATATTATATATTAATTATTATATTAAATTTAAACTTTTAAAAATAATACGATTTAAATTATATTTAAATATCGAAAAAAATATATATATAAATTAACGATTACGTTTTATTTAATTATATCGACAAAAATATTTTTTTATTAATTAATTAATAATAATATTAACGATTTATTAATAACGCGTATAACGTAATAATTATATATTCAAATTTTTAATATTTAAATTTAAAGTAATTACTAATAATAATAATAAACTTAAAAAAATTATAATTATTTTAAAAAGTAACGTTTAAATTTCTTTTATTAATAATATATATATTTTAATACGTTTTATATACGTTAATAAAAATATTATTATTTAATTCGTTTTTAATATTTTTAAATTAAAAAGTGTAATAATTTATAAAATAATAATTATATTAATTTTATAAATAATATCGTATAATTTATTAATATAAAATTAAAATATTTAATAATTAAAATGATTTTTTATATTATAAATACTTTTTATTATATTTTTTTTAAATATAAATCTTTTTATAATTATAATTTAAATCGTTTTTAATTTTATTAAATTATTTTATAAATATTAATTTTTTAATTATTAATTATTATTATTATATATTTAAATTTACGTTTATTTAAAACTAATTATTAAATTAATTATATTTTTAAAAGTTTTTGAATTATATATTACGTATTTATTATAATTTTTTTTATATTTATTTTAAGTATTAAAATTAGTTTCAAAAAAAATTTTATTAAAATTTTTTTTAATTTTTTTAACGAAAAATTTTTAATTACAATTTTATAAAAAAATAAAATAAAATATTTCGTTTTTATTATTTTTAAAATAAATATCGATTTTTAATTTAAATTTTTTTGTAATATTTTATTTTATAATTATAATTTATATTAATTAGTATAAAAAAGTAATAGAGTACAAAGTAAAAAAATTTAATCGTAAATCAATTTGTTTTAATCAGTGGATTAAATTTATTCGAAGTAATTTGTAATTCGTAAATCAATTAATCAATTAATCAAAGTAAAAATAGAAAAAATTGTTGATTAATTTATAGTAAACGAAAATTTTTATATACTAGAAAACACGTAATCAATATTGTTCTCGAAATTAATTATTTACAAAGATTTTTGAAGAGAGAATATATAATTTTACTATAATCGTTTTTCTATATAACGAGCTCGTTTCGAGTCTCGAAAAAAAGAATTAAAAAAAGAAAAAAGATTTACTTTAAATAAAAAATTTAAAGTTCGAGATTTTTCAAATTATCGGTTTTTTTTTTAAAAAATTTAACAATTTTTTTAATATTTCTATTAATATTAAATTCTTTTGTAATTTATTTTCTTTTTCTTTTAAAATTTAATAAAAAAAAGAAAAACAAATAAATTTCAAATTTAAATTTATCGGTAGAAATAATTAGATATTTTTGATTATTTTTTATAAGTATTATTAATTTTTTAATTTCGTATTCAAAGAAAAATTTATTACTAAAAAATATTTTTAGTTTTTTTATTTTAAAATATTGAAAAACTAGTTTGATTTGAGTTATAATTTGTTTTTACTAATAAATATACAAATATTTATTATTAAACGAGTTTTAGTAGTTTAATTATTAGAAAATCTTATATTGAATAGTAGAATAATTTAAAAGTTTCATACAACGAATTATATTGAAAATTGTATTAATTTTTTTAAATTAAATATTATTGAAAAAAAGATTCGTTATTAGAAAATTTTCGAAATCGATTCTCGAAAAGAATTCAAAATTTGTTATAAACTTTTTTGAGTTTTTTATAAATAATATTACTAATAATTTTTTCGTTAGTATTAATAAGTATTAAATTTACGAGAAATAAAATAAGAAAGTTAAAATTCTTGGAATTTTTAATGTATTTTCGATCGATAAAAGTTTTTATTTTGTAAATATATAATTTCAATTTTTGAGATTTTTTTTTTACAATATTTAATTGAATTTATTTCAAAAGATCTCTAATTAAAATTCGATTTTTAATACTAGAAAAAAAATTTATTCAAGTAGTTCTTTTAAAAAATCGAAATAATCAATTTATCGTTTTTCTATAATCGTTAAACTACGAATAAATTATTTGAGATTTATTAAAAAAAAAAAATTCAACGTATAATAAGTTTAAATTTTGAAATATATTTATTTTTTTTTCGTAGAAAAATTGATTAATTTTATTATTTTAATAAAATTTAATAAATTAAAAAAAAGTAATAAAATAAAAAAAATAGTTTTAAAAAATCAATAAAACAATAATTATAATTTAAAGTTCGTTTATAAAAATTAAATAATAAAAAAAAAATATGTATTATATAAAAAAAAAAATTCATTGAAAAGAATTCGTTAATAATAGAATTTTAATATATTAATTTCTTTGAAAAAAAGCGATGAAATATTTTTTTTTTTCGTTTATTTGAAAAAATTTTATAAAATAAAAATTATTATAATTTTTAAATTAATAAACGATTTAATCGAAAAAATAAAAATAAAAACGATAAAAATTCGTAAGAATTAAAATCGATTTTTTGTTAACGTTTTTTATTTATATTGAAAAATAGTAAAAATATTTATAAATTAAAAATAAATATTAAAATAAATTCAAATAAATTGAAAACTTTTTTTTTAGTATACAATTTATAAATTTTAAATAATCGTATTTTTATAATTTCAATTTATTTTTTATCGTTTTCAAAGTATAAATCGAGATTTTTGTAAAGCGTTATATAATAAATTCAATAAAATTATTTAATAAACGAGTATTTATAAGTATTATAAATAGTATTTAGAATTTTAATGCGATTAACGAAATTTAAAGTATTAAAAAAAACAACGTTTAATTTTTAAATATTACTTATATTATACGCGTAATCAATTATTAAACGTATATTATTTAATCGAAGTTTGTAAATTGATTAAAATGAAATAATATTAAATTGTAATAAAATAGTAATAATTTTATATTTTTTTGATATAAGTATAAATATATTGTAGTATTTTTTATTATTAGTAGTAGATTTTTTAAGTTTAATTAACGTAGAGATCGAAATGAAAAAAAAAGCGAATTGAAAAATTCGAGAGATTTAAAAAATTTGAGAAAGTAAAAAATTTTACACGAAAAAATTAGTAATAATAATATCGTTATCGTCGTTATTGTCGTTGTTGTTATTATTACTAGTTAATAAAATTGATTGAAAAAGTAAAATATTAATATTAATAATTTCTTGAAATTTAGTACTTCGAATATTTATATTATTAATAGCGACGATTGATTATTTTTTAAATTTATTTGTAAAGATCAAAAAAATTTTTTAATATATTTTTTAATTATTAAAAGTTCGTAAAAATAGAAAATAAAATGCAATTTTTTTAAATTTGTTTTATTTAAATTTATAATTATTAAATTATTGTTTGTATTTTTTAATTATATTAATATTTTTTTGTAATCAATAAATCGAAAAAGTATTTTTGTAAATAGTATATTGTAAATTTTGTTTTTTTCGATGATAATTATATTAATAATTTTAATAATTTCACGAAACGTAAAACGTTTTATACGAAATATTTATTCGAGTTTTTAATATATATATTTATTGTAAAATTTATTAATGGAATTTTCAATGAATTATTAAAATATTTGAATTCGAAAAAAAGTTTTTTAATTATAGCGTTCAAATATATTATTAAAAGTTTTGATTAAATTAAATTGAATTTATTAAAGTATAATATGCGATTTTTTAATTTTAAAAATTTTTTTTTTATTTAAAATTATATATTATTTTTAATTTTTTTTTCTTATTTAATTAAAATTTTTTTTATTATATTTTTAGTTTTTATAAGTTTATTATTAATATTATTAATTGTAATTTTTTTTTTTTAAATAATAATTTATTAATAATTTTCTATAAATTATTGAAATCGCGTTATACGATTTATATAAATATATTATAATTATTTTTATTTCGTTTTTTGTATATAAAATTTGTATTTTTGAAGTTTAATAAAATATTTTTTTGAGATATAATAATAATATTATAAAAATTTCGAAAATAAAAATAAAAATTGTAAAATTTACACGTAGAAAAACAATATAATAAATTGATTGAATTTTAAAAATAAAAAACGTGTAAATTTGAAAAGAAAAAATTTATTAATAAAATCGAAAAAAATTATAAATTTTTATATTTATAAAGAAATTATACAAGAAAAACAAATAAATATTTTTGTGTTTTGAATAATTAAAAATTGCGAGATTTATTTATTTTTATAAAAAAAGTTTTTAAAGTATATTAATACATGTAATTAAAATATTATAATATTAATTTCGAATAAAAAATTTTAAAAATTTTAA